>JAGSMR010000024.1:2140000-2567500 GCA_029286605.1 Sericinus montela
ATGTACTATTTACATCGTTGGCTTGGTCATTAAGCCGGCAACGGGCTTACCACCTGTCACATTCCAGTCCCAAAATATATCTTCCGTGAAAGTGGGTCGACAGAACCTTATTGTCAAAACCTCTGTCTATTCCTGTATTGAGAATGGCGTGAAGATATTTATTTATAATGTAATCGATGCATTATCTAATTGTAGTACATAAAAAAAGGAATTTCATTTTATTTTATTTTTATATATTCAATATAATATTTTGATAAGATTTTTGACAACGATGACAACAAAACTACGTAACAATTTAGGCGTGTCACAAATAAAATATGGCGGCTTTGTTGAATTGTTTCCCAAATTACAGTACGAAACGGAATAAATTCATGTTAAAGGCATTCCATCCACAAAGGAACTTACGAGTTACCACCGTCTTTTGTTCTGTTGAAATAAATTGAAGTGGAAATATTAAAATGTTTTTTTCTTCTTCTTTAAAGTCAGAATGTACTAAAAGTTATTGTGATATAAAGTTGAGAGAACAAAGCTAGCTTTTGTTCTCGAGACTTAAGTATAGATACATAAATACATTGATAGGGACATCACATACATTGATCAGTATCAGTTTGATCCCAAAGTAAGCAGCTTAAGCACTTGTATTATGATCAGAAACAACGAGGGTGCCACAAACACCCAGACCTGAGAAAACGTAGAGAAAGGGTTTTCTACATTGACCCGAAAGGTGATGAGTAATTTCCTCTCCTATTTACATACATGAGAGCCTTTAATAGTTAACTGAAGGGCATAGGCCTACCCCATCCGTGAAAGGTTCCATAATAGACACGCTTAGCAAGCGAATTGGCGATAGCAGTACTTCTTTTTATACGTGGTGGAACCCACGAGTCTTCCACCCGGAGGCCACTAGGCTCAGGAAGGTGGGCGCTTGACCGAGCACCAACCCACCTGTCACCCCGCGACGGAACTAACCTTTGGCTCCGCCGCAAACCACATTTCGGCCGCGGAGGGCAGGGAGAGCGCCTGTCAACACCTTCCTCCTTCATCGTACCCACCTCCGTAGTCCTCTCTTCCGACACTCACGGTAAGAAAGGAGGTGGAATGATCTTAGCCGTAATAATTCTTATGCTTCAACCACACGGCAATATTAAATATTATGTTGAATATTTTTTTGTACTCAGACAAAATAACAACGTACGAAAATATTTATAAGAATTTATGAATATTTATCTATTTCAAACATGTATATATGTGTGAAGATCTTCGACTGGTTGGGTGACCAGAATTCGAGTCAAGAGACCCAATTGCGATCTCCAGGTGGCACGCTCAAAAAGATTTTCAAAACTTATGTTCGATTTACATCGATGGCTTGGACATAAAGGCTGGTAGCCTGTTGCCGTAGTCCCAAAAATATCTACTGTTAATAGAGGGTCTAAAGTGCTTTACGGTCTAGACCTCTGTCTGCCCCAGTATTAGAAATTGCGTGTAGATAATAAAAGGAACATAAACGAAGTAACAGTCCTCATGTGGAACAGTTCCTTTGATAGTAAGACGATCACCTGCAGCCATCACCTACAATTATGTCGGAGGGGTGCTGACTTGCGCTCAATGTGCTCGCACATTCCGCGCAAAAATCGGTTACGGCAGTCACCTGCGAGCACACGAACGAAGCTCGCAACAGTCCAAGTCGCTGTGGCCGAAATCGGTCGGGATACTATTTATTGATAATAAGTAACCGTCTGAAGCCCATGACACCTGCAAACCATTCGAAAGGGCGGTTAACGACATTTTACCCCCCTGATAAAGCCCGTTGTTGCATAGGCTCTGCACAGCTTTGAAACCGGAACAAAAGAGTTGTTACAATCGTATTTGGCGACTGAAATAGGCTCAAGTGTATATAGGTAAATAAATGTGAAGCGTCATTAGCTTAGTGGTTTAGGGTGCGGACTACCAAATATGACGTCGCAGGTTCAGGCCCGCTATTCGACTATTGTCTTGAAACACTCCAGGCACAAGCATTGCAGCTTAGTTGGAGTAGCCTACTTTGGAGGAAGGAGATACTATTCTTAGGCTGTAATCACACGGCAATATTAAAAACTATTTCGATGATTTTTTTGATAGTCACGATAGCCGAGTGGTTGGGTGATCCGAATTCGAGAGACCCGAGTTCGGCCTTCAGGCGGTTAGGATCGTACCAATGGAACTTTTGAAAAAAATTCTTCGGTGAAAAGTGAGTCGAAAGGACTTAATTGTCCGCTCTTAATTACGGACTTAATTGATAGACCTCTTTCTACTCCATTACTGGGAATGGCCTGAAGATATTTTTTTCTTTTGAGACAGCATAATGTTCTCCGTACTAGATAGAATAGACGATAATAAAATATTTTTTACTTTTTCTAATATAGCAACTGATGTGTCCTCCAAAAAAAGTTCTTATCGTCAGTATTTAATACTTATTATCGTCTTCAGAAAGAAAGTCTATGTTTATCTGGAACAGCTTTCAAGCTTCTGCGAACCTGATTCTATAAATACGCATAACTTTCAAATCAATGACGCAATGTGAATTTATGTAGACAATAGACAAAGAATATGCATCGTCAAAGGTATATTTTTTAACTAACGATAATTAATTTGTTTATTTATTAATCTTTATTACATTTAAAATAATTATTAAAATATTTATACGTGTTTATTTTATACAAATATTAATAATAAAAAAAACTTAAATAATAGAAAAAAATATAAATTGTCAATTGCAAATATAATCTGTATTATTGTTAAAAGCTACACAGGAACAGTAATTTGGAGAGTTGGAAGTCTTTAAAAAGAATATACAATAAAACGACTCACCAATAACCAAACAGACGGAAAGGTAAGCTGCAAGCAGAACGTAATACTTCGACATTTTCTATTAATCACTCAGCACTCCACATAGGCATGGTTGGGAGAAGTAAGCGCGTGCCTCCGCGGCGCCTCTCACTCGCGATCTGAATGACCAGACGCCCACCCCGTGGGGAGGGGAGGAAAATTCATCCCTCCCCCTTCACCCCTCGACGCAGGGGATGAAAGCCAACGTACACAGTACTCAGAATTATTGACTATTGTTACATAGTTACCAATTAGGTTCGTCGAAAGCTTTTATATAACAAGAGTAAGATCAAGTTGACTTAACGCATTGATTTAATGCTATATGCTAGTAATAAAAAGGGGATGTCCTGTAAAATTCCACCGGAGGACATTTTCCATAATTATTACGTGTGGCAAGCGGATTGGCGAACGTTGGCTATCACTACAATAACCAGTTCCATCTTCTCACTGATCTCTGAAATGATTTCCTAGTACAGATAAAAAATCTCAATTACCCCGACGATCCAGCTTGCACAATTTTTTGTTTTTCAAATAAACAATTTCAAATGAACGATTATCTGAAATGCTACATGCATTTGAGACAATCTTAATATAGCACCGTTAGCCTGGACTCTTAGACGACGGAGCTCTCATAAACTGACATTTTGTACCAAATATTCTTCGATGGAAAGCAGATCGAAAAGACTACATTGTCTAGACTAGACCGGCGTTTCCCATTAGCCGGGTCGCAACCCCGTACCGGGACTTCAAAATAAAATACCGGATCGCAAAATTCCCGCCTTGTTTTGAAGTTTTATTCTTTTGTAAAAAAATAAGCAGGAGCATACATCACACTAAAACTCAGTGACTTATAAATAATTAATAAATAAATAAATATCTTCATGCGATTCACAATACAGGTGTAGACAGAGGTGTAGTCTAGACAATTAAGTCCCTACAACCCACCTTCCACCGAAGATATTTTCGGGACAACATGACAGGTGGTGAGCCCGTCGCCGTCTTTATGTCCGAGCCTACTATGTAATTCGTATATAAGTTTTTGAAAAACCCATTTTATCTAATGTAACCAGCTTGGTTTAAAATAAATAAAAATTCTTCTTCTCCTTCTTTACAGCCTATCAAGAGTCCACTGTTGAACATAGGCCTCCCCACTATACAAATACAAAATTCCACACTATACAAATACAAAATTCCATTGCAGGCCTCCTTAAAAAAGTTATTGTTATAATCGCCATGCATGGGTTGCGAATTGGCGATTTCAGACACTTCGACCTTAGACGCTGCAGCTCATCACCGTTATTTATTTATTTATTTATTTATTTATTTATTTATTTATTTACACTTTATTGCAAACCTTACAAAGAAAGTTATACAAAGGGCGGACTTAATGCCTTTAGGCATTCTCTGCCAATCAAACCGAAGCGTGGAGAAATATTGTTAAGGTGCTTTAAACTGGGTAACAGAAAAAGAAAATCAATATAGGACCTAACCAGATAGATGCAATATAAAATACTAATACAAATAATAAATATAATATATATATGTACATATACATACATACACACATATATACGTATATATACATATACATACATACATATACATATATACATATATATATATATATATATATATATATATATATATATATATATATATATATATATATATATATATATATATATATATATATATATATATATATATATATATATATATATATATATATATATATATATATATATATATATATATATACATATATAAACAAAATACATAAAAAACATTACTATGACTGCAATGACCAATCACTAATTCTAACTGACAGTTAAAAGGTGTTCACGTACAAGTCTTTTAAATATCGACTTATTGGTAACTTTTCTGATGTCTTCGGGCAAAGAATTCCTGAGCAGTGTAGCCTGAATGGTAAAGGAGTGACCAACAAAATTGGTAAAGTGTTGCGGGATACTCATCTTGTAATTAGATGAAGACCGCAGGCACCGATCATGAGTTAAGCATTGAAACTGAAATTTATCCTTAAGATACGAAGGGTAAGTACTATCATTTATGATTGAGAAAAGAACAAGCAGAATTCTACAGTTTCGCCTTTTTGGATAGTAAGCCATTTAAGACGAGAACGGTATTGTGAAATATGGTCATACTTACGAAGGTTGAAAATATATCTTATACAATTATTAACACGGCGCTCTAGCTTGTTTAGAAGATCTTTGTTCAAATCACAGCACACATCTGCATAATAAGAAGACAAGGACACAAGAAGACAACAAGAAGACAAGAACAAGGAAGAAGATTTTTGAGGCGATAGAGCACTCGTAGAGTGGCGGTTACTTTACGACTAACTTCAGTTATGTGTTTTCCCCAGTTCAATGTGTTATCGATATGTAGCCCGAGATTTTTAACAGAACCCGAAAATGGAATCACTGCATCGTTATAACGTATAAAGGGTAGGTATGCGTAGTTTTGGTGCATATCTTCACGTGTTTCCCAATACAGTTGCAGCCAGAAACCTAGACAATTTAGTTTTTCGACCCACATATCGCTAAAGTTTATTTTGGGCCAACGTGACAGGTGGTGAGCTCATCGTCATCTTTATGTCCAAGAGATAAGTACATAAGTTAGTACATAAGTTTTAAAAAACTCATTGGTTTCCTCGAAAACCTCAATCCCGCCCTAACCACGAGTGCTACAAAACATCGAAACGTCGAGAAGTTTAAAATAAATGAAACGCCATAAAATCCATAAATAATAGTTTAATTCTAAAATAAGTTAGTATTAAAATTGGTACTTTAGTGCCCTTGAAGTACGCTTCGAACGCGATATTGAATTTGATAATCGACTTAAAATAGAGATCAACGATACAGCACGATACAGTGCAGATATAGATCAACTGAGAAATACAACACCTGAAAAGTTTTAGTAATACTTCATATATGAGCGTAACGACGTTTACATACATACATACATACATACATACATAACGGCTTATTAAAGTCCATTGCAGGACAAGCCTGTCCCATAGGGAGGATTTGCCACAATCACCACGCCTAGCAAGTGGATTGGCACTTGGCATTGGTTGATCGCAGTATCAGACACCTCGCACCTCAGACGCTGCTGCCCATCTTTGGTCTCGTTATTATGGTCCGATATTTTTAGAGATGGCCATATTAAAGGCCAGAGATGGCAATATTAAAGGAATATTACGACGTGTAGTTCCAACGAAATAATAATGAAAAGGTTTTCGGATTTTATCGCGTTTTTAATGCTTTACAGCATCCGTGGTGATGGAGGACTCCCCCCTGTGACCACGGATGCTGTGAAACATCCGAAACATCGGGAATTAAAATAGTCTGTAGAAAACTAATAAAAAACGCGATGAAGTCCGAAAATCGTTTTATTTAAGATGTATAGTGTTCGCGTAAATAAAAGAAATCAAAATAATAAAGACCCTACAACAAAGTTGTTACATAGTTATATAGAGTGTATTTAGACACCAATAAATCGCAATAGTCATTATATCAACTTATATATTTCTATCATTGATTCATAATAATGAAAAGTCACGATAGAATAGTGGTTGGGTGGTCGGAATTTCGTATCTGGAGACCCGAGTCCGATCTCCAGGTTGCAGGCTCGTACCAATGGCTTTTTCAAAAACTTATGAACGAATTATATGTCCATTGGCTTGGACATAAAGACGTCGCGGGCTCACGTTGTCTAGAACCGGTCACGTTGTCCCGAAAATACCGTCGGTGGAAGGTGGGTCGAAGGGACTTAATTGTCTAGACTAGGTCTCTGTCTACCCCTGCATTGGGAATCGCGTGACGATATTTATATTTATTTACTTATTTATTGATTTGTAATCTCTTTAAAATATCCTTATTTATATATTATATTTATTTACTTAAACAGCATTATACTTTTACAGCATTATTTGTACATAGAATGTTAATGCATAAACATAGTGGTGGCAGTAGTATTTAATACTAGCTTTTGCCCGTGACTTCGTACGCGTGGAAAATGATTCCTATCTATACTCTTTATTTGTATTTGCGAAGAAGATGTCTTTAACACATAAAATGTACTTGTCATTGTCATGTCATGTCATTTTCTTTTAATTTAACGAGTACTTATCTTACTGAAGAGATTACTTACATGTCATCACGCACAGTCCCTGGGGTAGCCAGAGGAAACAGATCACCAAGAGTCACAATCTTCACATACCTCTTTCGCTTCTTTCAAATTCATCATTTTCTTCATACAAGCACGTCTAGGTAGCAGATTATCCCTTACCCGTTTCGAGCAATTTGCTCACGTGATATGCATGAGTTTCCGTAATGTTTCGGATATGACGTATACCTGTTACTTATGTATACCTATACCCATATTATAAAAATAAATTTAATTTATTTTTATATCATAATATTTTAATACATATAAATAAAATTTGTTGCATCATATCACGTGAAAAAATAAATCGATGTTATGAAAAAAAATATTTTATTCACATTTATATCTCTAAAAACAAATTACTTCACTCATTTTCCAATACCTCATTTGACTTACCGCCACATAAATAAATAATAAATAAATACATATGTAGATAGGGACAACATTACAATGTAAGATGCTGAAGCACTTATGGTATGGAAATCGGAAACAATGAAGGCAACATAAACTATAAATAAATACATACATACATAATCCTGTATTTGAGGGCTTTATATATAAATAAAATAAAACGATACCCAGGGGATAAAAGGTATTTAACCGTCCCCCTCGACAGCAAATCTACTCCAGTACAAACATCTAAATTCATCACACACGTCATTGCCCCGAGAGCAATTCAAACCTGCAACCTTTAGCTACGAACGCTGGATCACTACTTACGAGGCTATGGAGTTATCGAGATCTTTTTAAAACTTCATTATTAATAAAATCTCATTTGTTATAGTAATGATTAGGTTAGAATTAATTTTAATTAGTTCATCAAGTACGATAAGGATGCATTTATAGCGACGAATTTATTAATTTAAACTATTTTGCTATTTGTTCAACAACATGCGACGTTTTACAATTTTGTTATGTTTTACTCTGATCTGCGAAATTTGCAGTTCTCTTGTAATTGGTAAGAATTTTATTCTGTATAATGTTACATAATAAGTATTAAATAATCGACGAAATTTGACTTTAATTTTTTTTTTAATTTTGTCGATTATTTATAAAAACATTTTAAAACTATGTAACGATTCTTTGACAATACATATGTAATCTTTATTTACTCTGACAACAGATTATGCAAAGAAAATATAACCACTATGTATTTTACAATCCCTATATAAAAGTATTCAATATTTCATTTTATTTATTTTAATGAATACTACGCATATTTTATAATTAAATGTATGATAAAATAATATATTGATTTTAGGGTTCTGCACTCCTTTCGATATAAATCTAAATTATCTATATATATCCATAAAAAACTCTTTCGTACCGGTACTTTGATACATATTATAATCTATATTACATGTAGTTATTTTATCTACATGTAATATAAATTTCAAGAATATTAAATAAATATTTTATTTTTGGTCGCCATGACCTAGAATAAAATATTTATTTAATCAACTCTGTGAATATTGGTAGCCGAGTGTTTGGGTGGTCAAGTGACGCAAGTTCGATCCCCCGGGGGCAGGCTCGTACCAATGGGTTTTTCAAAAACTTATATACGAATTATATCGTTGGCTTTGACATAAATTTTGCCCCGAAAATATCCTCGCTGGAAGGTGGGTCAAAGGGACTTAACTGTCTAGACTAGACCTCTGTCTACCCCTGTATTGGGAATTGCGTGAAAATATTTTTTTAACTCTTTGAATATCATATTATTGTAATTAATTTTAAAACTACTTAATATTGTGTAATTTTTGTAAAAATAAAATAAATATCTTCACGCAATTCCCAATACAGGGGTAGACAGACGTCAAGTCTAGACAATTAAGTCCCTTTAACCCACCTTCCGCCGAAGATATTTTCGGGACAACGTGACAAGTGGTGAGCCCGTCGCCGCCTTTATGTCCAAGCCAACGATGAAATTCGTACATAAGTTTTTGAAAAACTCATTGGTACTGCCACCTGGGGATCGAACTCGGGTCTCTCGACTCGAAATTCCGACCACCCAACAACTCGGCTATCGTGACTTATTAGTAATTTTTATAGATTTCTTTAAAGCCGAACTTTTTAGTATTATACAAAGGAGAAATTAAAAAATCAACTGACACGGGAGGGATTCGAATCTGCGACCCCTGCCATATCGTGGCAACGCTCATACTTCAGAGCGACCGCATTTTACACGCAGTTCAGTTGACATTTTTAAACCTCTCTATTTATGCATGCTTTTAAAATTCTCTTTAATATATTTAATTATACTTAATGCTTACCTGGACTAAGGTGTTTTGGAGAAATGTATATCAGATGTGTAATTATAGATCGTATTTTAACCTAATTCGTTCAAGAGACTCGGGTCTCTCGACTCTAAATTCCTACCACCCAACCACTCGGCTATCGTGACTGACTTGAAGAAAATAAATATTTAAGCGCATCTGTTGATACATATGATCTTTAAAAAGTTTGTGCAGGTATATACGATTACGTCTGATTATCAACCTTATTATTAGACCTTATTAATATGGTCTTTGGTGCATATTAATAAAATAATTACTTATGTAATATAATATAAATTTTTATTGTATTATGTAATGTAATCAACAATGTAACTGTAAATTTAAATAAAAATTAAATATGTGCCTTTATGAGGTGTGCCGATAACATTAGTTCATGCCACAAAAACAATTTTATGACACTCCTAATATTGTTGTAAATTTTATGTTTTGTAAATTTAAAATTTACAATTATTTGTGACATTTATTTTTGAAAAATTTCTTAAAAGACCTTAGACTGTTGCTGCGATCGCCAGTGGGTGGCGATAATGCAAACCCTCCTTAAGAGAGACAGTCATATCCTGCACTGAACTTTAACCGGCGTAAGTAAGAATTATTAAATAAATTTCAGATGACTACATCTTGAACGAGTATAATCTAACATGGCCGACCGAGTTTCATTTTAGAGCTGAAAAGACCAATCTCAAGACAGGCATTATTGAGACCTACGAAGTATGGTAAGTTGACACACTCATAATATTGTCAGTGTGTTTGTTACAGTTTTATGCTGGTTATCGAATTTTGATCGATTTAATCTGGATGGAAATAGATTATAAATTAATAAATAATTACATACATGGATAGGGACAACATGACATACATTGCACTGATCACAGAGTGAGCAGTTTAAGCACCTGTATTATGAAATCAGAAACAACGAAGGCACCACAAATACCGAGACCCGAGAAAATGTAGAAAAACTGTTTTCTACATTGACCCGACCGGGAATAGAACCTGGGACCGTTCGTCCGTGGAGGACATTATGTTATAGATTTTTATGGTTGCAACATTGAGTATCATTGTCATCTTATTACATTTTCATTATTGTCTTATATTCATAAATATACGATATATGTATTTTATTATTATGTATCAGTTTTTTCATACAATATAATTTTTATTTGTTATTTTGGGTAACCGCCTCAAATTGTTTGCTCCTACATTAAAGTTCACTGACAGAGTTTAACTGATATTTAACTGAAAATTTATGATAATTAATAGTTATAATAATTAATTATATTATTATTTACTTAATGATAATGTATAAAATAATTACTGACTTAATGCTTTTAGAATTAAGTCCGCTTCTCTTCCTTCACATTATAAATAAATAAATATCTTCACGCAATTTCCAATACAGTGGAAGACAGAGGTCTAGTCTAGACAATTAAGTCCACCGAAGATATTTTCGGGACAACGTGACAGGTGGTGGGCCCGTGGCTCAAGCCAACGATATAATTTGTACATTATTTAAAAAAAAACCATTGGTAAGAGCCCGCCACCTGGGGATAGAACTCGGGTCTCTTGAGAATTTCGACCACCCAACCACTCGGCTATGGTGACACTTTTTCTTGAAAAATCAAAGATCACTAAATATTCCATATGCATGCATGATAATGGGCTTAGATGATTATAGTATGTAATCCTCCAACCCATATGGTATTACAGTGATTAACGAGCCAAAAGACCTGATGGTAAGTGGGCAAGCGCTGGCCAGGCACTCCTGCAAACATCTTCAATCGATGGTAATGCATAGTTGCTCCTAAGGGAAACTTTGTGTAGTAGATAGACTTTATTCGATTCGATAAGTCACGACAATCGTGTGGTTGGGTAATCGGAATTCGAGTCAAGACTCAAGTTCGTTTCCCCAGATGGCTCCAGGTTCGCACCAATGGTTTTTTTTTTTTAAAAACTGTTATACGATGTATATCGTTGGTGTGAGTTTAAAGACGATGCCGGGCTCTCCACCTGTCATGCTGTCCCAAAAATGTCCTCGGTGGAAGGTGAGACGAATGAACTTAATTGTCTAGACCTCTATCTACCTCTGTATTAGGAATAGCGTGAAGAGAGATTGACGATATCACAGGTCATAATTTCTTACTTCTTTTGATAAGAGTGTGGTACTGAACCAGACACATAATGAGTGTAGGGAACCTAGGTCCTCACATAAGAAGCCCACTAGTGGTAGATACAAACAACACTCTAGTGTAGGTTTCTTTCGTGAACAGGGGTCGTTGGTACAGGGAGTAAGAGTGGGTATTGATCTAGGCGTCGCACTATCGAAGTTCCTGCCACTAGAATAAATAAATAAATAAATAAATATGTTCACGAAATCCCCTATACACGGGTAGACAAATGTCTTGTCTAGACAATTAAGTCCCTTTGACCCACCTTCCATTGAAGATATTTTCGGGACAACGTGACAGGTGGTGAGCCCGTCGTCGTCTTTATGTCCAAGCCAGCGATATAATTCGTACATAAGTTTTTGAAAAACTCACAGGTACGAGCCTGCCACCTGGGAATCGAACACGGGTATCTTGAAATTCCGACCACCCAACTACTCGGCAATCGACTTTTTTTTCACTCGAAGTATTTTAAATAATAATAATAGCAAACTGGTGGAAAAGAAACCCTCCCCTGGTCACATAGAGCCGACTTGGCGGGTAACTACCCATTTCCTGCTCCGGAAACATCATCTGCCACAAGTCCAACACCTTGATAGTTTAAACTCCAATCTTGATGCTTAATACTACCTTTAATAATAGGTACAGTGAAGAACAAAATCGCTCACGCATAGACTTCTACGAAGGAACTGTCAAGCGTTACTCCTTTAAGGATCCCGAAGAAAAATATGTGACTGTTTATGAGGTATAGTATAGCATGTATCATATTTATTTTAGATGTTAATGATTGATACAATAGCCTAATGATTTAGGGTCGGGCTGCAGAGCACAAAATCGCAGATTTGGGCCAACCATTCGACTATTGTCGTAAACAAATTCCTGACACAAACATTGCAGAATGTTGGTTGGCATTGCTAGTATTATTTTTTTATTTTCAAATGCATAGAATTCTTAATAACCCGTTTACAGAAGAGAAGGTGACAAACTAGCAATCGGTGCTTTTTTATAGAAAGGGGAGGCAAACAAGCAGGTGGCTCAGTGATGGTAAGTGATTACCGCCGCCCATAAACACCCGCAATACCAGAGGCATAGCAGATGCGTTGCCTCCCTTAGAGTGCCTCCCACCCAGAATTGGGGGAGAGGGGTGTGTGGGCCACCAGTTACCTGCACTCACCAGACGAAACGCAGAAGTTTGTTAGACTTCTACTTCACGCCGGTATTCTATGAGGTCGTGGTACTTCCCCAGTCGAGCCGTCCCATTCATGCAACAACAAAAGCTGATGCGTGGCTCTACCACTGTAAAAAGCTTACCGCTGGTTAGAAAGCGGAGCTTGAGTATACCGTAGAAAGTGTCCCAGAGGGACTGCTGGTACATCAGCTAGTATTAGGGTAGGAATTCAGAGTAAAGGAGGAAGAGAAGGGCGATAGGGGTAGGGGACGATTTTCTCACTCAATTGGAGAAACGCAGCAGATGCACAAGATGCTTTTACTTCATGACAGAACTTTGCCCCGACTAGGGCAGCACAAAATACTTTGTCCTACCCTGATCGAGGTAGCTTATTCATGTAGCAGTAAACGGTAAAGCTTGGCTCTATCGCGTATACATCAAATTAGAAACCATGATAGCTGACTCGAGATAGCTGAATCAAGAGACTCGAGCTTGATGCCCACCGAGAAGATCGATACCAATGAGTTAACTTATTAACATACTTGTAAGAAAATATATTCTAACATCATATATGCTGTAAGCATCAGCATACTTAAGTTTGGGTTGGTTGGGTTGGTTTGGGTTGGTTGCATAGGGCGTGGAACTCACAACCATTAGAAAAGAAGTGAGGTTCTTGAGTGACAGTACTCGTACAGACAAACGCTATGTATGACCCACCACATGATAAAATTATTGACGTTCAACAAATTGCTGGATGCAGGTGGCTCAAGACCGTTCTTTGTAGCTATTTTATGGGAGGGAGGAGGTAAATTAGCGTTAGTTATCTCACTTGTTATTTGTTTGTAGTTTTACTAGTGGATAAAATTGTTTGAACGAACCCATCTTAGAATGGATCATTGTCACACTTAGTAATTGAGCTATACCAGAACGGGCTCCAAAGGTGGAACAGTTCTGTCCACAACACCTTCACACTTTAGGTCCGGTTTTTATCAAGACTACCATCCACAATATTTGCACGAAAGAAGCCAGTGTATCATAAATAAATGAGACTAAACTAAAATTAATTACACAGATACATCCAAGAACTACAGTTGACTTATCAAACGTTTTGGAATGTAAAAAATCTATGATGGATGAAAATCTGGACTATTACTTACCTACTGAAGACTTTACATATGAAGGTAATAATTTATTGAAAGCTCTTTGGCTTATTGCTTATTGAGAATTGCATGAAGATATTTATTCTTGATTATTTTGACTTCATACCATATGTTATCTTAAAAGGTTACAACACTATACTAAGATAAGGATAAAAGGTGCTCATGTGGCAAACTGACAGATTGGGGGGATAAATATGTTGAGGCAAAAAGAAGAGACTCTTAAAGGATACGAGGCTGGAGGGTCTCAGTTGCCAATTACAAAAAAAAACAAAGTCTTCACGCCTTTCTCAATATAGAAGTAGACAAAGGTCTAGACAATTCAACACAGACAATGTCCTTTCGACCCACCTTCCAACGAAGACATTTTTGGGACAACCCCTCAGGGGGTGAGCACATCACCGTCTTTGTATCTGAGCCAATATTATAATTCGTACTTAATACAGATATATCACCATTACAGCAATTGATTCTCTCATTTGCGCTGGCGAATTGGGCTGCAAATAGGCCATATTCTAAAATATTATCAGATATTCACGCATACAACGACCGGTAAAATCCACAGCTGGACATAGTAATAATAATAGAAATTAGCCACGATAGCCGTGTAATTGGGTAATCGAAATCCGAGTCAAGGGACCCGAGTTCAAACCCCAGGTGGAAACCAAACTCAAAACCAATGAGTTTTTACTAAACTTATGTACGATTCATATCGTTGGCTTGGACATAAAGACGGCGACTGGCTGATCACCAGTCATCAAGATGGGTCGCAAGGACTTGATTGTCTGGACCTCTTTCTATACCAGTACTGCTAATGGCGTGAAGATTTTTTTTATTTTAATATGCAGTGATTTACCTGCTTCATTCGCATAAACTTACACATGTTACTTAATTTTCCATCAGGTGAAATCACTTACGATGGTAAAATGGTGCAGGTGTGGCAGTCCGAAGTCGTAAAAGGGGATATTTTTAAATATGAAAGCTTGTTATATACTTTTGAAACAGATGATGGTGACTTTGTTCCAATCAGGTACGTAAGAGTACTAAAGTAACTTAGGAATTACTTCATGTGGCTTACCATGATAAGCTATTTGATTTTGTTATAATTCAATCATATAAAATAATTAAAAATAAGATAAAACAGTCACGATAACCGAGTGGTTGGGTGATCCGAATTCGAGTCAAAGAGACCCGAGTTCAAACCCAGGTGGAAGGCTAATGTGTTTTCAATCTATATAGTTGGCTTCGACATAAAGGAGTAATCGAGCCAGATCTCGAATATTTTATACTTATTTATTTATTTTACTATTCGTATACACACACTGTATAATAAACAGGTAATAACAAAAAAAAACAAATATGAGTACAAAGGCAGCTTATTTCAAATTGAAATTTCTTAGCAGGCCTGTTACTGGAAAACTTACAATAGGAGCAAACTAGTGTGCACAAAAACAGTACTTATTAATTTATATTATTCAAACAAAAAAAAAACAAAGTCTTCACGCCTTTCTCAATATAGAAGTAGACAAAGGTCTAGACAATTCAACACAGACAATGTCCTTTCGACCCACCTTCCAACGAAGACATTTTTGGGACAACCCCCCAGGGGGTGAGCACATCACCGTCTTTGTATCTGAGCCAATATTATAATTCGTACTTAATACAGATATATCACCATTACAGCAATTGATTCTCTCATTTGTGCTGGCAAATTGGGCTGCAAATAGGCCATATTCTAAAATATTATCAGATATTCACGCATATAACGACCGGTAAATCCACAGCTGGACATAGTAATAATAATAGAAATTAGCCACGATAGCCGTGTAATTGGGTAATCGAAATCCGAGTCAAGGGACCCGAGTTCAAACCCCAGGTGGAAACCAAACTCAAAACCAATGAGTTTTTACAAAACTTATGTACGATTCATATCGTTGGCTTTGACATAAAGACGGCGACTGGCTGATCACCAGTCATCAAGATGGCTCGCAAGGACTTGATTGTCTGGACCTCTTTCTATACCAGTACTGAGAATGGCGTGAAGATTTTTTTTATTTTAATATGCAGTGATTTACCTGCTTGATTCGCATAAACTTACACATGTTACTTAATTTTCCATCAGGTGAAATCACTTACGATGGTAAAGTGGTGCAGGTGTGGCAGTCCGAAGTCGTAAAAGGGGATATTTTTAAATATGAAAGCTTGTTATATACTTTTGAAACAGATGATGGTGACTTTGTTCCAATCAGGTACGTAAGAGTACTAAAGTAACTTAGGAATTACTTCATGTGGCTTACCATAATAAGCTATTTGATTTTGTTATAATTCAATCATATAAAATAATTAAAAATAAGATAAAACAGTCACGATAACCGAGTGGTTGGGTGATCGGAATTCGAGTCAAGAGACCCGAGTTCAAACCCAGGTGGAAGGCTAATGTGTTTTTTCAATCTATATAGTTGGCTTCGACATAAAGAGGTAGTCAGTATTGGGAATCTCATGAAGATTTTTATACTTATTTATTTATTTTACTATTCATGTATACACACTGTATAATAAACAGAGTAATAACAAAAAAAACAAATATGAGTACAAAGGCACAGCTTATTTCAAATTGAAATTTCTTCCAGCAGGCCTGTTACTGGAAAACTTACAATAGGAGCAAACTAGTGTGCACAAAAACAGTATATTAATTTATATTATTCAAACAAAAAAAAAACAAGTCACGATTGCCGAGTTGTTGGGTGGTCGGAATTTCGAGTCGAGAGACCCGAGTTCGATCCACAGGTGGCAAGCTCGTACCAATAGGTTTTTCAAAAACTTATGTACGAATTTTATCGTTGGCTTGGACATAAAACCGGCGATGGGCTCACCACCTGTCACGTTGTGCCGAAAATATCTTCGGTGGAAGGTGGGTCGAAGGGACTGATTGTCCAGACTAGACCTCTGTCTACTCCTGTATTGGGAATTATAAATATCTTCACGCAATTCCCAATACAGGGGTAGACAGAGGTCTAGTTTAGACAATTATGTCCTTCGACCCACCTTCCACCGAAGACATTTCGGGACCACGTGACAGGTGGTGAGCCCGTCGCCGCCTTTATGTCCAAGCCAACGATATTCGTACATAAGTTTTTGAAAAACCCATAGGTACAAGCCAGCCACTTAGGGATCGAACTCGGGTCTATTGACTCGAAATTCCGACCATCCAACCACTCGGCTATCGAGACTTCTATTGGGAATTGCGTGAAGATATTTATTTATTTATTAAAAAAAACATAATTACATTTAAATATACATACACAATATACATACATAAACATTTATATATACTTAATACTATTGTGTTAACAAAAGTGCTCTTTAACCAGCTTCTTAAACGGAGACACCGAATTAGCCTCACGGATTATCGAAAGTAGTGAGTTCCACAATTGAACCGCATGAACGGTAAAGGAATGGGAATATAGTTCGGTTCTTTGGTAAAGAAGTTTTAATTTTAATAGAGTTTTAGTATGGGATCTAGGAGGATGAATAAAAAAGAAACGATCACGCAAGGATTGTATAAAATTTTATAAAGAAAGCACAGAATTCGAGTGTTCCTGCGAAAACGGATTCGGAGAAAAAACTTAACTATTTTTATCTTATAAACTTTATATTGTATTTTTATACTTTTATTTTATTTAATAATTGAAGTAGAAGACGAAATAAAATATTATTGTGTTTTATACAATTCTGTTCTGTTCTATGTGAAATGATACATTTTCAGATATGAAAAGAAACGGTTCAACGAATGGAATACAGTTCTTGACGGCCACGTCATTACAGAATTCTATCATTTTCAAAGAAACGTTAGCGCGGATGACCTAAACTCCGAAAATGGTGAGATTTTCATCTTTACATGTTTACGCAATTTCCCAAACGCAATTAACCAAGGTACGCAGAAGTCTAGACAATGTCTAGATAATTTTAATTCGGTTGAAAGTGGGTCGAAAAGATTTGACCCACTTTCAACCGAAGTAAAGTTATCTTTAGATATCTTTACGCAATTCCCAATACAGGGGTAGACAGAGGTCTAGTCTAGACAATTAAGTACCTTCGACTCACCTTCCACCGAAGACATTTCGAGACAACGTGACAGGTGGCGAGCCTGTCGCCGTCATTATGTCCAAGCCAACAATAAAATTCGTACATAGGTTTTTGAAAAACAAACAAAAAGGTTTGGTACGAGCCTGCCACCTGGGGATTGAACTCGGATCTCTTGACTCGAAATTCCGACCATCCAACCACTGGGCTATCGTGACTTTTTGATAATTTAGATACTAATATTATAAATTGTTACGGGAACCCAAGATTTAGCTTGTTTCGGAAACGCTGCTTCTGGAAAGTCAGTAGTTTTATAATAATATACCAAAATCTTAAAACTCTCCTTGTTTAATGCACTTACAATGCAGATAGGCTAAGCCAGTAAATATAGAAAAATTATAATATAGTCACGATAGCCCAGTTGTTGGGTGATCGGGATTCAAGTCAAGAGACCCCAAGCCAAGAGTCGAGCCAAGAGTTCCAACCTCATATGGACGGCTTGTGCCAATAACTTCATAACTTAAGTACGATTTATGAGATAAACAAAAAAAAGGTATTAAAATTGTCATTTAATTATTGCTATACATTAATTGTTTTAATTAATTAAATAAATCTAATTAATAAATAAATTTCATTGAATAAAACGATTTTTCTTGTGATTCTTTTAAAATTAATCATTTTCACTTTCACCTTGTTCTCTAAATTCTATAAAGAAAGCACAGAATTCGAGTGTTCCTGCGAAAACGGATTCGGAGAAAAAACTTAACTATTTTTATCTTATAAACTTTATATTGTATTTTTATACTTTTATTTTATTTAATAATTGATGTAGAAGACGAAATAAAATATTATTGTGTTTTATGCAATTCTGTTCTGTTCTATGTGAAATGATTTATTTTCAGATATGAAAAGAAACGTTTCAACGAATGGAATACAGTTCTTGACGGCCACGTCATTACAAAATTCTATCATTTTCAAAGAAACGTTAGCGCGGATGACCTAAACTCCGAAAATGGTGAGATTTTCATCTTTACATGTTTACGCAATTTCCCAAACGCCATTAACCAAGGTACGCAGAAGTCTAGACAATGTCTAGATAATTTTAATTCGGTTGAAAGTGGGTCGAAAAGATTTGACCCACTTTCAACCGAAGTAAAGTTATCTTTAGATATTTCCCGCAATTCCCAATGCAGGGGTAGACAGAGGTCTAGTCTAGACAATTAAGTACCTTCGACCCACCTTCCACCGAAGACATTTCGGGAAAACGTGACAGGTGGTGAACCCGTCGCCGTCATTATGTCCAAGCCAACAATAAAATTCGTACATAGGTTTTTGAAAAACAAAAAAATAGGTTTGGTACGAGCCTGCCACCTGGGGATCGAACTCGGATCTCTTGACTCGAAATTCCGACCACCCAACCACTGGGCTATCGTGACTTTTTGATAATTTAGATACTAATATTATAAATTGTTACGGGAACCCAAGATTTTCAGCTTGTTTCGGAAACGCTGCTTCTGGAAAGTCAGTAGTTTTCGAAGCGTAATCTATTTATAATAATATACCAAAATCTTAAAACTCTCCTTGTTTAATGCACTTACAATGCAGATAAGCTAAGCCGGTAAATACAGAAGAATTATAATATAGTCACGATAGCCCAGTAGTTGGGTGATCGGGATTCAAGTCAAGAGACCCCTAGCCAAGAGTCGAGCCAAGAGTTCCAACATCAGATGGTCGGCTTGTGCTAATAACTTCAAAACTTAAGTACGATTTATGAGATAAACAAAAAAAAGGTATTAAAATTGTCATTTAATTATTGCTATACATTAATTGTTTTAATTAATTAAATAAATCTAATTAATAAATAAATTTCATTAAATAAAACGATTTTTCTTGTCTTTTCTTTTTTTTTTCTTTTAAAATTAATCATTTTCACTTTCACCTTGTTCTCTAAATTCTCTAAAAAAAGCAACAATTAATAAATGAATATATTATTATTAATAGTCACGATAGCCGAGTAGTTAGGTGATCAGATTCGAGTCGAGAGACCCGAGTTAAATACGCAGATGATATAAGCTCGTACCAATGCTAGTTGTAAAATGCTAGTTGTAAAATGCTAGTTGTAAAATGCTAGTTGTAAAATGCTAGTTGTAAAATGCTAGTTGTAAAATGCTAGTTGTAAAATGCTAGTTGTAAAATGCTAGTTGTAAAATGCTAGTTGTAAAATGCTAGTTGTAAAATGCTAGTTGTAAAATGCTAGTTGTAAAATGCTAGTTGTAAAATGCTAGTTGTAAAATGCTAGTTGTAAAATGCTAGTTGTAAAATGCTAGTTGTAAAATGCTAGTTGTAAAATGCTAGTTGTAAAAATATCATATGTAATATAAATTTTACCACCTGTGGATCAAACTCAGGTTTCTTGACTCTAATTCCGATCACCTAACCACTCGGCTGTCATGCTATTTATAAAATCCTTGAGAAACTTAAAAATGCATTGTTATTAGCGGGATTCGAACCCGCGACCTGCATCATAATACAAGTGCTTAAGCTGCTTTAGGACCACAGCTGTGTTTGTGATGTTGGCCCTATATATGTATGTGCTTATTTAGTATGTATGTATTTATAAATGTCGGCATAGAACAAAAAACTACAAATTTTAACTTTAAATTACACTGTTGATGTTTCAGATATAAAACCTATCATGGAAGAAATTATAAACAAAACGAGAATGAAATAAGAAAATTAATATTTGAGGAAAACTGGAGGTGAGCTCTTGTTCTCTCTTGTTAACTTTTTTTTATCTCTTCTTATGTTATTTTTTTCATTAACGTTTCTCAAATAACTTCAATAAAAACAGCATAAATAGGTTCTAGGTCAAGGTCTAGACCTCTGCCTATCCCATACTGAGAAATTTCGTGAAATTACAAAATAAATAAAAACATAAAATAAATACAAACATTTAAATGGAATCGGTTGCAGGCGCGTCGTAGACCATAACCGGAAACACTTGGGCTACAAGTTGGGAATTAACAAATTTTCCGACCGCCTGGATGAAGAGATGGTTCATCTAACAGGGGCAAGACCTGCTGACCATGAAGAGGAAGGCACGGTACCATTCGCTTTTTCCGATGAGGAACTGAAGGCTTTAGAAGAAGAATTGCCAGATAATTATGATATGAGACAAGATGGTGTAATATCACCTGTTAAGAGTAAGGAAAGTTGATATAAAAAAATATAGGAACAAAAGGCGGACATAATGCTAAAATAGTTGTAAAAATGCTAGTTGTAAAAATGCTAGTTGTAAAAATGCTAGTTGTAAAAATGCTAGTTGTAAAAATGCTAGTTGTAAAAATGCTAGTTGTAAAAATGCTAGTTGTAAAAATGCTAGTTGTAAAAATGCTAGTTGTAAAAATGCTAGTTGTAAAAATGCTAGTTGTAAAAATGCTAGTTGTAAAAATGCTAGTTGTAAAAATGCTAGTTGTAAAAATGCTAGTTGTAAAAATGCTAGTTGTAAAAATGCTAGTTGTAAAAATGCTAGTTGTAAAAATATCATATGTAATATAAATTTTACCACCTGTGGATCAAACTCAGGTTTCTTGACTCTAATTCCGATCACCTAACCACTCGGCTGTCATGCTATTTATAAAATCCTTGAGAAACTTAAAAATGCATTGTTATTAGCGGGATTCGAACCCGCGACCTGCATCATAATACAAGTGCTTAAGCTGCTTTAGGACCACAGCTGTGTTTGTGATGTTGGCCCTATATATGTATGTGCTTATTTAGTATGTATGTATTTATAAATGTCGGCATAGAACAAAAAACTACAAATTTTAACTTTAAATTACACTGTTGATGTTTCAGATATAAAACCTATCATGGAAGAAATTATAAACAAAACGAGAATGAAATAAGAAAATTAATATTTGAGGAAAACTGGAGGTGAGCTCTTGTTCTCTCTTGTTAACTTTTTTTTATCTCTTCTTATGTTATTTTTTTCATTAACGTTTCTCAAATAACTTCAATAAAAACAGCATAAATAGGTTCTAGGTCAAGGTCTAGACCTCTGCCTATCCCATACTGAGAAATTTCGTGAAATTACAAAATAAATAAAAACATAAAATAAATACAAACATTTAAATGGATTCGGTTGCAGGCGCGTCGTAGACCATAACCGGAAACACTTGGGCTACAAGTTGGGAATTAACAAATTTTCCGACCGCCTGGATGAAGAGATGGTTCATCTAACAGGGGCAAGACCTGCTGACCATGAAGAGGAAGGCACGGTACCATTCGCTTTTTCCGATGAGGAACTGAAGGCTTTAGAAGAAGAATTGCCAGATAATTATGACATGAGACAAGATGGTGTAATATCACCTGTTAAGAGTAAGGAAAGTTGATATAAAAAAATATAGGAACAAAAGGCGGACATAATGCTAAAATAGTTGTAAAAATGCTAGTTGTAAAAATGCTAGTTGTAAAAATGCTAGTTGTAAAAATGCTAGTTGTAAAAATGCTAGTTGTAAAAATGCTAGTTGTAAAAATGCTAGTTGTAAAAATATCATATGTAATATAAATTTTACCACCTGTGGATCAAACTCGGGTTTCTTGACTCTAATTCCGATCACCTAACCACTCGGCTGTCATGCTATTTATAAAATCCTTGAGAAACTTAAAAATGCATTGTTATTAGCGGGATTCGAACCCGCGACCTGCGCAGTACCGAATACAGACTTTTTAGACCGTTTTAGACCGTATTTATGAAACCGTTTCAAAATTTATTTACGATTCATGGACACTAACATAGCGATGAGCTCACCACCTGTCACGTTGTATCAAAGAGGCTTCGATGATAGGTGGATCGGAAGAGGTTAATTTTCTAGATCTCTGTCTACCCCAGTATTGTGAAAATGCATGAAGATATACATAAAATACTCACTTTATTTCATTATAACAGATCAAGCTGATTGCGGATCTTGTTGGGCGTTCTCTACAACGGCTGCCATAGAAGCGGTAATTGCGAGAAATAATGGCGGGCGGAATATTGACCTCAGTGAACAGTCGCTAATTGATTGTGCTTGGAGGTAAATTAAGAAAGGAAGACGGAAAATTGAATGAAAGAAAGAAAGAAAGGAAACATTTATTGGACTACCATAAAGAGACACTTACATACATTCATAACGACATACATAAATTCATGTTATAATCCACTGCAGGACATAGGCCTCTCCCTAGAGGAGGATTTGCCATAATTGCCACGCTTGGCTGGCGGATTGGCGATCGCAGTACCAAACCACTCGCACCTGAGAAGCTGCTGCCCCTCTTCGGTCTGATTATTTTGGTGTGATATTTTAAAAGATGTTTCTCCCGCTGTCTATGGGGTGGACATAGGCCTCTCCCTAGAGGAGGATTTGCCATAATTGCCACGCTTGGCTGGCGGATTGGCGATCGCAGTACCAAACCACTCGCACCTGAGAAGCTGCTGCCCCTCTTCGGTCTGATTATTTTGGTGTGATATTTTAAAAGATGTTTCTCCCGCTGTCTATGGGGTGGACATAGGCCTCTCCCTAGAGGAGGATTTGCCATAATTGCCACGCTTGGCTGGCGGATTGGCGATCGCAGTACCAAACCACTCGCACCTGAGAAGCTGCTGCCCCTCTTCGGTCTGATTATTTTGGTGTGATATTTTAAAATGAGTTATACAAATAATAAATAAATAAAACATAAAATAAATACAAACATTTAAATGGAATCGGTTGCAGGCGCGTCGTAGACCATAACCGGAAACACTTGGGCTACAAGTTGGGAATTAACAAATTTTCCGACCGCCTGGATGAAGAGATGGTTCATCTAACAGGGCAAGACCTGCTGACCATGAAGAGGAAGGCACGGTACCATTCGCTTTTTCCGATGAGGAACTGAAGGCTTTAGAAGAAGAATTGCCAGATAATTATGACATGAGACAAGATGGTGTAATATCACCTGTTAAGAGTAAGGAAAGTTGATATAAAAATATATAGGAACAAAAGGCGGACATAATGCTAAAATAGTTGTAAAAATGCTAGTTGTAAAAATGCTAGTTGTAAAAATGCTAGTTGTAAAAATGCTAGTTGTAAAAATGCTAGTTGTAAAAATGCTAGTTGTAAAAATGCTAGTTGTAAAAATGCTAGTTGTAAAAATGCTAGTTGTAAAAATGCTAGTTGTAAAAATATCATATGTGATATAAATTTTACCACCTGTGGATCAAACTCGGGTTTCTTGACTCTAATTCCGATCACCTAACCACTCGGCTGTCATGCTATTTATAAAATCCTTGAGAAACTTAAAAATGCATTGTTATTAGCGGGATTCGAACCCGCGACCTGCGCAGTACCGAATACAGACTTTTTAGACCGTTTTAGACCGTATTTATTTCATAAATATTTTTCAAAATTTTTTTACGATTCATGGACACTAATATAGCGATGAGCTCACCACCTGTCACGTTGTATCAAAGAGGCTTCGATGATAGGTGGATCGGAAGAGGTTAATTTTCTAGATCTCTGTCTACCCCAGTATTGTGAAAATGCATGAAGATATACATAAAATACTCACTTTATTTCATTATAACAGATCAAGCTGATTGCGGATCTTGTTGGGCGTTCTCTACAACGGCTGCCATAGAAGCGGTAATTGCGAGAAATAATGGCGGGCGGAATATTGACCTCAGTGAACAGTCGCTAATTGATTGTGCTTGGAGGTAAATTAAGAAAGGAAGACGGAAAATTGAATGAAAGAAAGAAAGGAAACATTTATTGACTACCATAAAGAGACACATACATACATTCATAACGACATACATAAATTCATGTTATAATCCACTGCAGGACATAGGCCTCTCCTAGAGGAGGATTTGCCATAATGCACGACAAGCTGATTGGTTATAGCTATATCAGTCACGCATGGTGACTGATATAGCTATAACCAATCACCTTAGCTGCTGCTCGTCGCCGATCTTATTATTTTTGGTCAGGAAATTTTCTAAATAACTATATCGGAATCTGTCGGTAGCCACTGATATTGACAGACACCTCTTACGACGGCCATGAGAAGAAAGAAGATAAGTATATACTTCATCCAAATCCACAACTAACATAAAAATTCATTGTACCAGTCTTCTTCCTGATCTCCAGATTAGCTTATTGTCAGGCTGTAGAACCTAACGCTGGATTTCATATGGCACCTAGAATTTTCAAATGCTTTCAAAATTAATTAATTTGTAGAAGGTAGCATATGAGCTGTCCGTTCACTTGATTAGACCAACTGATGCTCATATTCGTCGATGCTCTAAAAGTGCTGCAAATTCGTTACTTACCAGACCTTAGTTAGCTATCGGAGAGGTACGAGAGAATAGGGAAGAGAACGGTACAGGGGTGTGGGTGGGAACGAAACAAAATTATGTGGCATCATTTTGCCACCGATCTGATTCGTTTTTTGAGACAGTTATCCTCCCATCTGTCTTCTCTGCTTAAGGCTTTGTCACCTGTTAACATGCTCTCTGTACTCTTCCTAACCCACGGGAAGAAAGGGAGAGTTAAACTTTTACCCGGATACCACACTTACTACTTCCACCACTACTTTTTATTTCCTGACGAGGCTTAGATTGTTGTGCGAATATGGTTGATTCGCAGCCATTAAAGATCTGTCTATAAATTATCTTTAATCAATCCGACAGGCCAAGCAATTTTCTTCTCTTTTTCAGTGCTAGTGATGGTTGCAATGGCGGTTTCCTGTATGAGACCTTCAAATATGTAACCAAACATGGAATGCCCACTCAAAGAGAATATGGACCTTATTTAGCACAGGTATGCTCGGATTACAAGATAACCAAATCATGCCATGTTCCTGACAATCATTCAGGATACCATGTTCAGTTTCGCACTTGAAATGATAAGGATCACATAAGAGTGATTCCATTTTGAGTGTAACAGACACCAGGAAGATTCGGTTTGCACAAAACCCAACGTTTTATATCAAAAGTTATCCACCATCAGTAATTAATCACTAAATTTTAGAGTAATTTGCACACTTGATATGTTACACAATTTTCTATATAAAAACTAAGGCAGAGATTACATAGACGAGTGTCTAGATCTTCGAAATTCGAATCGAGAGGCCCTCGTTCTATCCGTAGGCGGTAAGCCAACTGAGATTTATAAAAACTTTGAGAAACTTAAAAATGCATTGTTATTAGCAGGATTCGAACCCGCGACCTGCGCAGTACCGAATACAGACTTTTAGACCGTTTTAGACCGTATTTATGAAACCGTTTCAAAATTTATTTACGATTCATGGACACTAATATAGCGATGAGCTCACCACCTGTCACGTTGTATCAAAGAGGCTTCGATGATAGGTGGATCGGAAGAGGTTAATTTTCTAGATCTCTGTCTACCCCAGTATTGTGAAAATGCATGAAGATATACATAAAATACTCACTTTATTTCATTATAACAGATCAAGCTGATTGCGGATCTTGTTGGGCGTTCTCTACAACGGCTGCCATAGAAGCGGTAATTGCGAGAAATAATGGCGGGCGGAATATTGACCTCAGTGAACAGTCGCTAATTGATTGTGCTTGGAGGTAAATTAAGAAAGGAAGACGGAAAATTGAATGAAAGAAAGAAAGAAAGGAAACATTTATTGGACTACCATAAAGAGACACATACATACATTCATAACGACATACATAAATTCATGTTAAAATCCACTGCAGGACATAGGCCTCTCCCTAGAGGAGGATTTGCCATAATTGCCACGCTTGGCTGGCGGATTGGCGATCGCAGTACCAAA
The DNA here is from genome assembly GCA_029286605.1 of Sericinus montela. NCBI lineage: Eukaryota > Metazoa > Arthropoda > Insecta > Lepidoptera > Papilionidae > Sericinus > Sericinus montela. The sequence goes on from JAGSMR010000024.1 coordinate 2,166,741, forward strand.
CCACTCGCACCTGAGAAGCTGCTGCCCCTCTTCGGTCTGATTATTTTGGTGTGATATTTTAAAAGATGTTTCTCCCGCTGTCTATGGGGTGGACATAGGCCTCTCCCGTGGTAGGGTTGCCATAATGCACGACAAGCTGATTGGCTGCTGCTCGTCGCCGATCTTATTATTTTTGGTCAGGAAATTTTCTAAATAACTATACCGGAATCTGTCGGTAGCCACTGATATTGACAGACACCTCTTACGACGGCCATGAGAAGAAAGAAGATAAGTATATACTTCATCCAAATCCACAGCTAACATAAAAATTCATTGTACCAGTCTTCTTCCTGATCTCCAGATTAGCTTATTGTCAGGCTGTAGAACCTAACGCTGGATTTCATATGGCACCTAGAATTTTCAAATGCTTTCAAAATTAATTAATTTGTAGAAGGTAGCATATGAGCTGTCCGTTCACTTGATTAGACCAACTGATGCTCATATTCGTCGATGCTCTAAAAGTGCTGCAAATTCGTTACTTACCAGACCTTAGTTAGCTATCGGAGAGGTACGAGAGAATAGGGAAGAGAACGGTACAGGGGTGTGGGTGGGAACGAAACAAAATTATGTGGCATCATTTTGCCACCGATCTGATTCGTTTTTTGAGACAGTTATCCTCCCATCTGTCTTCTCTGCTTAAGGCTTTGTCACCTGTTAACATGCTCTCTGTACTCTTCCTAACCCACGGGAAGAAAGGGAGAGTTAAACTTTTACCCGGATACCACACTTACTACTTCCACCACTACTTTTTATTTCCTGACGAGGCTTAGATTGTTGTGCGAATATGGTTGATTCGCAGCCATTAAAGATCTGTCTATAAATTATCTTTAATCAATCCGACAGGCCAAGCAATTTTCTTCTCTTTTTCAGTGCTAGTGATGGTTGCAATGGCGGTTTCCTGTATGAGACCTTCAAATATGTAACCAAACATGGAATGCCCACTCAAAGAGAATATGGACCTTATTTAGCACAGGTATGCTCGGATTACAAGATAACCAAATCATGCCATGTTCCTGACAATCATTCAGGATACCATGTTCAGTTTCGCACTTGAAATGATAAGGATCACATAAGAGTGATTCCATTTTGAGTGTAACAGACACCAGGAAGATTCGGTTTGCACAAAACCCAACGTTTTATATCAAAAGTTATCCACCATCAGTAATTAATCACTAAATTTTAGAGTAATTTGCACACTTGATATGTTACACAATTTTCTATATAAAAACTAAGGCAGAGATTACATAGACGAGTGTCTAGATCTTCGAAATTCGAATCGAGAGGCCCTCGTTCTATCCGTAGGCGGTAAGCCAAATGAGATTTATAAAAACTTATGTACGATTTATATCATGTTTCTGACATAAAAACAACCAAACAGACTCACCACTAAAAATATCTTCGGTATAAAGTGGGTCGAAAGGACTTAATTGCCTAGACTTCGAGACCTCATCCTATTGATTTCACATGAGAAAAATTTCAGTATTGAAATATTATACAGATTTCACTCACATAATTTGTTTTTTTAAAGGATGGCTACTGCAAATTAAATAACATGACCACAATATACACGATCAAAGGGTTCGGTAAGGTCCCTTCGCTCAGTGAGAGTGCACTTAAAGCGGTACTCTACAAAATTGGACCGGTAACCGTCACCATCAACGCTGAAACTACGATGATGCATTATTCCAGTGGCATTTACTATGAACCAAAATGGTAAGCAGGTTTGGTACCTTCGTTTCCATACACTTACGATTCCATAACACAGGTGCTTTAGCTACTTACTTTTGCTGTCGGAGCAATGGCAGCAATGTATGTGATATTTTCCCTATCTATTTGTCTAGTGTTATTAGTGTTTGTATGAAGTACAAGCGGTTTGTTTGGTTAATGAATTTTTAATCGACAATGTAAAAGTCACGATAGCCGTGTGATGAATGAAAAAAAAATAAAGCCCGTGACGGGCTCAACTCCTGTCACGTTGTCCCGAAAAAAATCTCGGTGAAAGGCGAGTCAAAGGGACTTCATTGTCTAGCCAAGACCTCTGCCTAACCCTGTGTTGGGAATTGCGTGAAGATATTTATTTTATTTTAATCGACAATAGCCTAATGGTTCCGGCCCGCCATTCGAATAATGTCGTAAACCACTCCTGTCATAATCATTGCAGCTTAGTTGGTGTGGTTAATAGGAACTAGTATTTGGTATTGCTAGTATTCTTTTTTTTTATATCCACCTGATTATACGTAGCCACGATAGATAAAATCACGATAGCCGAGTGGTTCGATGGTCGGAATTCGAATCCAGAGACTATGGCTCCCACAAAATACTGAAGCGTCAAGCTCACTCTCAATAAGTCACGATAGCCGAGTGGTTGGGTGGTCGGAATTTCGAGTTGAGAGACCCGAGTTCGATCCCCAGGTAGCATGCTCGTACCAATGGGTTTTCAAAAACTTATATACGAATTGTATCGTTGGCTTGGACATAAAGACGGCGACGGGCTCACTACCCCTGTCACGTTGTCCCAAAGATATCTTCGGTGGAAGATGGGTCGAAGGGACTTAATTGTCTACACTAGACCTCTGTCTACCCCTCTATTGGGAATTGCGTGAAAATATTATTTATTTATTACATGACTCCAGCTCTGTAATAGATTTTTTAAATTCTTAGATATAAACGAGTTTATACATGATATGAAATGAGAAAAAAGTCACGATAGCCAAGTGGAAGGGTGGTCGGAATTTCGAGTCGAGAGACCCGAGTTCGATCCCCAGGTGGCAGGCTCGTACCAATGGGTTATTCAAAACCTATGTACGATTCACATCGTTGGCTTGGACATAAAGACGGCGACGGGCTCACCACCTGTTACGTTGTCCCGAAATATCTTCGGTGGAAGGTGGGTCGAAGGGACTTAATTCTCTATACTAGACCTCGGTCTACCCCTGTATTGGGAATGAAGGAATGATATTTATTTATTTATTTTATGAAATGACCAATTTACAGCAACAAAGGACGCATCAATCATGCAGTGACGGTAGTTGGATATGGTGTCCGTGACGGTACGAAGTACTGGATCGTGAAGAACTCCTGGGGCGAGGACTGGGGCGAAGACGGCTACATACTCATGTCCACGACGAATAACAATTGTTGGCTGATGACAGACGCTTACTACCCTATCGTTTGAAGCAATCAATTTAAAATATATTGCGTTAATAAACCACAAATTTATAATATTCATGTATTTTATTCCATCCTGATTGTTATCCTACGATATAGAAATTAGACCACGATAGCAGAGACGACTCTCGTATTTAGGAAACTGGATTCTTCTCTCGACTCGAAAACCCTTCGCAAAGAGCTCTTGTACTCGTATCTACATGTATCCTTTGATATATATAAAAAAAAACAAAATGAAATATCTTCACGCATTTCCCAATACAGGTACAGGTAGACAGAGGTCTAGTATAGACAATTAAGTCCCTTTGACCCACCTTCCAACTCAGATATTTTCGGGACAACGTGACAGGTGGTGAGCCCGTCGCCGTCTTTATGTCCAAGCCAACGATATAATTCGTACTGCCTGCTGACTCGAAATTCCGACCACTCAACCACTCGGCTGTCGTGACTTTTTGATATAACTTAAGAAATGTGGAAACGAAGTAAAAAATTGGTAGTTTATTCATGTTCTTATTAAAAAAATATTTTACTTTGGTAGAACTTTTATTTTTATTGAAAATATTCACAAAAGTTACCTTATGTTCAAATACAATGCGGCGTATTCATAAACTTCATTAGTTTGTCTGTTTTTATTTTATTGGATTTTATTATTTGAAACCGTTGAATCCAAAACCAAAGCACCGGACAATGAAGACATATCTTCAAATGCTGTTATCAAAGTGTGGACCTCATGTTTTCATATCCTTTGATATTTTATAATATTTTAGTGTGGAACTATTACATTTCCAATGAAAAATTGCTTGTCTTTAATGCTCTAAATAATTATTCAGAACTATATGTGTACTAGTGATACGAATTTACTAGAACCATTTCCAATGCTCGCTGGCGTAATTACCTCAAGGTTTCGACATAGAACCCCTACTGTTCATTATTTTCATAAGTAATGTTCGATGTAAAAGATGGCTTGTAATTCTATTCTGATTTATGCCTGTATACTTCAAGATGTATTTGATAAATAGCCAGTGCTTTGAAAGTAATGAAAATGTAAAAACAAAATCACATTGGTTTAAAAATACCGTGATTTACACTGTAGATACATTATTGGGAAAAAATGTGCGTAATTAAACGCGTATCTTATCTGGTTAAATTAAAGAGAAAAAATGTTTTAAAATATCAACTGACACGGGCGGGGCATTGAAATTTTATAACATTTTTTTCTCTTTAATTTAATTACATAAAAGTTCAGCATAAATATGCTTTAAAAATCATTAAAAAATTGCGTTATAAACGTGTCTCGTTTTACAAATTTCAAATTTCATGTAAAGTTTTAAAATAAATAAATGCTGGAAGAAATTTCCTAAGGACTTGGCAGTATCTCTTCTTTTCTTTATATTTCTATTATTAGTAGTATTATATTATTATTAGTAGTAGTATTCTATTATTAGTATTATATTTCTTCTTTTCTTTATATTTGCATTTTGAATGCATTTATTATTAAATCTATAAAAAAATTAATACTATAAAACTGCTTTTTCCACCTATTATGTATTTAATCCAAAAAAAGTCCCTCTGATGGCTTTTCTAATGTCTATTATCCAACTGCATTCGATCACCTACGGGTGTTTTCAAATTTTATCACGCAATGAGACACTAATTAATGACTTTCTTTAGCCTTCTCTTAAAACTTTTTCGCTAACCGTCTTTTTTCCATTATCAACAAATCTCTAAAACAATGAACGTGGATAAATAAAAATTTAACTTAAAGTGTCACGATAGCCAAGTGGTTGGGTGGTCGGAATTTCGAGTCAAGAGACACGAGTTCGATCCCCAGGTGGCAGGCTCGTACCAATAGGTTTTTCAAAAAACTTACGTACGAATTATATCGTTGGCTTGGACATAAAGACGGCGACGGGCTCACCACCTGTCACGTTGTCCCGAAAATATCTTCGGTGGAAGGTGGATCGAAGGGACTTCATTGTCTAGTCTAGACCTCTGACTACCCCTGTATTGGGAATTGCGTGAAGATATTTATTTATTTTATAACATAAAATAAAACGATTTTCGCATTTTACCGCGTTTGTTTTTAGTTTTACTAATATAAAATTGTTTTTTTATGGACCTGTAAGCGTTCGCGTTTGTTCGCGTGAATTTGGCATTTATCCTGCATTCCGTCCTAAATAGTTACTAACACCTATGTATAATACCATTTTACTTGCCCATACCACCATACCATTCTTTCTTCCCTTTAATGTCCTAAGATTCAACTAAAGGAAAATGATACCGACAGATGGCGGGAGAAGCATTTCAAAATTAGGTCAAAATTAAGCGGACCAGTGTCGAACACTAAGAGTCTTGGGTGCGAGACGTCTTTTACCGTGATCACCAAGCCGATTGCCAAGCGTGGCGATTGACAAACTCTCCTTTTCTTCCTATCCCGCAGCTATTTGTCTCCCCTGACGAGCTCTTCCGTCTCGTTTATTCTTTATAATACGTCAGCCTGGTGCTTGTTTATTTAGAATTAGTTTTCATTTCTTCAACGAAGTATTAGTGCACAAATCTTTTTGTATGGAGAATGAGATATGAAGGAAGACGATTATCCACAGACGACTGTTGTACCCAAAGGTTTTCAAGGTGTCGCCAGTTCTGAGTTTGCGGATCCGATTCCCGGACGGTGATTGTAGAACTACTTTTTCTACATCGTCTTAGGTCTGAGTATTTGTGGAACCTTATATGTTTCTTATTCTATAACACGCGTGCTTTGACTACTTACTTTGGGATCAGAGTATGGGATGTTATCAATTTATGTGATGTTGTCCCTATTTATAAGTGTAGAATGTATGTGCAAAACTGGACGAGCACCCGATACCGTCTTTTAATAGTTCAGGACACGGAAGAGAAATGGAGGCGGCATGGACATTAATATAAATGTTTCCCGAAACAACTTCCAAACCGTTGAGATAACGTAATCATATTTTATAATAATGGTAAAGCGATGGTAACGATTACAATAATGAGAACAATACTGATAATTTATTTTGTTAAATTTTGTTGCTAATCTATTTAAGAACCGTTTATACTGCCCATGCTTAAAAGCAACTATTTTTTTTTAATTTAATACCTTCATTATATAAGGTTATTAATTTTTGTTTTTAATAAAATTCAATTTTAACACAAGGATCCAGCATATACGTATGAAAGCCGTGAATCAGTATTCATGATGTCACCTACTCTAAAGTCCCGGTTTGATTCCTGGTCGGTTCCATCTAGAAAACACTTTTTCTACATAATAATTTCTAGTATAGAAGTGAATACTACACATTAAAAATAAAACGATTATTTTCGGATTCTATAGCATTTTTTAGCTTACATTTTAACTTTTAACTTTCTCATCCGAAATGCAAGAGTTGCATGACAGCATCCAAAGTAAAAAATAAAAAAAAAAAAACTTTTTCTGGGCGTTTGTGGTACCTTTGTTGTTTCTGATTCCATAATACAAGTGCTAAAGCTACTTACTTTGAATATGATGTGGTCCCTATCTTATTATTTATTTATCTATTTATTTATTTCTTTTAAATATGCCCACCGTCGCGACAATTCGCATATAAAACGCTGCTTTTCGCCACCGGTTTACCCAAATCGTTTGTTCTCTGTCCTTTTTTAAAGATGGTTATCTCGCTATCTATCTGTAGCCATTTCATGTGCCAAGGCTTCCCTTACGATACCCACAAGAAAAAAGAGTTTGGTATTGGAATGACGTTCCTTATGGGACGATGCGGAGGGTACCCTAATCGGGAGAAAACGTCCTCAACGTAAGATTTTTATTATTTATGTATAGTCTATGTACGAGTATGACGGCTATACAGGGTCTTATGTATATTCTATGTTATAACGGTTATTATTACTTATAAATCATTGTAAATAAAATAAAATTGATAACTTTGTAAAGAAGCTTTTTTGATTTTTGTCGATAAAAAAATCATAATAAAAATTATACTTTGAATAGAACGTAAAATTAATATTTTTGTAATAAGGAACTTCGTTCCTATGCGGTGTCGTGAACACCACATGTCTTATTTATACTTAATTTCTTACTAAAAGAATTGAGTACATAACTAAATTTTTTTCATACAAATATGTGCAGTAGGTAATATTTATGTATGTATGAAGGTAAGTAATTACCTGCATGTTAATTGTTATGCATCATTTTGACGAGTAATATCTACATGATATTATACAATTCCCATTATTACCTTGGATGAGATAAGGGAAAAAGGTGACTAAGGGAAATTCTTCTAAACTTACGCAATTTCTTTATGTTTTTTTCTCATTCATTTAATATTCTTCTAAACTTCTTCTTTTCGATCTCCGCGGACGATTTACTACCTACGCACCGATTTTCAGGGTGTCGCCAATTCAGGGGTTCGATTAAGCGCTTACTTTGGGATCAGACCAATGTCTGTGATGTTGTTCGTATCTATCTATCTATCTTTACAATGTGTCCTTGGCTACCCTTAGGTAGTTTTCGAGAAAGTCACCGATGTCTATATAATACAAATACAGACTAAATTCAAAAGACCGCATTGCAGGAGCGTCAGAGTTGCGAGGTGTCGGGTACTGCGATCACGAATGAGCTAGCCAATGATATAAATCTTTTTTTTAATCTCCTTGATACGAGCCTACCACGTAAGGATCGAACTCTGGTCTTTTGACTCGAATTCCGATCACCAAACCACTCGACTATCATGACCTCCTTTAGTTCTTATATAGAAAATTATTTTACACATCGAGTGTACAAGCAACTTTACAATTAATTATTCACGGTGGACAATTTTCGTTATAAAATGTTGGGTTTAGCGAAAACCCAATTATTCCTGGTGGGACATATTTCAAAATGGAATCACTATTGAAACTTTTAATTTCTGTTTTGTATTTTAACGTCAGCTTCGGCTATGTTATAGGTAAGGTTATGCATTTATTAATTAAAATATTTGTTTAATAATTAAATTAACATTAATTTTTAATAGTCAGTAATTTTTTAATTTATTTTTATTTAGTAGTAAAAATTTCATCATAACTTATACGCTAAAAAATACAAAAAAAATCATATTTACTTGTTTTTCAAGCGCCTTCTAGTATGCAATAGCAAAAGAAATTAAAAGCCCTTGCTATCATTTGATTAAAGTTAATTTTGTATTTGAATTTTGTGGTAGTATTCATTTATTTCTAAGTTCATCTCTTGTACACATTACTTTCCTCATAACAAAATTTCCAAGAAGAAATGTTCCAAGATTTTTATTGTTAAAACTCCAGTTTCTTTCTCATACTAATTATCAAATACACTATGCAATACTCTCTATGCATAAAGTTTACACAGAAAATAGTGCAATGTTATTAATTTTATTAAATTTAAATTTATATTGATCATGTAATTTATATTAATTTTTCATATATGTATATATTGTTGTGTGGTAACAGCGTCAGAATATTGCCACTCCCTTTCTTCCCGTGGGTGTCGTAAGAGGCGACTAAAAGAAACTGCCTTGAATATCGTTATGGCAACCAATAGGGGTATAACCATCTCTAAAAATATCACACCAAAAGATCAGACCGAAGATGAGCAGCAGCGTCTGTGGTCGTTCGTCTGCTACACCGATCGCCAATCCGCTTGCCAAACGCGGCGATTATGGCAAATCCTCCCTATGGGAGAGGCCTATATCCTGCAGTGGACTTTAACAGGCCGTTATGTATGTATGTATGTATTTATGTATGTTGTGTGGTATCGTCGCAAAAATATACCATCCTCTTTCTCTTGTGAGTTTCGTGAGTAAAGAGCGACTTAGAAAATGCCTTTAATATGTCTTTAGCTACCGATGAAATATCTTTGCACCAAGATTAAAAAAAAAACAAAATTAAATATTGTATTGCAACGATTGTTTCAGTTGCCATATAGGTTTCTTATGTTCACAAATGATAAAGATCGCAGTACATCAATCTTTTCAAAATACCTTACCATATTTAGGCAGATATCTCCTTGATACCACACCATATCTTCCCGTAGGCGTGGTAAAGGTCGACCGGGAACCTTGTAAATGGTAATGTCTACCGATAAATCGCGGAAAAACTGAGCTAACTATAATTATTAAGCAAAACAGTGACGAGAAGCTGCGTTCACAGTGCAATCTGTAAGATAAAGCGATCGCAAATACGTTTGTCGAGCGAGAATATGTCATATTCTCCTAACGAAGAGGCCTACATACATCCTGCGATAGAATTTCACAGGACATTGACTCCGCAAACAATAGAATGTAGTTCCTTATATTACTATGTTGTAAACCAGGTTTACTTTTTCCCTGTCTAGAGCTAGTATGATAAACATTCTCTTTAATTAACACAATAAAGCAATAATTTTCTCAGATAAACCTGTTAGTTATTAATTTAAATTAAATATTATAAGCGCACTACTTACATGTGTACTTGAAGTCGATGCGTAAGGACCTCTGTGGAGGAGTGGCCAACTTACCGGTTTTGACGGTGTTGCCAGCTCTGTGGTTCGATTCCCGACTCGACTCGAGTCAATGTAGATAACACCTTTTCTACATTATCTTGGGTCTGGCTGTCTGTGGTACCTTCGTTGTTTCTGATTCCATAATACAAGCTGCTTACTTTGGGATCAGCGCATGTATCTGATGTTGTCCCTGTTTGTTTATGTATTTATTTATTATTATAAAATAAAATTAAGTTCCAAAACAGTTTAAATAACCTTAACTTATTCGCGACATCCGATTTTACTGAAATCAAAACTAAAACTACATGAAAATCAGTCCAGTACTTCCAGAGAGTCGCGTGAAAAAACAGACAGACAGAAGAATTATAACAATAATTTGTCCATGTTCTATTGTTCGGTTTTTAAATGTCTATTTGCATTTTGCGTAGATACCACTCCACATACGTATTTATTTTATTATATGTTTTTTACATATTTATATAATAAATTGTATTTTAAGGGGCCACTAAAAGTCAAAGGTGGCCTTATATAGCAGGTTTTATCCTAGCAATATACCTGAGTTGCATTCCTTAGGCAACCTTTGCACTGACACATTCTGGACATATATTTTAAACGTTCTAGTGCAACTTGTCTATATTTATATTTCTTTTTTACTGTTAAATTTATTAAGTGTCAAATAATTGTTTCTTTATTCTTTAATTTTTATTTATATATTTTACTATTTATATCCACACAATATAAAGAAAAGAAAAAAAGAAAACATCAACCGAATATGAGTACAGTTCATTTCAAATTGATAATTCTTATGCAAGTTATGCTGCTTTTTGTTAAAGAAGTCGTTAAAAATTTCCTCAATGTTAAAATGAAAATGAAAAAATGCTTTATTTCTCCAACTTACAATCATAAACAAAAATAGTGACAGGGTCCTCCTAGTAAGCTTAAAAGAAGTCCCCGCTCTTCCTTTACTAAAGTAATAATTTTTTTTTCTCGTACATCAATACTTGTAATAAAAATAATATGTAATTATATAATTCTATAGTAGGGAACCAAATTGGTTTAAAATACATCAGATTTACGGTTTTATTATATAATTTGAAGGTGACGAATATTACATTTCCATGAATATTTCAGAGAGTGACGAACCTGGAAGCAGTTTACTATGGCCCACCGAATATTACTTTAGGGCTGAAAAATTGGACCTCAAAACTGGCATCGTGGAACCGTATGAAGTATGGTAAGAGGTTATTAAGCTCTGTAATACAGATCTCTTTCAAATACTAGTATTTAAAAGAGATCTCTGGTATTGTAGGTTCATGGGCGGCGGTGGTAACCTACCATCACGCGATTACTTTTATAATTGATACACACTCTGTATATTTTTATTTTTATTCATTTAATTTCTGTAAATCGAACATTAAATTTGTTATCTTATATGAAAACGCACACTTTAGATTGTCTTTAATTATTGTATACATACGCTTAACTTATGTAAGAATTATATCGTTGGCTTGGACATAAAGACTACGACGGGCTCACCACCTGTCACGTCCCAAAAAATTACTTCGGAGAAAGGTGGGTCGAAAGGACTTAATTGTCTAGATCTCTATGTACCACAATATTGGTTTGTGGGCTTTTAATTTCATATATTCATATTTCTACTTATGAGCTTATATTTTATTATCTTTTTTGATAACAGGTACAGCGCTGAACAGAACAAATCCCGCATAGATTATTACAATGGAATGGTGAAACGGTACTATAGCGATATAGATGTAGAGGAAGACTGTGCTACGGTGTACCAGGTTCGTATCTTATCTCTTTCTCTCTCTCTCATCTTTTTAGTTAAACAAAAAACAGATTATTTTATTAGCTACAAAGTAACTAATCATAAGTTTATGAAAATACTAGCCATAACACGTCCATACCCGAATAGTCACGATACCCGAGTAGTTGGGTTATTGGAATTAGACTCAAGAGACCCGAATTCGATCCCCAAGTTATAGGCGCACATCAAGAATTTTTTTTTGTTATAACGTTGCCCTAAAAATGTCTTCGATAGAAGATGGGTCGGAAAGACTTAATTACCTAGACCTCTATCTACTCCCTGTATTGGGAATGCCGTAAACATATTTTTATATATATGCTTAGTTTGATAGTTCTAATTATAGATTGTTTTCACCCCTAGGTTTATCCCATGACAACTGATGATGTGACCAATGAAATAGTGTGCAAAAAAATGGAATATGAGGAAACCGTTGATTATTTACCAAATTCCGAAGACTTTACACATCAAGGTAACATTATTACACACATATTGTTGTGAATGTTTACTTAGTCCGCCATGGTGATCGTTTTATCAATAACTGAGAGATTTAAAAAAACGCTTCGTTAAACGTAAAATTCTCCTGTGTGTCGCGGAGGTCGCGGGTTTGAAACCTACAAGTACCAGATTTTTTGAATCTATGTCTATTCATTCGATCTAAGTACAGAGAATTTCCTATGAGAGATCTGAGAATTTTCCCATCCCTTTCTTCCCGTGGGGTGTAGTAAGTATCGATTACGAGAAAAGCGAAGAAAATAGAAATCACTACAGTGATCATGTGCAGCGTCCAAGTTGCCAGGTAACTGGTCTTGCGATCACCAAACCGCTTGGCTAGCGTGGCGATTGATGCAAATCCTTTCTTCCTTCTGAATTTTTACACTTGGATAAAGATTAAGACATAGTGTGTAAAACAAGTTTGGGGAAAGAAGGTTCTTGAGTGGGGCCTCATACAGGCAAACGCGGTGTAGGAAGACTTCCCACAAGATGGAGTGACGATCTACAAAATGTTGTGGGGAGTCAATGGCTGCAGGTGGCTGAGGAACGTTCTTTGTGGCGAATTTTAGCCGTTGTTTGAGGCCTACGTTCAGCAGTGATCTCTAGATAGGCTGTATAAAAGAATATTAAAACCAAGTGACGGATTAGGCTTCATACCTACGAAGCAGTAGTTCATTAAATTACTAGGTTTCAGAACATGTACTAGACTCATCAACAAAATTATTTCAGTTTGCAGAAAAATTTTCGTGCAATTTTATTAAAGTAAAATAAATAAAACGAAATCATAATTTTTAATAAAAATATAAGGATAAAATATTTTTTTGTTTTCAATAAATAAGTGTTTTTGTTAACTGCTTTAGGTGAACAAACGATTGACGGCAAAATAGTACAAGTGTGGAAAAACATTGAGGACGACGAGTTCACGTATAAGGATGAAGAGGTCCTCTATGTGTACAGAGATGTAGGAGGTACCGACATACCTGTAAGGTGAGATTAAATGTACATTTTGAAACACAGAAATGTATTTTACATCCTCATGCAATGCATTGTGCTTGCGGCATAAGAATACACCTCTCTCAAAAATTGGATGTATAATTTCTACCGAAACATGGCAGTATAACCATCTCGAAAAATACCAAACCCAAACAGACAGGTGACGGGCAGCAGCGTCGAAGGTGCGACGTGTTTGGTGCTGCAAGTCGGTGGCGTTTACGACAAATCCTCCTAGGGGATCTCCCTTCTTTAGGCATTTAGTTGCATAATGATTATGTGATTTGTCAATAGCGATTGGCGCTATCAATGCAATCGATTAAAAAAGTCGATTCCACTCACACTTCTAATTGTTACAGATACGAGTGGACAAGATACAGCTCATGGAACAACGGCCTGACTGAACGTGCCATCACCAATTACTATACCTTCAAGACATCCATCAGCTCTGACGACGTGGATGCAGAGGAGTGTACGGAGTTTCTTCTCCTTCTTTACAGCCTATCAAGAGTCCGCGGCGGAACATAGACCTCCAACAAAGTTTCCCACAAAAAACGGTCCATAGCTACCTGCATCCTTCTTCCAACGGTTATGAGTTCATTGAGCCATGTGGCCAGCCTATTGCCACTTAAGCGCGCTGATCCCTCTACTAATGTACTTTATTTTATGATATTTTATTCTTATTCATGATAACGTGTAAAAAATCCCCATCACGAAATTTTTCAACCTAATGGAATGAAAATCTTTCAACAGAGCCTATTTAGAATAACTTGACAGCTATGAAAAAAAGAAAAAAGAAACAATTGTTTGGCGATACGAACGAAGTTTCTAGTTTCAGTTAGTAAAAAAATAAAAAATCATAGTACATACATTGCTCTGATCCTATAGTACGGAGCTTAAGCACTTGTATTATGGAATCAGAAACAACAAAGGTAGCACAAACACCCAGACCAAAAAAACATAGATAAATAAATAATAAATACATATAGCGGCAATAGCCTAATGGTTAAGGGTGCGGACTGCGAAACATGACGTCGCAGGTTCGGGCCCCGCCATTCGACTATTGACGTAACTCCAGACACAAGCATTGTAGCTTAATTGGAGTGGTTAACAGGAATACTAGTGATGTTATTCGGCATTGCTAGTATTCTTTTAAAAAATATATAGATAGGGACAACACCACATACATTGTAATCTCCGATCCCAATATAAGATGCTAAAGCACTTGTGGTATGGGAATAGAAAATGTGATTTTTCTACCCCGTCCTACCATTGACTCTTCCGGGAATCGAACGCAGGACCTCGAAATGGCGACACCTTCAAACCAGTGTTTACGCCACTCGTCCGAGGAGGTCGTCGCATACATGGATAGACACAACATCACATACTTTGCTCTGATCCCAAATTACTACTACGGCCATGAATCGATTCCGGGACATCGGAACTGGCGACACCATTAAAACCAGTGTCCATGCCACTCGTCCACCAAATAAATTTTTCCTTTTTTTTGTAGTGGAAGAATGCAGTGATGAAGGAAAACTCGGTGAAAACTTCAGAATTGATATAGAGTTCTTACATCCTGGTATTCCAAAAGATGTTGATAAAGCCTTTCACAGGTAATCATATAAATTATACTATTATCTTCACGACATCCCCAATACTAGGGTAGACACATGTCTAGGATAATTAAGTCCTTTCAACCCACTATTTCACTTATATTTTATTTGGTACAATGTGACAGGTGGTGAGCTTTTCGTCTTTATATCTAAGCCAACGATATAAATCGTGCATAAGTTTTGAAAAAACTAATTGGTACACCCCTACCACCAGGAGATGGAACTCGGATCTCTTGACTCAAATCCCGATCACTCGTCTATCTTAATAAGATTAAATGTACTTAATAGTTTTCTTCTGTTCCAGTTTCAAAAAACATTACAACAAGAAGCACAACAAAAATGAGCACGAGATGAGGAAAGCCATCTTTGAGGAGAACTGGAGGTAAAAGCAAACTTCAGCTATCATGTCATTATAAACATCGACTTGTTACAAAAATACAATGCAAACAATAATCATGTGAAATGGAGAGCAAAATGTACCACTCCTTATCTTCCCTTCTCTGTCGTAAGAGGTGATTAAGGGAATAAGCCTTAAAATAGTAATGGCTACTGGCAAATGGTTGGATAACCATCTCGAAAATAACTAGACTAAAGTTAAGTAGACAGAGAGTTAAGTGATAGCATAAAGCAAATCGTCTTTTATAGGGCTATAGGTGGTAGTAGAATTATACAGGCCGTAGAATAAGCAGATTGTCTAGGACATAGTGGTTGTGAGTTTACTATCCTGCCAGTCATCAAAAGTAGTAACTATAATTGGAAATTGGTGCCTCATGTCAGCCCACTTGAAGCGGCCACCATGGACCAGCCATACCCTTAAATAAGCCGGCCATGAGGGTTCCTCTTGCTTCACCGTGGGTGTCTAAGCCACGGTTACTAAGCCACACCGCCACAACAAGGCAAGAAACCAACAGACCGTAGCCTGTACCAACACGTTTAACCCTAGCAGCGTAAAGAACCAAATCAGCGATGTCTATCGTCATATCATCCAAAGTTAAATTGAAAATAAATTTCCACAGACATGTCATCAACCACAACAAAAAGAACCTCGGCTACAAGTTAGAAGTGAATCAATTTGCTGATCATACGGACGAGGAATTGTCTTATCTGACTGGCACACGGTCTTCTGGTCCCCAATCGATGGGCTCCGTTCCGTTCCCGTATTCTGAAGAACAGTTACAGAAACTAGAAAAAGAACTGCCACTGAACTACGATATGAGAGTGGAAGGTGTAATTTCTCCAGTGAAGAGTAAGTAGCATATCTTTATTCTAAAATATTTCATAAAAACCCATTCTTAAATCTATAATTGTTGTTATGAAAAGAGACATTTTCTGAAAGAATATTTTAATAATGTCTTCATGAATAAAGTGGATAACAAACAACGTGGATTTGAGATGATACTCGATTTGCATCGACTTAATTCCGATACGAGGTAACACACCAGAATATATCTTTTTCCAAAACTAAGATGCAAGCGGTGAACTACTTACTGAAGCGGTGAGGTCTGAGCTCGACCTACATCCTCAATGGAGGTCTGTTGTTATGGTTGCGGTAGTATATAGATAAAGAAGAGAACACAGTGAGGTCTTAGCCGGAACAACGTCAGCGTAATAAAACTATGAAGACCTTTCTCATAAAAAATCTCTCTTATGGACTACGCTACTCTTTGCGGACTTTTAGTTTAATAATAATTTATTAGCTCTGTTATAAATAAAATAAAAATAAATAAAGAAATATCTTCACGCAATTCCCAATACAGGGATAGACTGAAGTCTAGTCTAGAAAATGAAGTATCTTTGACCCATCTTTCGCCAAAGATATTTTCGGGACAATGTCCTAGCCATTCGTACATAAGTTTTTGAAAAACCCATTGGTCGAAATTCCGACCACCCAACCACTCGGCTGTCATGACTTTTGTTTCTGTTATCATAAGTTTATATCATTTGTATTCATCGTAGATCAAGGTGAGTGTGGTTCGTGTTGGGCATTCTCCTCCACTGCTGCAGTAGAAGGGGCTCTAGCGAGGAGTAATGGTGGACGGAACATCGACCTTAGCGAACAGTCCTTAGTTGATTGTGCTTGGAGGTAATGTTGTCTTCTTTTACATTTTCTTCTTCTTCTCCTCCTCTAACTGTTAGACGTTCATAACAAGTATCAGCTGAGCCAACATAAGAACACATGAACGTAAATAATTTTCACATACAAATTTTAGCCACTAGGTTATTTATAATTAAGTGGTTAGGTATATTCTAGGTTATTTCTAGCAATAATTCTAGAATCTGTGTGTTGATGGATGGATTGATTTTGCATGATGTCTTCTGATGTCTTTTTGAAATCCGACTAAGATAAATACATTAATAGATAAATAATGTATTTATCTATTAATGTATTAAAAAATAAATACTTTAAAATAAAATAAACGATATTATTTTGAATCTTAAATACGCTTCTGTAGTTTGGAACCCTAACCCTAAATATGCAGTTTATGATAATCAAATCGAAAAAAAAATTACGAAAAAACTATTTAAAGCGGTTTGTTACCGATTAAAACTTACGCCATTATCCTACAACAATATTTTACATGAACATAAGCAGTTATCTCTAACATCAAGACGAAACCTTGCGATTGAACTTTTTCTATTCAATGTCTGTAACATATGTACAACTGTTCAGATCTGGTTGACGAAATTTGTTATTTGGTGTCCCGCAACATCGACGTCCTTCTAAACTCTTTTAAATACCTTCCTCGCGAACTAATTCCGGTCTCAGAGCACCTATACTCATACGTAAAATTTGCCATAACCATAAGTTATGGTTATGGCAAATTTTACGACTAATTTTAAGCCTGTCAGTGGACATGTTTAATAACACCAAAATTAATTTTAAACGAGAAATTATTAATGTTCTAATAGAGTATCAGAGCGCTGTTAAATCTTAATTCATTTTATAAAAAGTATTACTTTTACCATATTTAATTACATTATTATTATTTTTTTAATTTACACAACCAAATTGGTATGTAAGTGTCACCTAAACTTTGTACAGTCACTTACGTTTTAGTGGCAAACACTTGTGGAGGTAAACTAACGTCGTCACTATTTTGTTAAAAGTATTGTTATTTAAGTTTATCACCGTTGTTTGACGTTTAAATAAATACATAAATAGATAGAGGCAACTTCATAGATATTGCTCTGATTCCAAAGTAACTAGCTAAAGCACTTGTGTTACAGACTCGGAAATAACGAAGGTTCCACAGACTTCCAGACCCGAGAAAATGTAGAATAAACTAGTTTACTACATCTATCTATCTATATCTATCTATCTACATTGCGATTCAATCCGAGAATCGAACCCGGGACCTCTGAAAACCAGAGTTTACTCCTCTCGTCCACTGAGATCGTCAAAATTGAAACAATTTTGGTTAAATCCAAAATGTTCTTAAAGTCATCTAGTCATCAATAGCCACTTTCCATCAGATAAGTTATTCGGTTAGGAGATTAGGAGTTCCTTCTCTGATTCTCTTCTAATCCGCCTAGGTAAGAACCGCGCTAAATGAGTCATACAGTCTTAGTCCTCAGATAGGGTTAAGTACGACACGACTTGAAATAGAGTTTGTAAGACAAGATTCTTTTTGTAATGAAACAGTTCAATGTCCCACTTCAAATCAGATGAAACGTTTTAAATTTTAGAAATACATTTGTGCTAACGAAATAAGCATTTAGTTTTCAGTGTTCCACGTTTGTCATTACGTTATTTTGTACGGGACAAATGTACCGACTCATACATACTCGTATCCTACCTGACACTAGGACCTATAGATTTTAATGTCTATGGATTCTTTACTTATGCAATTACACATCTTTCATCTGGAACACGACCGAATGTCTCAAATCGGGATCAGTATACCTCTTTTGAGGAAGACAGAGGTTAAGATGTTGAAGTCCACAGACAAAAGATCAGCGGTCAGGACGACCACTACCTTGTTGGTTGTAAGAATCTGTGGGCTATTGTGGCTACAGTCAGGCGGGCTGTTAATTAACATGTACCGGTTTCTCTTTACACCACAGTACAAATCAAGTCAAATAATTTATTTATCGAAATAGGAAAATGTATCATCCTTTTATCGATTGTCATTTTCTAATCCACCAAGATACAGATACATAAACCTGTCGCTCGTTGAACTTTGAACACTTTGTCTTTGAACTCCAGGAGCAGTTTCATTGATTTATGACTTTTACTTATATTGATATGTCATGTAGTCAATTTGTTATTATAAAGTTATTGTTAAACAAATACATTGCACCTTTCCGCATGCAAAAATATAGGGCAGATGTTACCTGTTCCGAAGAGAAGGAATGCACCACCCTCCAAACGCGTTGTCGGTGGCGGTATATGTTACCTGGTTTCTAGTGTATTGGTGTGTTGCATCCAGTAGAATTAGTGCACGCATGTGTGAAGAACAAAAAGGTAGGGGGTGCACTTCTTCTCCTTAGGCCAAGGAGACACATGCCTTTTATATTTGCATGCGGAATGGTGCAACTTAATTGTTTACTAATAACTTTATAATAAAGAATTTCTGCAAAGCAACACCTGAGTCTATTAATAGTTTATTATTACTCTCGTCAACAGTAGCAACTACGGATGCGATGGTGGTGTCATGGAAGGGGCGTTCAAGTACATCAGCGCGCATGGCATTCCCTCTCAGAGGGAGTATGGACCGTATTTGCAACAGGTTCCAAATTTAAACATAAATTTTATTAAATTTCTCTTGATCTTAATAAAATCTTAATTTGGACTTAATTAAAGAAAATAAACAATGAATTATTGCTTAAACCTAGACAGGGCATAAACAATAATTTATTGTTTATTAAGAAGTCTCAAAGGGTGATAATTTCAGCTCAGGATATTTCAACATTTATAAAAACATGCAAAATACATATTTTCATTTATCTAAATAAAATAAATAGATTACATAAGTCTGAGTGGCGAACACGAATTCAAACCCCCGGTAGGCTCATACCGGTAGTTTTTTCAAAACTTATGTACGATTTATATCGTTGGCTTAGACTGAAGACGGCGAAAGGCTCACCACGTAAGGTGAGTCGAAAGGGTGACCACTGTCTACCCCAGTATTGGGGTAGACAGCGTGGGGTAATGGCGTAATGATATATTATTTTAAAAAAATATTTTCACGCCATTTACACAGAGACACATCCCTAACAGAGGTCTAGAGAATTAAGTCCTTTTGATCTACCTTCCACTGAAGTCATTTTATTTGGACAACGTGACAAGAGCACATCGCCGTCTTTATGTCCAATCCAACGATATAAATTGTAAATAGGTTTTGAAATAACCCATTGGTACGAGCCTTGGGGATCGAAGGCGGGTCTCTTGACTGGAATTCCGATCGCCCAGCTCGGTTATAGTGAATTATCAATTAAGATAATTTACTATAGTCGACAAACTTGGTGTGACAATCGAAGTAACAAGATATATTTTTATTTACATAAATACATATATATATATATATATATATAGATATAGATAAGGACAACGTCACATACATTGTCCCGATCCCAAAGTAAGATGCTAAAGCACTTGAGGTACGGGAATCGGAAACTACGAGGGCACCACAAACACCCAGACCCGAGAAAATGTAGAAAAAGTGTTTTTTTTATCACATTGACCAGCCCGGGAATCGAACCCGGGACACCTTGAAAACAGGTGTTTACGCCACTCGCCCACGGAGGTCCTATTAAGTGTTCTCACATACTGATGCTACTGCTTGTGGTCTCAGTCTACCCTGGGACTGTTAAATTGATTGAAAACATCAGACTGTCTTTGTTATCCAGGATGGTTACTGCAATGCCGAGAACATGACTCAGCTGTACAGCATCAAGGGCTTCGCCAGGGTCCCCTCGCTGAGTGAGACCGCATTCAAAGCGGCGCTCTTCAAGTACGGTCCCGTCGCCGTCTCCATAGAGGCTACGAGGAACATGATGTTTTACTCCAGCGGCGTTTTCTACGATGCCGAGTGGTAGATATTTGAATAAATAAATATATACATAGATAGGGACAACTTTTCACACATAAGTCACGATAGCCGAGTGGTTGGGTGGTCGGAATTTCGAGTCAAGAGACCCGAGTTCGATCCTCAAATGGCCGTACCAATGGGTTTATCTAAAAACCTATGTACAAATTATATCGTTGGCTTGGACATAAAGACGGCGACGGGCTCACCACCCGTCACCTTGTCCCGAAAATATCTTCGGTGTAAGGTGGATCGAAGGGACTTAAATGTCTAGACTAGACCTCTGTCTACCCCTGTATTGGGAATTGCGTGAAGATATTTCGTTTTTTTTTTTCACATACATTGCTCTGATTCCAAAGTCAGCACTTGTATTATGGAATCGGGAACAACGAAGGTACCACAAACATCTAGACACGAGTAAAATGTAAAAAAGTGTTTTCTACATTGATCTGAACGGGAATCGAACTCGGGACCTCGGAGCAGCCGGCATCGTGTCCTAGGGTATCGTCAAATGCTTTCTTGCATGCGTCTGTGAATGCTGCGGATTTTGGACTTATATTCATTTTACACTAACCTTTTACGAGTCAAGTGACCCCAGTTTGATCCACAGGTGATAGCCTCGTAAAAAAACTCCTTGGGTTTTTTTATGTATGATTTGTATCGTTGGTCGACCTTTCGCCTTAGGTTCAAGAGGCGACAGGCTGACCTGTGACGTTGTCCCAAAAATGTCTATGGTGAAAGGTGGACTTAATTGCCTGGACCTCTGTTTACCCCAGTTTTGGGAACGGCTAGAAGATATTTATTTTACCTCCAACTTCAATACATTCCTACACACATCACTGTGTATGTATAAAGCTCCATTGTGAGATAAGCTTGGTGAACCCGGTATCAGTCATCTTGGAACTTAAACAATCAAGATGTGTATA
The DNA here is from genome assembly GCA_029286605.1 of Sericinus montela. Lineage (NCBI taxonomy): Eukaryota > Metazoa > Arthropoda > Insecta > Lepidoptera > Papilionidae > Sericinus > Sericinus montela. The sequence continues at coordinate 2,188,331 of JAGSMR010000024.1, forward strand.
GATATTTCAAAGAATATGTTTTAACCAATATCTGTATGTAATTTTAAATTCCTCCATCCGGTGACAGTCATTGCAACTTTAAGGCCATCTCCCTTAGTCGCCCCTTATGATGGTCTATGTGAAAAAAATGGTCTTGGGTTGTATCATCTGTATATGAACTTATAGCTGACCCTCCCATCGTCTGCGTTACATTTACTTACAGGATTTTATTTTAAATCTTTATGCAATTTCCCATATTCGGATAGACAGAGGTCTATACAATGAAGTCTTTTTCGACCCACTTTCCATGGAAGCTTATTTGCGACAACATAAAAGGTGGTGAGCGTATTGCCACGGACTTAATTGATACTTCTCGTAATAATGAGCCAACGATATGATTCGTACAAAAGTTTTTGAAAAACCCATGGGTACGAGTCTGCCACCTGGGGATCGAACTTGGGTTCTTTACTCAAAATTCCGACCACCCAACCACTCGGCTATCGTTCATCAAAATCCTTTCTATAATTTTAAAGTGAAACTGTAACAAACATCCATCCATCTTTTCAAACTCGCGTTGGTAGTATAATAGGATGTCTAAATCGTGATTCTATTTTCAGCGATGCGGGTAGCGTAAACCATGGTGTCACGGTTGTCGGGTATGGAGTCCGTGACGGTACGAGTTACTGGATCGTGAAGAACTCCTGGGGCGAGGACTGGGGCGAGGACGGCTACGTACTTATGTCGGCTGTCAACAATAACTGCAACGTAATGCTGGAGGGTTTCTATCCTATCGTTTAGTTAGTGTTATTTTAGTCATTAAAGCGTAAATAAACTCCATGGTGCAAATTGATTGAGCTTGTTTTATTAATCTGTGATCTAATGTAATCTAGTTCACCCTTTCTTTCCGGAGGTCCTCGTTAGAGGCTTCGTAAAAAGCCTAGAAACTGGTAATGACAAACGACTGATAGCGTGATAACTATAATTATTCAATTATTCTTCATTTCAAATTCTTTACACAAAGACAGCGAAAGGCGGACTTAAGTTCTGTTGGCATTCTTGTTGGCAATGGGACGACTGGTAGAGACCAGTCGTCCCATTCCCAGTAGGTAGTAGTACCACACCATTCCAATTCCATTGGAATAATGCGTCATCGTAATTTTAGCGTTGATGGTGACTGTTTGATCGCGTATATAGTGGTCATGTTATTTAATTTGCAGTAGCCATCCTTTGAAAAAGAAATAATTCATGGTTATCAAATTTTGTGGGTGAAATCTATACAATATGTAAATATTCAAAGTTTTCCCATGTAAAATCATTAGGCAGAGGTTTAGAAGTCTCTTTTTGTGACAACATGCCAGGTGCTGAGCCCGGCGTCGTCTATAAGTCCTAACCAACAATATAAATCGTACATAAGTTATGAATAATTGGTACGAGCCTAGGAGATCGAACTCGGGTCTCGTAACTCGAATTCCTGATCAACCAACCAACAACAAAAATACCAGACCAAAATTAAGCCGGTGATGGACATGGATGGTGAATGCCTAAACTCTTAAGTTCGAGGTGTAGTTCTGCAATTATCAATTCGTTTGAAGATCTTTCTAAATAATGTACACAATGCTTTATGTATAGGTTATATGTGTGCCTACTCACAAGCCCTGAAATATTATTTAGACCTAGGTCGATAAAATACCGATGTGTCAATGTTCGCTGTATAAAATATAATTAATTTGTCTATGTTCTTCAAAAGCGCCGAAGCAAACTTGTCACGTGGATAAAGGTCCTTTTAAAAGTAAATCAATATATACAATGTTGCATTGTTAACGTGTGACAAATAGTAAACGATCATTGAATTTACATTCTAGATCACTGCAGCTATAATGCGTTTTAAACATACAACTTGTGAGTACATCATAAGTATAAATGAAAATGAAAATAGACATGAAAAATACGTAGATTCATTTAAAAAAATATAATACGAATGATCTCCGACGCATGGAGCAAACTAAATGTGTCGCCATCTGTCCCTAAACCTGAACACGTTGGAATTTTCTGTTTTTTAAAGTATCGAATGTCCACTATACTACAATGAACAGCAATAGTAAAAATCAGCCATCTATCGGCACAGAATTAAATAGTGAAACAGCGCCATCTAGTATTAAACATTGACACTATTTTACTGCTAGGGTCGTATTTCTTTCTTTTCACTTCCACGCCACACTAAGATAAATATGTATTTAATTGTTCCACATTTGTACATAAACACATAAACAGTTTATTCTTTCTTTCCTCATACGCTTGTTTTTAGATTACGGTTCGTTAAGTATCATAATCTACATTGTTAGTAATTAACTTTTCTGTTTTCGTGTTAGAAGAGTATTGTTCATTACTTATTAACCACTTGTGTGTAGTATGAGGTGTAGTATGAGTAAAACCTAGTAATTACATACTCTTTGAGGTGCAGCATGTAGTGACTAGTCACTCTTTGGATAAAGGAGAGAATTTCGTCACAGATTAACAAGGTATGCACTTCTGGTATGTCTCATATGTTTCCATGTACTTTACTCTGTGGCATATAACCCTTTGACATGGACTGATTAAAAAGTAAAACTATACCACGTTATGACCATAAATATATACATAACATCGACAAATTCTATTACCAATAGTATTCACTTACATCAGTGAAATACCGAGTTAATTCAACACAATATACAGTACTTTACGTGACTCATAAGGGATTTCACTACTCTATAGTAAGGCCAAACCAAGTTAAGTTTTATTTTGCATTACTAGCAAACTGTCGCCTTTTGCGAAATTTGAATATTGCGCCTTACAATATTCTTTTTCTAGAGAAAGAAACTGCACCGTAACTTTAAAAGTGTTTATTTAGGCACAATTAGGCATTAATGCAAGTCTTTTATTTGCACAAAGGTAAGTAATTACCTGTACTCGAGCAACCTACGGACTGCGGGTCTGTAGAATGGACCCTCATGAAGGTTGCGACCCTGGCAGAACGTCAACGCACATAAGCATCGTGAGGACAAATGCATCGTGAGGATATATATATATATAATAAAATTTAAAAAAAGTTTCGACGTTCGAGGATTTAACTATTATTGTTGATAATTAACGCTTTTTGTCCAAATTATCAATCAAATCAAAACCGTTGGGAAGACATACGAAGCTAGCGCGAGTCGATAATCCGGAATGAAAATCTATCCCAAACAGTAATCGAATCTGATACGTATGTTACGAAATAGATAATTCTCGAGTCACAGTATTTGTAATTAAAGTCCTCCGATATGGCTCGACCGATTTTCGAGAAATTTTGTGTGCACATCGCTTATAAAAAAAAATATATCACATCGCTTAGGTCTCCGAACATCGATTTTTCATCCCCCTAAATGTGGATGGACTACAGGTGTTCCACCGCTAAATTTATATTTTTTATGTTCACGATAGCCGAGTGGTTGGGTGGTCGGAATTTCGAGTCAAGAGACCTGAGTTCGATCCCCAGGTGGCAGGCTCGTACGAAATGGTTTTTCAAAAAACTGTACGAATTATATCGTTCGCTTGAACATAAAGACGGTGGGTCGAATGGACTTAATTGTCTAGACTAGACCTCTGTCAACCCCTGTATTGGGAATTGCGTTAAAATATTTATTTATTTTTTATTATTAGACAATTTTTTGATTTTTATTTTTGTTAGTCTGGCCGCGTCGCTTGTATTATTCATGTGACGCTAAATTCGTAATGATCTAATTATCAGATACTGACTGAAAACAGTATGTAACATTTTTCATATCAGTATACCTCCTGTATTATGATTATATCTAGATGTTAGATATCTAGATTCGAAATTTCGTAACCACACATCGCTGAAGTAGGAAGTGTTGATAACCCTCATGAAGTAGCGTGGCGGACTTCTTTTTCGCCTCCAATCCCTCTAAAAAATAAGAGGCTGACATGTTTACAGGCCAGCAATTTTTCTTTTTCTGGTATAATTAAAAAAAACTACTCTTTCAGAGAAAACAACGTAGACCATGGAGTTTACAGTACTAATATTTATAAGTACATTGACGTCAGCATCATGTTTACAATATTCCCGTGCTCTTCCACCTCCAAAGCCATCAACCACCGAAGACCTAAACTTCCAAGAAGTGCGAAAGGAACCGTGCACCAGCGCCAACAACTTTTGCGGAAGTGTGGAACTGATACCAAAACATGAAAATGGCGGCGGTGGATTTTTAATCCCCGGATAATTACTGCTGTAGATTATATCAATTATAAATAATTTAAAAAATTTGAAGAATAAAAAATATAATTATAAGTTATAATTAAGCGGTAATTGTAAATTATAATTAAAGATAATTATAAATTATTATTAAATATTTATAATAAATGTTAATATATTGGTTTTAGTCTCATAAATTCATTCTATTAGACAACACTAAACATCTGTGTTTAGTGTTTAAACCTACTTCCTTCGATTTCTCACATGATGCCTACCTGCAAAATGTAGCGGGAAGTCGATGTTGGCTGAAAACCGATCTCTGTTGCAAACTTTGAAAGGCCTATGTTCAGTACAATCAGTCATCTCTTGATATCTGTAAAGAAGAACAACCTTTAAGGAGTAAATAATAAATAAATAAATATCTTCACGCAATTCCCAATACATGGTAGACAGAGTTCTATTCTAGACAATTAAGTTCCTTCGACCCACCTTCCACCGAAGATATTTTCGGGACAACGTGACAGGTGGTGAGCCCGTCGCCGTCTTTATGTCCAAGCGAACGATGTAATTCGTACATAATTTTTTTGAAAAACCCATTAGTACGAGCCTGCCACCTGGGGATCGAACTCTGGTCTCTCGAATCGAAATTCCGACCACCCAACCACTTGGCTATCGTGACAAGGATCGTTTAAGGAGTAACTTAATTAATTTAATCGCGAGAGCTTAGTAAGCAAATTATCATGCTTACAGTTAGGTATTCCGTGGACTTTTATTAATTTCGCAGTGGACTTTTAAATTCCGTTAAGTATGTAAGTAAGAGATTCGAACCCAGAACCCGTGTGTTCATAGTCAAATAAACTAATCACAATTCCACAACAAAAAGTTTTTGTTAAGACTTAGTAATGTAAAAAAAATTAAACGGCCGTAATTTCCAAACATCGTAAGCAATTGAACGAGATATGTTGAAACGAGGCAGATAATCTCTCTAACGATATAATAATGCCGTACCAGCAATTCGTTTAAAACTTTAAACCACGCCATGACGAAACCATAATGACGCCATAGTTTTTGGTGAACCGAGCGTCAATGTCATATTTATCAACTACTGTATAATTTTGTGCGATGTAACAAATGACATAGTAGATGGACACTAAGAACGCGGTAGATGGTGAACCTACCACCACCACCACTCGGCTATCGTGAGAAATATAATACATAAAAGTAAGAAACACATTCTTATGGGGGGAATGAAACACGTGCTCGTAGAAGCAGATAAGTAAATTTAAAAATAAGTCAATTTAAAGTAGATAAAAAACAATCTTAACCCTATCTAAGAACTAAGCTATTCTTAGATAGGGTACAAATCATGGTTGTCTATACATATTTTTCTATGTCTATGTATATCTCGTCAATAAGGTAAAATAAGAACAATATATAATACAGGAATAGTCAGAGGACTGTACAATAAACTCCCCTATTATCCCCTCGTCTTTAGAGCTTCTTTGGAACTGTCGGCATTTTAGTGCTCAAGCCGATTCCTTGATGATATTCTTAAATAAATAAATAGATAAATGCCCAAAAATACATAATAATTTCATGACAAGAATACAAACATTTATACTCATCACGTTAATGTTTGCCAAAAGCGGAAATCGAACCCACAATTCTTAGATTTGAACATAGCCTCACTTTCCAGTTTGGCTAGGCAGACCATGGAAATTTACAACCAACTTCAGACTAAGAAAGGTAGAAATGCATTCTCACCTGCGAGATGTAATTTAATACTAAAAGTAATGTATATACTTAAAAACATTAACACTATTAAGTAAGAAATGATTTACGTAATATTAATACAAAAAACAAATGCAATACGATTCCTAAAATTTCTTAGGACTATTTCTTTTCCTTCAGGGGAACCTCATTATGAAATGGACAAACAAATTCTTATTTCGATGATTAAATAATTTGATGTGAATACTCCATTGATTTACGCATTTCCCAACATTGGGGCGGTCAAAGGCTTAGAAAATTTAGTCCACAATTTTCGGAAACGCACGACAGTCCGTTTTTGAACTCGGATGAATAACAACCTTTAAGGAGTAAATAATAAATAAATAAATATCTTCACGCAATTCCCAATACATGGTAGACAGAGTTCTAGTCTAGACAATTAAGTCCCTTCGACCCACCTTCCACCGAAGATATTTTCGGGACAACGTGACAGGTGGTGAGCCCGTCGCCGTCTTTATGTCCAAGCGAACGATGTAATTCGTACATAATTTTTTGAAAACCCATTAGTACGAGCCTGCCACCTGGGGATCGAACTCTGGTCTCTCGAATCGAAATTCCGACCCTGGCAGAACGTCAACGCACATAAGCATCGTGAGGACAAATGCATCGTGAGGATATATATATAATAAAATTTAAAAAAGTTTCGACGTTCGAGTTTAACTATTATTGTTGATAATTAACGCTTTTTGTCCAAATTATCAATCAAATCAAAACCGTTGGGAAGACATACGAAGCTAGCGCGAGTCGATAATCCGGAATGAAAATCTATCCCAAACAGTAATCGAATCTGATACGTATGTTACGAAATAGATAATTCTCGAGTCACAGTATTTGTAATTAAAGTCCTCCGATATGGCTCGACCGATTTTCGAGAAATTTTGTGTGCACATCGCTTATAAAAAAAAATATATCACATCGCTTAGGTCTCCGAACATCGATTTTCATCCCCTAAATGTGGATGGACTACGGGTGTTCCACCGCTAAATTTATATTTTTAATGTTCACGATAGCCGAGTGGTTGGGTGTCGGAATTTCTGAGTCAAGACCTGAGTTCGATCCCCAGGTGGCAGGCTCGTAATGAAATGGTTTTTCAAAATCCGAATTATATCGTCTGCTTGAACATAAAGATTTGTGGGTTGAAGGGACTTAATTGTTCTGTGATTGTATCTCTGTCAACCCCTGTATTGGGAATTGCGTTAAAATATTTATTTATTTTTTATTATTAGACAATTTTTTGATTTTTATTTTTGTTAGTCTGGCCGCGTCGCTTGTATTATTCATGTGACGCTAAATTCGTAATGATCTAATTATCAGATACTGACTGAAAACAGTATGTAACATTTTTCATATCAGTATACCTCCTGTATTATGATTATATCTAGATGTTAGATATCTAGATTCGAAATTTCGTAACCACACATCGCTGAAGTAGGAAGTGTTGATAACCCTCATGAAGTAGCGTGGCGGACTTCTTTTTCTTTTCTGGTATAATTAAAGATAATTATAAATTATTATTAAATATTTATAATAAATGTTAATATATTGGTTTTAGTCTCATAAATTCATTCTATTAGACAACACTAAACATCTGTGTTTAGTTTTTAAACCTACTTCCTCCGATTTCTCACATGATGCCTACCTGCAAAATGTAGCGGGAAGTCGATGTTGGCTGAAAACCGATCTCTGTTGCAAACTTTGAAAGGCCTATGTTCAGTACAATCAGTCATCTCTTGATATCTGTAAAAAAGAACAACCTTTAGGAGTAAATAATAAATAAATAAATATCTTCACGCAATTCCCAATACATGGTAGACAGAGTTCTAGTCTAGACAATTAAGTCCCTTCGACCCACCTTCCACCGAAGATATTTTCGGGACAACGTGACAGGTGGTGAGCCCGTCGCCGTCTTTATGTCCAAGCGAACGATGTAATTCGTACATAATTTTTTTGAAAAACCCATTAGTACGAGCCTGCCACCTGGGGATCGAACTCTGGTCTCTCGAATCGAAATTCCGACCACCCAACCACTTGGCTATCGTGACAAGGATCGTTTAAGGAGTAACTTAATTAATTTAATCGCGAGAGCTTAGTAAGCAAATTATCATGCTTACAGTTAGGTATTCCTTGGACTTTTATTAATTTCGCAGTGGACTTTTAAATTCCGTTAAGTATGTAAGTAAGAGATTCGAACCCAGAACCCGTGTGTTCATAGTCAAATAAACTAATCACAATTCCACAACAAAAAGTTTTTGTTAAGACTTAGTAATGTAAAAAAAATTAAACGGTCGTAATTTCCAAACATCGTAAGCAATTGAACGAGATATGTTGAAACGAGGCAGATAATCTCTCTAACGATATAATAATGCCGTACCAGCAATTCGTTTAAAACTTTAAACCACGCCATGACGAAACCATAATGACGCCATAGTTTTTGGTGAACCGAGCGTCAATGTCATATTTATCTACTACTGTATAATTTTGTGCGATGTAACAAATGGCATAGTAGATGGCCACTAAGAACGCGGTAGGTGGTGAACCTACCACCACCACCACTCGGCTATCGTGAGAAATATAATACATAAAAGTAAGAAACACATTCTTATGGGGGGAATGAAACACGTGCTCCTAGAAGCAGATAAGTAAATTTAAAAATAAGTCAATTTAAAGTAGATAAAAAACAATCTTAACCCTATCTAAGAACTAAGCTATTCTTAGATAGGGTACAAATCATGGTTGTCTATACATATTTTTCTATGTCTATGTATATCTCGTCAATAAGGTAAAATAAGAACAATATATAATACAGGAATAGTCAGAGGACTGTACAATAAACTCCCCTATTATCCCCTCGTCTTTAGAGCTTCTTTGGAACTGTCGGCATTTTAGTGCTCAAGCCGATTCCTTTGATGATATACTTAAATAAATAAATGCCCAAAAATACATAATAATTTCATGACAAGAATACAAATATTTATACTCATCACGTTAATGTTTGCCAATAGCGGAAATCGAACCCACAATTCTTAGATTTGAACATAGCCTCACTTTCCAGTTTGGCTAGGCAGACCATGGAAATTTACAACCAACTTCAGACTAAGAAAGGTAGAAATGCATTCTCACCTGCGAGATGTAATTTAATACTAAAAGTAATGTATATGCTTAAAAACATTAACACTATTAAGTAAGAAATGATTTACGTAATATTAATACAAAAAACAAATGCAATACGATTCCTAAAATTTCTTAGGACTATTTCTTTTCCTTCAGGGGAACCTCATTATGAAATGGACAAACAAATTCTTATTTCGATGATTAAATAATTTGATGTGAATACTCCATTGATTTACGCATTTCCCAACATTGGGGCGGTCAAAGGCTTAGAAAATTTAGTCCACAATTTTCGGAAACGCACGACAGTCCGTTTTTGAACTCGGATGAATAACAATGTCCGAGACATTGTTATTCATTTGACTTTGTGATTAAAGACTGCTTCACACAACAACTTTTTGAGCGTTATAGCCGGAAAATCGTTTTAGCGATGTATCCTCCTGTTCGACGACCTCCGTAGACAAGTGGCCTACGCATCGGTGATGTTGTCAGCTCCGAGGTCCCGGGTTCGAATCCAGGTCGGGTCGGTGCAGAAAACACGTTTCTACATTTTCTCGGGTCGGGTGTCTATGGTATCTACTTTCGATGTTCCTGATTCCATAAGACACATGTGCCTGTGCTACTAACCTTGGGATCAGAGCAACGTATGTGATGTTTTTCCTATCTAGGTATGCATTGTATGTATAAACATACATACAAATGCATACGTAGAAGACTTATATAAATGTACTGACTATATATTTATAATAGTCAAACGGATCGACGAACTATTTTTTATATATATAAGTTTATACATTAGTTTCTTGGAAACCATTCTAGCTATTTAGCGAATATTTTGTATTTAGATGATATTTGACATTCAATTATTTGTCTATAGAAAGGTGAGGTCTCTATGAAAATTACTTATGTTAAAAAATACAATATCCATGACTCATGTACAAATATTTATTCCTCAATTAGATTAGAACCCGTAACCCTCAGCTTCGAAGGATCGCTATTAACTTTGCTACCTGGTCGGCAAAAATTATTATTTATTTAAAACGTCTTTTAGCGCCATCTATTTCTAACATTAATTTTATTTACGGAGTTTCTTTCGCCTGTTTCTTCTCCGTTAGAGGAACCTCATTACGAAACGGTGGTAGATTAAAAATGACTATCGATAAACGAATGTACATTCCCATGTCTACAAATAAATGATTTGATTTGATTTGATTTAGATCATTGTGTCATTTCCGAATGAATAATCATCGCTCAATTTCGCTCATACCTCTTTCTCGTTCATTTATCGCTCATGTCAAATCTTTCTGTGTAGATCAAGCTACCTAACAAAGATGACGAAATTCTATAAAAGGATTATTTAACGGTCCTAACAACAAAGCGCGCAATTCTTTCGCTGAATAAAGAAACATCTTTATTGGGGTTAATAACGGTGCAACAATAAACATGTTTAACAGTTACGCTTCGACTTTATAAGACGTGTGAGAACGACATCCCCGTTGATTCTATCACAATAATCACCATGGGTAAGACATGGGTAAGTGGTTGACTTGAAATTGTTATTGTAATAAGTAGAATAAGTAATGGGGGTTCGAATCTCGCTAGGGACAAATATTTATGTGATGAACGTTTGTACTCGAGCCATGAATTCTTAAATGAATATTTATGTTTGCTTGGGCTATAAGACGGCGATTTGCTCTCCATCAGGTTGTTCGAAAATAACCTTCGATTAAATGTGGGTAGAAAGGACTTCATTGTCTGAACCTCTGCCTACTCCAGTATATGAAACTGCGTGAAGAAAAAACAATAAAAGTAATCGACAAACTATAAGTGTAGTAGATTCAAGCAGCTGCGTTGTCCTGGCATGATTGGCAAAGGCAACTAACACCAGTATTCTCTCCCTTCCATTTTCTGTTTTTTCTTATTCCTTGTACTTTAGACGCTGCTGCCCATCACCGGTCTGCTATAAATAAAATAAATAAATAAATATCTTCACGCAATTCCCAATACCCCCTGTTTTGGGGACACAGAGGTCTAGTCTAGACAATTAAGTCCTTTCGACCCACCTTCCACCCAAGATTTTTTCGGGACAACGTGACAGGTGGTAAGCCCGTTATGTCCAAGCCAACGATATAATACGTACGTAAGTTTTTTTTTAGTTTACGGCGACGGGCTCACCACCTGTCACGTTGTCCCGAAAATATCTTCGGTGGAAGGTGGGTCGAAGGGACTTGATTGTCTAGACTCGACCTCTGTCTACCCCTGTATTGGGAATTGCGTGAAGATATTTTTTTTTTAAGTTTTTTCGAAAAACCTATAGGTACAAGCTTGCCACCTGGGTATCGAACTCTGGTTTCTTGACTCTAAATTCAGACCACTCAACCACTCGACTATTGTGACTTAACCGGCTGAATTTTAGTTTGGTGTTTTTGAGCTGGTTTTCCCGCCATCTCTTTGTAGCCTTTTGCATTGTAAACAGTTCCCTAGCCTCTTTCGTCACTCACAAAAAGAATGGTATGTTCTTCCGACTTTCTTACAACTACCCCAAAATTTGACACACAGTGGACAGATTGCGATCTGCAATACACTTGTCAAATCTTCCTTAACGGAGAGTCCTGAGTTCTCTTTTACAAATCGTTAATTAAGCAACAATGGCCAAGTAACATTGTAATGGCCCTATATCTATAACATTTTCAGTCACGTGCCAACTCTTTCAGGTTTGTCTGCTACTTCTAACAACAATCTTAGCAATGAAAGAAGCTTCAAGAAGCAACCCATCCATCCAGGAGCTGGAACAATCTTTTTTGCACAAACTCCACCAAACATGGCACACGCCTGACATACCTTCGAAGTTTCCGAGGAAAGGGGAATACCCTTGTAAAGATGGTATATGCAAAAGCAGGAAACCATGCGATGACTGCCAAGGACCTATTCCTTTAGACGTAGGATGGGAGAAAGTAAAATAATAAAAAATATATACATAGTCAACTATTTTTATTTATAAACTTTACTACAAGTCACGATAGCCGAGTGGTTGGGTTGTTGGAATTTCGAGTCAAGAGACCCGAGTTCGATCCTCAGGTAGCAGGCTCGTACCAATGGGTTTTTCAAAAACTTTGTACGAATCTTAAATCGATGGCTTGGCCATAAAGTCGGCGACGGGCTCACCACCTGTCACGTTGTCCCGAAAATATCTTAGGTGGAAGGTGGGTCATAGGGACTTGATTGACCTGACTAGACCTCTGTCTACCCCGGTAGTGGGAATTGCATGAAGATATTTATTTATTTATTATATTTATTAACATTACTGTAACGACGATCCGATAGCCTAGTTGTTATAGCTCCTGCTTTCGAATTGTGAGCTTTGGAAGTGAATTTGAATTTCGCTTGGGCAAACATTTGTGTGACGAATATGAATGGGTGTACTCCAGTACTATTACAGTGGTAGAGCCACGTACCAGCTTTTGTTGTTGCATGAATGGGCCGGCACGACCGGGGAAGTACCACGGCCTCACAGAATATCGGCGCGAAGTAGAAGTTTCAAAAACTCCTGCATTTCGTCTGATGAGTGCAGGTAACAGGAGGCCCACACCTTTCTCAAAGGCCGGCAACGCATCAGCTATGCCTGTGGTATTGCGGGTATTGGTAATGGGTGGCGGTAATCACTTACCATCACGTGAGCCACCTGCGCGTTTGCCTCCCTTTTCATTAAAAAAAGTCTGGTGGGCGTTTATCTAACTCTGTATCTATGTGAGTATATTAATTATATCAAATAATTCACTCGCCATACATATATAAATGTGTTCAAACCCATGTAAAACAATGAAGGAGAACTGTACACTACTAACACAATAGAACATAACATAGCTATAATACACATAGATATAACACTAGTTTGTAATTTTTAATACTCCATGGGCTTGGCCTGAAATAAAAATTTATTATTATTATATCTGTGGCCTGAACACTAAGACGGCGATGTGCTCACCAACAGCCACGTTGTTCCAAACAGGCTTTGGTGAAAGATGGGTCGAAAGGACTTAATTGTCTAGAACTCTGACAACCCTTGTATTGGGAATACGCGCGAAGCTAAAAAAGCCAACACGGGCGGGATTACACCGCGTTATACCTGCGAACTCCGTAACTCTGTCGTAATCTCCTTTATTTAATAACAAAAATCACAGCATGCCTTTGATGCTGAATTAATTAACGAAATACATAACAACTTTAATTACATAAATTACACAGAGGCAAGGAGCTAGCTTAAAAGTCATAGTCAGCTCGCGAGTGGTATGACATCTATGTATCATCATCTATGACATCAACTTAAGTGCCGAATTTATAACTAGATTGGATATAGCCACAGAAATACATAAGAAATCCCTATTTTATTTTATAAATAAATAAATAAAATAAATAAATAAAATAAAATAAAATAAAATAAAATAAAATAAAATAAAATAAATATCTTCACGCAATTCCCAATACCCCTGTTTTGGGGACACAGAGGTCTAGTCTAGACAATTAAGTCCTTTCGACCCACCTTCCACCCAAGATTTTTTCAGGACAACGTGACGGGTGGTAAGCCCGTTATGTCCAAGCCAACGATATAATACGTACGTAAGTTTTTTAGTTTACGGCGACGGGCTCACCACCTGTCACGTTGTCCCGAAAATATCTTAGGTGGAAGGTGGGTCATAGGGACTTGATTGACCTGACTAGACCTCTGTCTACCCTGTTTTGGGGACACAGAGGTCTAGTCTAGACAATTAAGTCCTTTCGACCACCTTCCACCCAAGATTTTTTCAGGACAACGTGACGGGTGGTAAGCCCGTTATGTCCAAGCCAACGATATAATACGTACGTAAGTTTTTTAGTTTACGGCGACGGGCTCACCACCTGTCACGTTGTCCCGAAAATATCTTAGGTGGAAGGTGGGTCATAGGGACTTGATTGACCTGACTAGACCTCTGTCTACCCTGTTTTGGGGACACAGAGGTCTAGTCTAGACAATTAAGTCCTTTCGACCACCTTCCACCCAAGATTTTTTCAGGACAACGTGACGGGTGGTAAGCCCGTTATGTCCAAGCCAACGATATAATACGTACGTAAGTTTTTTAGTTTACGGCGACGGGCTCACCACCTGTCACGTTGTCCCGAAAATATCTTAGGTGGAAGGTGGGTCATAGGGACTTGATTGACCTGACTAGACCTCTGTCTACCCTGTTTTGGGGACACAGAGGTCTAGTCTAGACAATTAAGTCCTTTCGACCACCTTCCACCCAAGATTTTTTCAGGACAACGTGACGGGTGGTAAGCCCGTTATGTCCAAGCCAACGATATAATACGTACGTAAGTTTTTTAGTTTACGGCGACGGGCTCACCACCTGTCACGTTGTCCCGAAAATATCTTAGGTGGAAGGTGGGTCATAGGGACTTGATTGACCTGACTAGACCTCTGTCTACCCCTGTATTGGGAATTGCGTGAAGATATTTTTATATTTATTTACTGAGGACAGGAATAGACCTGTGAGGTGAACCTTGCCAGACTTCCTTGGGTAATGTTTTAATTTTAAAGTAGGCCTTTGATGTATTAGAGACATCTAGACTGCTGATAAGTAGATTTACCTGATGGCATGAATCCAATACTTAACGATCAAGTTCACTGAGTCACCGGTTCATATACCGGCTCATACTACCTGTATGAGGTAAATTTAGTTTACTATTAGCTTTTAGCAGTTTTAATCTGAAATTTTCCTTAGAGGAAAGTCTATTACTTTTCCCACTTCTTAATTCACAACGCTTTGCATTCTACTATTGAGAAGGACTGCTTGATATTTCCTTTATTTAATAACAAAAATCACAGCATGCCTTTGATGCTGAATTAATTAACGAAATACATAAGAAATCCCTATTTTATTTTATAAATAAATAAATAAAATAAATATCGATAATTATACGAATTACCGTACATAATTTTTTGAAAAACCCATTGGTACGATGCCTACCATCTGGGGATCGAACTCGGGTCACTCAAATCGAAATTCCACTCGGCTATCGTGACACCTAGTTATATTATAAAGTTATATTATAATCAACCTCCACAGAGAGAGAACGTAGAGTCGCTCGCAGGTTTTCAAGGTGTTTAATTCCCGGACGGGTCAGTGTATAAAACCACTTCTCCCATATTGTCTCGGTTCTGGGTGTTTGATGCACGTTCATTCTATCGATCGAAAAAATGTAAGTGATCATCACTTCTATATTTCTATTTATTTATTTATCTATCTATCTAATTTTTTACTATGTGATATTAAAAGTTACGACAGCAGAGAACGGTGATCGGTGAGAGCCGAGCTCAATCCCCAGGACTCGTTCCAATGGGTTTTCTTTCAAAAAACTTATGTACGATGTATAACGTTGGCTTGAAAATAAAGACGGCGACGGGTTCACGACCTGTCACGTAGTCCCAAAAAAATGTCTTTGGTAGAAGATGCGTCGAAAGTTTTATTTCTTTAGACCTTGTCTACCCCTGTTTTGGTAATGGCGTGAAGATATTTTTATATTTGTTACTGAGGACAGGAATAGACCTGTGAGGTGAACCTTGCCAGACTTCCTTGGGTAATGTTTTAATTTTAAAGTAGGCCTTTGATGTATTAGAGACATCAAGACTGCTGATAAGTAGATTTACCTGATGGCATGAATCCAATACTTAACGATCAAGTTCACTGAGTCACCGGTTCATATACCGGCTCATACTACCTGTATGAGGTAAATTTGGTTACTATTAGCTTTTAGCAGTTTTAATCTGAAATTTTCCTTAGAGGAAAGTCTATTACTTTTCCATAGCAATTCACTTTGCACATTCTACTATTGAGAAGGACTGCTTGATATTTCCTTTATTTAATAACAAAAATCACAGCATGCCTTTGATGCTGAATTAATTAACGAAATACATAAGAAATCCCTATTTTATTTTATAAATAAATAAATAAAATAAATATCGATAATTATACGAATTACCGTACATAATTTTTTGAAAAACCCATTGGTACGATGCCTACCATCTGGGGATCGAACTCGGGTCACTCAAATCGAAATTCCACTCGGCTATCGTGACACCTAGTTATATTATAAAGTTATATTATAATCAACCTCCACAGAGAGAGAACGTAGAGTCGCTCGCAGGTTTTCAAGGTGTTTAATTCCCGGACGGGTCAGTGTATAAAACCACTTCTCCCATATTGTCTCGGTTCTGGGTGTTTGATGCACGTTCATTCTATCGATCGAAAAAATGTAAGTGATCATCACTTCTATATTTCTATTTATTTATCTAATTTTTTACTATGCGATATTAAAAGTTACGACAGCAGAGAACGGTGATCGGTGAGAGCCGAGCTCAATCCCCAGGACTCGTTCCAATGGGTTTTCTTTCAAAAAACTTATGTACGATGTATAACGTTGGCTTGAAAATAAAGACGGCGACGGGTTCACGACCTGTCACGTAGTCCCAAAAAAATGTCTTTGGTAGAAGATGCGTCGAAAGTTTTATTCCTTTAGACCTTGTCTACCCCTGTTTTGGGAATGGCGTGAAGATATTTTTATATTTATTTACTGAGGACAGGAATAGACCTGTGAGGTGAACCTTGCCAGACTTCCTTGGGTAATGTTTTAATTTTAAAGTAGGCCTTTGATGTATTAGAGACATCTAGACTGCTGATAAGTAGATTTACCTGATGGCATGAATCCAATACTTAACGATCAAGTTCACTGAGTCACCGGTTCATATACCGGCTCATACTACCTGTATGAGGTAAATTTAGTTTACTATTAGCTTTTAGCAGTTTTAATCTGAAATTTTCCTTAGAGGAAAGTCTATTACTTTTCCCACTTCTTAATTCACAACGCTTTGCATTCTACTATTGAGAAGGACTGCTTGATATTTCCTTATTTTCTCATTTTACCGCGACAATGAAATCAAGTCAATGTGTGTGTGGTCGTAGAAAATTAAAAGTAACGCTTACCCAGTGAGTCGTGTGTTTTTTTTTTAATTTATGTTAAATTCAAGATTTAGATAATTTCCTATTAAAACTAAGCAAACCCTGCCAATTATTGTGGCGATGTGTGAAAGCTACTGGACACAGGCTGACTCAGAATGATTTCCTATTAAAACTAAGCAATTTCACCACCAATTTTTGAAGCGATGTCAAAATCGAGCGGGTAAAGGTTTCCTCGGTTTAAATCGGTTTGACGCTAGAACAGCTCGAATCGATTAAACGATTGAGAATGTTACTCTTGTTAAGTCACGTGGTGCGAGTCAAGTTGAGTTGGTTGAGTAACCGAAGATTCAAGAGACAAAAAGGCAAGAGATGAGAAGATTCAAATCTAGTTCGATCCGCAGAAGGATCAAGAGAGAATACTCTAGTCGTTAATGTATGAAGAAAATTATGAATTTGAAAGTAGCGAAAGAGCTATGTAAGGATCGTGACACTTGGCGATCTGTTCTCTCTGGCTACCTCGTCAGCATAAAGATAAATTAGTAGTATTTTTTTTTTTCAAATCTTTGTAACCGAGTTACAACTCGGATAGATCTTACACCGAGTGGCCATTGGCTAAATCATTGAACACATTGACATACTTTAATTTATGAGCTTACGGTATTGTAGACTATCAATATTACATAAGCATGTCACTCTTTTATTGACAAAATTCCACTAAATAACGTTAGGTTACTCTGTTTTTATATTCAAGTTCAAGTAATTTACTTGACACTAGTTCTATCCTATGTACTCAAAGAGTAGTGAAGCATAGTAACACTACGTTCTTAATTGCTCTTTAAAATTTTGCAGTTATAGATAATATAAAAAAAAAGTTCATATTAAAGTCAAGATAGCCGAAAGACTGAGTTGCAGGCCCGTACCAATAGGTTTTTTCAAAAACTTAAATACGAATTATATCGTTGGCGAATTAAGACGGCGACGGTCTCACCACCTGTAACATTGTCCCAAAAATGTCTTCGGTAGAAGGTGGATCGAAAGGACTTAAACTTATCTAGACCTCTGTCTACGGAAAGGCGTGAAGATAGATAATATTAAATAGTGTTAATTAAAATTAAAAAAGAAAAAAGTGAATGCCGTCTGTATTTATTGTTTCTCATTCTCATGAGAATGTTTGTAAATTATACCCAAGAATTTTTGATTGCGCTGATTAATTTTGGTTACTGACTATGGCTAAATCTAATTTATGGATTTCTCAAACTAATCGATTGGATATATTATATATTAACAAATACGAGGCAATGTTTCCTTTCATTCCAATAAAGAGATTTGAGGTTTGTGTATACAAAAATGTGCATCGTACAAAATCCAGAGACAATATTAGGTACAGATGATCTCTAAAACGATTGATTTTATCGATTAGATAGAAGTACACTCATACTTAGCGCTTAATTGGAAAACGTGTCATGTGAAAAAAATATTGAATAATATATATTAATAAATATTGACCTTAATAAAGAAAGATTAGAAACAGTAAAAGTAGGAAGAAGCAGACGAAGCCCATAAGTAAAAGTCATTCAAAAATATTGACCTGTTGTTACAGCGTAATTATACCACCCCCTTTCTTCACATGTTTATTGTAAAAAGCGACTAAGGCAAACCCCTTAAAAATACCATTGTTTATCACCAGATCGTCGGATAATTATCTAATTGATGCCAGTCTAACATGGAAACACGCGTTAACACACTGATTAAAATAACCTCCGTCAATTAATCTATGGTAGCGTTGTTTTTTTTCCCGCGATTCCCGCTCAAATACAGTCACGTACTACAATTTTGCCTCTTTAAATTGATAACAAAAACTTCAGTATAACTTATATGCTTTAAAATCGATAAAAAATGCACGTACTAATAATTACAATATTACTATACAATACTATATTACGTATAACTCAGCGAATAATTTATCACAAAATTTCGGTTCAAATTCACAAAGATAATATTCAAACACTCGAAAAGCCGAGTAAGTCACGATAGCCGAGTGGTTGGCTGATCGGAATTCGAGTCAGACCCGAGCTCGATCCCCAGATGGCAGGCTCGTACCAATGAGTTTTTTCATACTTTGTACGATTTATATCGTTGGCTTGTACATAAAGACTGCGATACTCTAGACCTGTCACGTTGTCACAAAAAATGACTTCGGTGAAAGGTGGGTCGAAGGGACTTAATAGTCTACCCCATTAATGGGAATGGCGTGAAAATATTTTTTTAAAACTCAGCAGCAATAGTTAAGACCTTGACACTATTGTGATGAGAATAAGTACCTTAAAAAATCCATTGGCAAAATTTCCCAACATCTCATAACTCCTTTTGTAAAGAAAATGTAAACTTGTCTAGTTACTAATGGTTCTAAATCGTGATTACAAAAAAAAACAGCATTGACGAGTTTCTTTTGCATTGTTTTAGGTTAAGGTCGTTGACTCTGGAACCGAACCTTAAATAAGCTTTAGCACAATCTCAAAATGTAAATCATGTAAATTGTAAGTCATTACAATTTACATGACTTACATTTATTATTAAGGAATTTATTAAGGAATACTGTTGACTGTCTATTGTTGTCGACTTAGGGACCTTCAATAAAAAAGCCTATACCTTTCTCAAAGGCCGGCAACGCATCTGCTATGCCTCTGGTATTGCGGATGTTGATGGGCGGCGGTAATCACTTAACATCACGTGAGCCACCTGCTCGTTTGCCTCCCTTCCCAATAAAAAAAAAATATATATATATAATGTAATTCCGTAAAGAATACTGTTGAAAAGACGAGGAACCGTATTCAAAAGGTCAAAATAAAGGAAACTTATTATTACATTTTTATTGAATTTTAATAGTTAAACATTTTGTTTCTAAACTAAGGAAAAATCTAAAAAAACTGCCGAAAATAAAATTTTTCGATTTTTTTTTAGAAATAAATTAAATTTCTCTTTAATTTAATAGCAAAAAGGAAACTCGGCAGAGAAAAGATAATGGAGCAATAGTTTTTTTTTTTAATTTTAATCAATAAATAACTACATACATAAACGTCACGATAGTTGAGTGGTTGAGTGATTGGAATTTGAGTCAAGAGACCCGCGTTCGATCCCCAAGGCGCCTGTCACTTTGTTCCAAAAAAATGTCTTCGTTGGAAGATGGGTCCAAAGGACTTAATTCTCTAGACCTCTTTCTATGCCTGTATTGGGAATAGCGTAAAAATATTTTTTACATCTATAAATATGGACAATCGCCTACATTGCTCTGATTTCAAAGTAGGAAAGCCTTGTGTTTTGGTATCAAAAACAACGAAGGTACCACAAACGCCCAGGCCGTTGATAATGTAAAAAATATGGTTCTCTATATAGACCGACGCGACGGATCAATTTATTATATTATATTGAATCAGGGACCTCAGAGTTGGCGAAACCTCAAAAACCGGTACGTTCGCCACTGGTCCAGATAGGTTGTCAATTGTCTGGTGGATCGAAAGAATTTACTCTAGATCTCTGTCTATCTCACTTTTGGGAAGATGCATGAAGATCTTAAAAAAATATTGTATCTACGTCTATTGACACCTAACATTCCCTATTTATCTTTTTCTGTCATATACTATTAAGCATACCAGCAAACAACACATACAAGTAGCGAAGCTTGTTTACACAGGCACTAATAGTTGTCGGAATTTCGAGTCGAGTGACCCGAATTCGATTCCCAGGCATCGTACCAATGGATTTTTCAAAAAATTATGTACGATAATTCGTATAATCGTTGACTTGGACATAAAGACGGCGTCGCGCTCACCGCCGGTCACGTGGTCCCGTATCTTCGGTGGAAGGTGGGTCAAAGGAACTTAATTGTCTAGACTAGACCTACTCTGTCTACCCCTTTATTGGGAATTGCGTGAAGATATTTATATTTTATTTCTTTGGTGTTACTTATATAATACTTTTGTATAAGCACTCTCCTGAATTTATCTGTGTACTATGTAACTCCTGGTTGACTTTTTGATACTGTCATAATGTATAAATTCGTCATTTGTATATTATATAATAAATAATAAGAAAATTTAAATAAATCTGGGCACACAAACTTTGCTCAGCTTACAAAGTAAGTAGCTAAAGCACTTGTCTTATAGAATTAAAAAAAAAAAAGAAACAACGAAGTTAACACAAACTCCCAGACCCAAGATGTACAAAAAGTTGTTTTCTGTATTGACCCGTTCGGGAATCGAACCAGGAATCTCGGAACTGCTCAGTCCTTGAAACCACTCGACAAAGGAGCTGGTCACATTAATCAGGAAATGTAACATTAATACAATATAATATTACTTTTACTCTTTTTTTACTTAAAAATAAATAAATAAATATCTTCACGCAATTCCCAATACAGGGGTAGACAGAGGTCAAGTCTAGACAATTAAGTCCCTTTGACCCACCTTCCACCGAAGATATTTTCGGGACAACGTGACAGGTGGTGAGCCCGTCGCCGCCTTTATGTCCAAGCCAACGATGAAGTTCGTACATATGTTTTTGAAAAACTCATTGGTACTGCCACCTGGGGATCGAACTCGGGTCTCTCGACTCGAAAGTCCGACCACCCAACAACTCAGCTATCGTGACTTTTTTTACTTAAAACGATATATTCCATTGCAATACCTAAACTTCTTTAATGATACACTTACGTTCCGGAAATAATATGGATAACTATCATATTCATATCATTCATATCACAGTAGAGCAGTTGTCGCCTCTAACAAGTTTCTATCATATAATTGCCTACATAACCACCAGAGTAAATAACCCTTGCATTTTGCAACTAAACAAGTTACCGAGATTTACGCCGTTAGACTCATGGAAGCTGTTACCTGTTACCTTAGTCCGACAATCGCTGCCTGAGCAAGTGGTCGCGCCATTTAAAAAAAAAAAAACTTTCCCGCCATTCACACCGCTACGACAAGGACGCATGCGTACAGCCATCGCGCTTTAATTTAAAAAATGTGCACGAAACGAATCGCTGCTGGTCTTGAATTGACAAAAACAAATTTAAAAATAATCAATGTCGTGAACGCATAATTTTCAGTGACCAAAAAATGACAGTTCTTTGGTGGTGTATGATTGTGTTGTTTTTATTATCTGTGAGCGTCGGTGACAGGCGAGCAGAAGAGGGATATCCCAGAGGTCTTATGTCAGATTGTATGTACTTTATTGTATAATTTTTGCTTTTGGCATTCGGGAAGTAAAGTCTGGCTTAAGGTATTGGGAAACTCATTGCTCTTTTTTCCAATTGGTGTCGTAACAGACGACTAATGGAATAAATAAATAAATACAAATATCTTACCGGAATTCCCAATACAGGGGTAGACTGAGGTCTAGTCAAGACAATTAAGTCCCTTCACATTCTGGAACAATGTGAAGGGTGTTGAGCCCGTCGCTGTCTTTATAACCAAGCCAACGATATAATTCGTACATAAATTTTTTGAAAAACCTATTAGTACGAGCCTGCCACCTGGGGATCGAACTCGGGTCTCTTGTCTCGAAATTCCGACCGCCCAACCACTCGGCTATCGTGACTTATCGGCTAATCTTACGAGAAGACTATGTTCTGTATCTATTAAGTTTCTAAAGAAAGGAAACTTTCTTCTTCTCCCTTCTTCGTTTTGTCTTTTAAGACGTTTATGGATTCAAGTCGCCAAGTGAAAAAGGAAAAAGTAATGCAAGATATCACCAAGAAAATGCTAAATTCTAATAATATCTATAATATGTTATAATATCTAATAAATCTTTGAAAAACACAACTAGTGTTCTCGGTCTTTACAACTTAGACCTCTAGTCTACCTCGATAAGGGAAATTGCGAGAAGATTAAAAAATCACTATACTGTCTATATTGAGCTTCGTAATGTTGGGATAGAATAGTCAGAGTGATGTAAATGTCGAGAAAAGATTAAAAACGAAACTATTTTATCACTGTACCTAACATAACACAATAATTGCGCTATGTCTTGCACGTAACTTTCGTTTTGAAAGACCAATTTATTGCGTCGAATGCCATAATCATATCATTAAGTATTTAATAACATGAGATCAGAGTTCCCCGATGTCTGATTTAATTCATTTTAAGTTCATAAATAACCCGATAGTATAGTTGAATAGCTCTGCTTTCGAAGTTAAGGGTTGCTGGTTTAAGTCCCGTAAGGGTTAAATAATTGTGTGATGAATATTAAAGTTTGTACTCTTGTAATATTTATCCACCTATATCTATATAATTATATTGCACAGTGGGTTTGGAGTCTGAGACGGCGATAGGCTTACCACCAGTAGATTGCCCCAAATAAGCTTCGGTGAAGGTGGGACGAACGGTCTCACCATCAAATTGTATATAATATATATTTTGACGCCATTCCCAATACAGGTAACAGAGATCAAGACAATTGAGTCCTTTGGATCCACCTTCCAAAGATAACATTTTTTGTTAATCTAGTTTAATTTTTTTGTCACATCTTTTCATCTGTGGCGGACAGTAAAAGTATATCTATTCATTCATTCATTCATCAGGAGACTTAAAGTAATATTTTTTATGGAAAAGGAAGGCAAACGAGCAGGTGGCTCACGTGATGGTAAGTCATTACCGCCGCCCATGAATACCAGAGGCATAGCAGATGCGTTGCCGAACTTAGAGTGCCCCCCCACCCCAAATTGGGGGAAGGGGGTGTGTGGGCCTCCGGTTACCTGCACTCACCAGACGAAACGCAGAAGTTTGTTAGACTTCTACTTCACGCCGGTATTCTGTGAGGTCGTGGTACTTCCCCGGTCGAACCGGCCCATTCATGCAACAACAAAAGCTGATGCGTGGCTCAACCACTGTTAGATATACCGTAGAATACGATTGCTACAGAATTTTCTTAATGTAGGTATTGTATATTAGTTGTGTCATCTTCAGGTCCTGGGTCAACCAAGCCAGCTGTCATTCCTCGGGATCAGCTGAAGCATTTATTCTTCGTGGTGCAAGGCAAGGGTCGCAGCAGGAACACGTACACCTACTGGAAAGCGAAGAACATCGCTACCGATCCGAGAATAGACTTTAAAAGGTATATTTACGAGATAGGTTTTTTACTGTTTTAACAGTCTGTTAACTGAAATGTTTCTTGAGGAAGAGCTCATCTCAGTTCTAAATAAATATAAAATAAAATAAAATATCTTCACGCAATTCCCAATACGGGGGTAGGCAGAGGTCTAGTCTAGACAATTAAGTCCCTTCAATCCACCTTACACCGAACATATTTTCGGGACATCGTGACAGGTGGTGAGCCCGTCGCCGTCTTTATGTCCAAGCCAACGGTATAATTCGTACATAAGTTTTTGAAAAACCCATACGAATCTCTCTTCTGAGGTTCAAAGCTACCAAAACTATGCCTGTGAGGTTATATCGTAAGACTATACCAAACCTCTTTCTTCCCATGGTTGTCATAAGAGGCGACTAAAGGAAAGTCCTGGAAAATGCAACTGGCCACTGACAGAAGACAAGTTATCCATCTTAAAACATATCATGCTATAATTCAGCAGATGAGTGACTGATGGCAACATTTCAGATTCTGTTATCGCCTATCAGTTTTCCCAGCGTGAGGATCATGATACAATCTCCCTTGAGGCCTATGTGAACTTTTACTGCCCGTTATGTATTTATGTACCAAAACCATCAAGAGTCTAATGGTTTAGGGTGCGGATTGCGAAACATAACGTCGCATGTTCTGGACCGCCATTCGACTATTGTCGTGACACAAGCATTACAGTATTAAATTAAAGAGAAACAATGTTTTTTTTAAATATCAACTGTCACAGGCGAGTTTCAAACCCGCGACTTTGGCCGAACAGTGGCAAAGTTCTTACCTTTGAGCCACCGTGTCTTATATGCGTTAGTTGAAATTTTAAATCCCTATTCTCTTTCTTTTCTTTATGCCTGCTTTAAGCATTGGCGCCATCTACGGTCACTTTTGTAAATGACACCTTAATATTTAAGACTTTTCAGTCAGTTATTAATAAGTTGTAATTAATAATAAGTTATTGTGTTGTCAAATATAATTATTTATTTGTTCGAATCGTTCACAGGGATACTAGTTATTTTTTTTTGGCGTCGCAAGTGTTCTTAATTGTATGACACACATTTAAGCAAATAAATTATTATTATTAATTAAAAAATACGAAGTTATTACTAAACTCCTTATCAAAGTAATATCTAGAAGCCATATAGACTCCTTAAGCCCACAATAGGGCAACGTGGCTGAAATAAAAATAATAAATATCTTCATATAACCCAAATATAAATAAATATCTTCACCCCTATACTGGGGTAGACAGGAGTCTAATCTAGAAAATTAAGTCTCTTTGACCCACCTTCCCCGAAAACATGCTTGCTCTCAATTGTGGTGTAACGTCTGTATATCGCAGAATCAAGATAAAGCAACTATTTTGGTTACAACGTGCAAGTAGTGCGCTTGAGTGGGGTTGATACAGGAAGTGACAGAACGGATTTGACTACTATGTGTTGTCAATGTCATTTAACATCGGATATAAAGTGTCTTCAAAATATTCTCGAGGCTTCACTTTCGAAACGGACGGCAGAGTGAACGGTCATCTTCCTGTTATCGAACTGCGTTTCCACCCATTTTCTGATATGACTCAAGACGGATTTAACAACGTGTTGCCTCATGTGACCTACCCTACGCCGACATGTATATACCATGTTTATTATTATTATTACTTTGGGATCTGAGAAATGTATTTGATGTTGTCCCTATCTGTAAAGAAAGAAACATTTATTGCACAAATACGCCACATACAAAACAAAGAAAAACGTAGACAGCATGAATTTCATTAAACAAACAATTGGTAAAACAATCAATATAAATAATAATGATCAAGTTATGATAAGTGGCGCATATGGCAAACAGACCACACACTATATATGTATTCTGTGTCACAGAATACATATATTTATAATCACAGAGTACACTTATGTGCTATTTACATTACTTATACATTAAACTGTACGCTTGATTTTCAGAAAGACGATCGTGGTGGCGATTGGCTACCTGGACAGCACAAACTTTCCGATCTCGGCCATGTTTGCCAACGAGTACGAAGCCAGGGACTACAACGTGATCCTGGTGGACAACCAGAGGTTCGCGACTGTTCATTACTTCTTGTAAGTTAATGCTGAGAGTTGTTCATTTATAAATTTTCACTAAACTTCTTGTTTTTAAATAAATGTTTTTAACAGTGGTAGAGCCACGCATCAGCTTTTGTTGTTGCAAGAATGGGCCGGCACGACCGGAAAAGTACCACGACCTCACAGAATACCGGCGTGAAGTAGAAGTCTAAAAAACTTCTGCGTTTCGTCTGGTGAGTGCAGGTACCCGGTGCCCACACCCCCCTCCCCCAATTATGGGGGGGGGGCACTCTAAGGCCGGTAACGCATCTGCTATGCCTCTGGTATTGCGGGTGTTCATGGGCGGCGGTAATCACTTACCATCACGTGAGCCACCTGCTCGTTTGCCTCCCTATTCTATAAAAAAATACGTATGCATATCTATACGCCATTCTCAATCAAGTCCTTTAGATGCATCTTACACCGAAGACATATTTTGGGACAACTTGACAGGTGGTGAGCCCGTCACCGTGTTTATATCGCCTTCTATGAAAGCTTTTCAGTGACATTCAGTTCGGTGTAAAGGGCAGAGGAAAGGTTGCTCCGGGTGACAAGCTGTTAATACTATGATATGAAATTTATACATCTATACATATAAATAGAATTGGAGTATCTGTTTGTAATATTTAAATAACCGTTTTTACTAAATGTATATGAATACATACGGTATCTTCTTCTTCTTCCTGCCCTTATGCCATGCTATGTGAGGTCGGCACTACATGTCTTCCTCTTCCACTCTCCTCTATTTCCCGTCCTGTCAATACTCACTCCTTTCTTTCTCATGTCTTCTTTCACACAATCCATCCATCGTTTTTTTGGTCTCCCCATAGCTCTTCGTCCATCCACATTCATCTCTAACATTCTTTTGCCTATATTACATTCTTCCCTCCTCATTACATGCCTGAACCACGCTAACCTACCACTCTTCATTTTCTCTGTCACTGGTGCTACTTTCAAGCTTCCCCTTATATACTCATTCTTTATGCGATCTCTTCTAGTCACTCCACGCATCCATCTCAACATTCTCATCTCGGCAGCATGCACTCTTCTTTCATCCGTCACTTTCGTTGCCCAGCACTCTGATCCGTACAATACGACAGGTCTCACGATCGTTTTGTAAACTTTGCCCTTAAGTTTAAGAGGCATGCGTGGATCGCAAGTTACTCCCGAGACCTTTCGCCATTACATCCATCCCGCATTTATTCTATTCTTTACGTCCCGGTCGACATTGCCATGATTTTGGATCACTGACCCAAGGTAACGGAATTCGGAGCAGACTGGTAGGAGAACACCATCCAAGGCAATATGAGAAAAACTGGATGGACTACTGAAGTCACAGAACATGTGTTCAGTTTTGGTTCTGCTTATTTTTAATCCGACACTTTCCAGTTTTTCTTGCCATTTTCCCAGCTTGCTCTGTACCTCAAGTGCATTTTCTCCGACAAGCACAATGTCATCAGCAAATAACATACACCAGGGTGCTTCCTCCTGTATGTTCGATGACAGAGCATCCATAATCAGAAGGAACAAATAAGGACTTAAAGCCGAACCCTGGTGTAAACCTACCGACACATTGAACTTGTCTGTGATTCCAGCCTCAGACCGGACGCAAGTATTGGCTCTATTATACATCGCCTCAACAAGCCGCACATACTTCTCTGGCAGCCCTTTCTCCCTCATACACCACCACAGAACCTTACGGGGCACTCTATCGTATGCCTTCTCCAGGTCCACGAATACCATATGCAAGTTCTTTTGCACAAGCCTGTATTTTTCAATCAGTTGCCGAAGTGAAAATATGGCATCCGTTGTTCCCCGGCCCGGCATAAACCCGAATTGGTTCTGTGTTACTTCAGTCTCTTCTCTCATTCGTTTTGCTATCACTTTTTCCCATATCTTCATACTGTGTGATATGAGCTTTATTCCCCGATAGCTGTTGCAATCTTGTACATCACCCTTCTTTTTCAAAACGGGCACCAGTGAACTGTTGCACCATTCATCGGGGATCACCTCTTCTTACAACAACTTATTGAAGAACAAAGTCAGCCACTTCCATCCATCTGCTTTCAGATACTTCCATGCTTCTACTGGTATACCATCTGGCCCTACTGCTTTTCCATTTTTCATACTCTGTACTGCCATCCTAACTTCATCTTCAGTCACCTCTTTAACCATACCCATATTACTCCTAGCATCCTCTAGTACTCCATTCCACTGATTTTCCTCATTCAGAAGTTTGCTAAAATAGCTCTTCCAACGTTCTTTTATGCTCTCGTTTTCCGTCAAAATCTTCTCCATTTCGTCTTTCATACATTTCATGTAATTCACATCTCTTGCATTCCTTTCTCGCTCTCTAGATATTCTATACAGATCGTTTTGGCCTTGTGGAGTTTCCAGGAAATCGTACAGCTTATCCTGTACCTTAGCCCTTGCGATTGCAACTATTTTCTTCGCTTTCTTCTTAATAACTTGATAGGCAGACCTTTTGTTTTCTTGATCTCTCTCATTTCCCTCTTTCAAACTTTTCCATTCCTTAAAAGCATTCTTCTTTTCTTTCAAAATTTTCCGCACCTCTTCATTCCACCACCATGTGTCCTTATCAATCTTCCCTTTCCCCTTCGTTTCTCCAAAAACATCCCTTGCTACGTTCCTTACACATATCGCCATCTCATTCCAGCAATTATTCACTCTAATCTCTGCCATATCACCCATTTCTACAATCTTATCTACTACTCTTTTCCGAAACTCTTCGGCTAACTCTCTGTCACTTAGTTTGTTCCATTTCGTTCTAGGTGGGGGTTTAGAGTTCTTTGGCATACATTTTACTTTAAGACTCAAGTCTAGAATCAACAACCTATTCTGGCAAACTAGGCTCTCACTGGGAATTATTTTGCAGTCTTTGGCCGAGTTAATTTTGCTCCTTTTCATAAGAAAGTAATCTATTTGTGTAGAGTGCTGGCCACTACGGAATGAGATAAGATGTTGATCTCTTTTGGTACCAGGTGTTTACTACGGCTAAGTCAAAGGCCAAAGCTGCTTCCAGTAGAGTTTCCCCCTGTTGGTTCCTGACTCCGTAGCTAGTTCTTCCCACATGACCATTAAAATCCCCTCCTATATATATCTCCTCATATTCTGGTATCGCCGTAATTACAGCATCAAAATCCTCCCAAAAGTTTTCTTTCAAACTATCATCACAACCGATCTGCGGTGCATACACACTCACTATATTTAAAACCAAATTTTCAATCAACAACTTAACTACAATAACTCTATCATTCACTCTCTTTACATCCATCACCTTATTCTTAAGTTCTTTATCTAACACTACACCCACTCCATTTCTTTTTCCATCACTTCCACAATAATAGAATTTATAACCCGCCCCGATTTCTCTTGCTTTCTGTCCCTTCCACTTCGTCTCCTGCAAACGCGCAACGTTTATACGCCTCCTTTCAAAAACATCCGCTAACTCTCTTCCTCTTCCAGTCATCGTACCTATATTCCAACTTGCCATCCTCAGTCTTACTTCCCGGACTAGCTTCTTACGCTGCCCCCGTCCTTGGTGCAGCAACCCTCGTCCATTTCTCACAGCCGCCGGGTGCTGCGACTGCGCGTCGCCTGCGGGGTACGCCCTAGCATTGTCGCATATTCTATCTCCTGTTGTACCCATGTTGTAAAGTATTTGGCAATGTTTTCCGATCGGTCGCCTGCCTGAAACCAACCCTCCTTGGGAATTCTTGGTTTAAAGAAGGATAGATTGGGTATAGGAGGGAATTGGAAGGGGATGGGTGGGATAACAGTGCCACGGAAACAGAAAGGTGTGTGACACTGGAAGCTAGAGCGGTCCGGGGTCGCGTACCCGTAGTGGCTCCAACCAGTTATCGGACAGATAATCTGGTGGATCCACCCTCTGGATGGAAATAACATACGGTAAACATAAACATACAAAAAAAACATACGGTACATACACCATAATAATATTTTTTTACAATTTTTATCTGCCTGTGTATCAGTTTGTTCCGGCTAATTTCTGAAACGTATCGATTTTAACAGGACTTTCACTGACAGATAGCATATACATATTTATACATACCATACATAAATATATTTACTGTAAATGATTCCTAAGATAACATTCGCGAACTAATCTCTTGAACGAACATATATTCGGATCATATTTCATTTTGAAAGGTTGGGCGTTTCATAGTAGAGCAGTTTGAATCGTAAATGAGGAGTTAAAGTATCCTGTATTATGTTGAGGAATATGAATCCTATATTGATATGCAACGAGGTTATCAGTCGTGAGTAGAAAGGAGATATTGAAAGTTATTCCTAAGGTATGAAGGAGAACTAGAATTAGTTAGCACTTCTCTAAGAATGCGCTATGATTAACCGCCATATTTCTTGGCGGTTATGTTTTTATTTAGTTTTATTTTACTTTAATTATGCATTATGCCTAATGAATAATATTGCTTTTTAATCCTTACAGAGCATCACGCCTGATGCGACCAGTTGGTCTACACGTCGCTGAAGTACTGGCCGAATTGACCAAATCAGGACTAGACCCAGCGAAACTGGAATTGCTTGGCTTCAGTCTCGGAGCACACACCACCGGCTTCATTGCTAAAAACTTTCAAAAACTGACAGGGAAGAATGTCTCCCGGATATACGCTTTGGAACCAGCAGGCCCTTGTTTCAGAGCGCTCGGTGCTGACGATAGACTGGACGCCTCGGACGCTGATTTCGTCCAAGTCATCCATACTAATATCGATGGCTTCGGTATGGCCGCTAGAATGGGTCATGTAGACTTCTATGTGAACGGAGGAGAGTTCCAGCCTTCCGATTGGGGCCTGTTCCCTTGCACCGCAACTTGCAGCCACTTCAGAGTCCTCACTCTTTGGCTCTCCTCTTTGAAGAATCCCTTCAAATTTGTAGGCATGAAGTGTGATAGCATCCAGCAAGCGAGAGATGCTAAATGCTACGTTAAGGTCCCATTAGAAACGAATTTTATGGGTCCGAATATAGACATATCTATACAGGGTGTATTCTATGTGTCAACTAGTAAAAGTTATCCTTTCTATTTAGGGAAGAAGGGTCTCAGAGAAGAATATGAGTCGTGGCGGAGAATCAGTGACATAAATGACAGCGTGGGAACGGAAGTTTATGTTTAAGTGTTCATAAAACTTTATATATTTATTTAAGTGTTGCCCAAAGACAATACGACTAAATAGACAATTTCACAAAACTAGAAGAATAAAATATTAAATGTTTTTATTTATTTATAATTTATTTTTTTAGGAAACGTATCTTCATGCATTTCCCAATACTGCGGTATTCAGAGGTCTAGACGATTTTCTTTCCCAAATCCTTTCGATATTTACTTCGCCGAAGCTTATTTGGGACAACGTGTACGGACATACAATGGTACAGACGATCGAAATCAAATCGAAGTCAATTACTGTAGCGTCTATAAGGAGCTCTTTTTTTCTTATAAATTTTTGGTATATTACAGACGTGTTGTCACTCTCCTGTGGTTTACTTTAAATTATTTATAGCATTAATTTGAATTTAAACTTGATAAAATGGCCAATTTGTTTTATTTATCTACAAAAGGCTCACCGCCGGTCACGGCCTACATGAGATCTAGTTGAAAAGTTGATCGAAAGGACTGGACCTCTGAATAACACATTATTACTAATTACTTATATTATTTTCTCATATTTTCTTTTCATTTAAATATATTTGGGTACTAATTCTAAGTGAAAATAATTTATTAAATTTATTCTTGACGCCATTCCCATTAGACCCAATAGACCATAGATAAAGCTCTAAACAATAGAGTCCTTTCGACACAACATTCGAAGACATTTTTGGGACAAAGTGACAGGTAGGTTGCCTGTCGCCGTCTTATTTCAAGCCAACGACATAAATCGTACATTTATATCGTTGCTTTGCGTTTTAAAAACTCTAAAAAAAACTTATTGATATGTGCGTACCACCACCTGTCATGTTACGTAAACAAATGTTAATTACAGCTTAGTTATCATGGAGTTTTTCCTTCAAGAAAACCTTCAAGAAAAGAAAAGATATAGGCGAACTTAATTCCAGCTCTTTCCTTTGCGGTCTGATTTTTTCCTGCTATATTAACCATAACTCACGATAGCCGAGTGGTTGGGTGATCAAGATTCGAGTCAAGATATAATTCGTACTTATGTTCAAAAACTTAAATACAAATTACATCGTTTGCTTGGAGGTGAAGCGGGCGACGGGCTCACCACCTGTCACGTGGTCGCAAAAATGTCTTCGGTGGGTCGTATGGACTTAATTGTCTAGAACTCTGACGATATTTCTTTATAAATCATAATTCCAAGCGTAGTTCCAAGCTCCTGGAAAACAGTAAAAGTGCACACGATCCTAGAAAAAGATGGTGGGCCCGGTGATTGGTCTATAGTTGAAAGGATCTGAGATCCGTTCAATTATGTCTCTATTTCACAACTATCATATCTCTATTTCAAAAATCTAGCAGATGCGTTGCCGGCCTTACAGTGTTCCCCCCTACTTCCCTGGTCGAGCCGACCCATTCATGCAACAACAAAAGCTGATGCGTGGCTCTACCATTACAGTGGCACTACTAAGAAGGAGGAGAAGGCCTTCGATCAGGCATTTCCCCATACGGACTGTTCTAGAAATTATCTGACGAGGTCATTAGCTTCCTTACAGAGCGGAGGACCAGAGGTTGTTGACGAAATATAGTTGGAAACAAAATTTGATTACATAATTAATGAGCAACCACAGGTAACATAAGCTATTTTTGCATGCGGAGTGATGCAATATAACTTTAAGTAACATCTTTATAATTCTGATGATGTCATAGTTATATAGCCCAGTTAAATCTAAATTTGAATCAGGAAACTTGAGTTACATCTTGAAACTCTGTCGAAGAATGTACGACGTGGACGTGAACGTGAAAGATAATGTTTTAAGGCTGTGTACAGTTTAAATCGTTGGTTTGCTACTTCAACATGATTACAATATATCTCTAATGGGACGCGAAAAATCGCGACTAATTCCCCTCCAAAAATTAACGACTACACAACTGGATTTTTGAGATATCTGACCTATTTTTTTTATAGAATTGGAACCTAATTTGGATATAGTTAATTAATAAATATTTATTTTATTTCTATTTTATGTGTAAACTACGAGTATGAAGTTACGAGCAAAAGCTGGTAACGTTCTTTTTAATTTTCTTTTTCTATTTTGTTGCTTTGCTTTGGGATGAAACGTTTTGCAGTCCGTAATTGCTGTACTTCACATATGTCACCTACAGTTTATTTGAGCGAACTTAAAAATGTAGCTCCCTCCTCCTCTTCAAGACTAGCTTTCGATACTTGGATTTTAGCCATACGTAGTATATGGCTAAAATCCAAGTATTGAAAGCTAGTAACCAAAGCAGCACAATGAGAAAAACGTAAATTGTCGCAATGACGTAAAGCGGTCTGACATGAACGAAAACGAAAATCCTTGATTAGTCTTTCTGAAACAATTCTATCTTTTAAAATGGTGCATATTTCTCGCGGTTTTCTCTCAAAAATATATAACTTATAACAAAAATGTTGTGTAATTAAAAGCTATACCGTATATTAATTTATCATCGAGTTGCAAAATTTTTCAGTTCAAAATTTTGTTTAGTGAATTTTGGTGAAATTTTGACTTTAGTAGAATACCAAATCAATCGGTCTACGATGTTCCAAATATTGTTATTGGGATCTTACGTAAGTACCATTACTTTACTTTAATACATTTGTTCTGTACTGCATGATAGACGCTGTAAGTATGACGAATATTACATTATCTAACATGAATAGTCGACAGCTAGATAATATCCATTCATAATAGTTTCAAAAAATGTCTAAGCGATGGTAATTGTCTTTTATAAGTGATTAGTTGCTTAAAAAACCTGTCTTATGTCGTAGTGTTAGGAAATTTATTTGAAGAAATAGTTCCCTATTTTATTTATTTTTTTTATTAAGCAAACAACACCTAACAAAGCATAGTATTGAGTAATAATATTATAAGAATGTAAAGCTTGTAAGTAAAGATTAAATATTCTGGAAGTAGTCATTCAATTCTTCAAAATACCACATTATCTTGGAATAATCCATATTACAAATATCTTAAATTTAGGCATATTATTCTCAGTTTATATATAAATACACAGTTGCTATAGGTGGACAGATTCATTGGAAAGAGCCAGTAACAAATACAACTAGTATAATTTTTCGTTGGGATTCTTTCCAATAAGAATGAGCATAAAAAAATGAAAATGTTATTTAAGTAATACTTAAAAAGACAGCCTCATGATTATACCCATCCAATAAATAATGATTTCAAAATTTTAATACATAATGATTTCATGTATTTATGTGAATACTACACATTTCAAATAAAACTATATTGTCCCTCCATGACCACGGATGCTGTAAAGCATCTGAAACGTTGAGAAATAAAAATAGTTTGTAAAAACTAATTAAAAACGCGATAAAATCCGAAATATTTTTTATTTAAAACCTTACTTGTAGCTATCCATCTTATTAAAATTAGCCATATCAGTGACATACTTATGTTAATGACACAACCATAAAGTTATCTATTTAAAAATTGCAGAATGTGCCTAAACTAGTTTCAAGTTTCTATTACATTCAGTGTTTTTTTTTAATATCTCACACAATTTTTCAAACTGGGCTAGGTAGTCTATGCCATTTGTCAGTGAGCAAGTTTTATGTGTTGCTACTGTACTTTTGTAAGTATTTATTATTTAACTAGCTGCTACCTGTGGCTTTTCCTGCGGTTTACACTTAACGCTGAACTCTAATTATTTTCTAAAATAAATGTAGCCTAAGTTACTCCTTATAACATCAGCTGTCTGCCAGTGAAGGTCCTATTAAAATCGGTTCAGCCATTTCGTAAATTAGCTGGAACAAACAAACAGACAGACAAAACTTGTAAATACTTAGTGTATGTACTGTATATAAATTCATTTACATGTAGTAAAAAGGTTATTTCAATAATGCAAACAGACACTCCAATTTTATATATTTATATATAAAATTGGATTTATATATATATTTATATAGGTGTAGTTTCTTTTACTAGCTCTCAGGAATATTATCAGAAATAAAATAATTGGCCATATATGTTCTTAAATTACAAATACTTAATGGTTATACTCACTTTTGTTTATTTAGCTATTTAATTATTTTCCTATACATAACTGTCCAGTTCTTATATGCTTCTGCAGCACTTATATGCTATGTTACTTTAATATGGGTAATAAGATAGCTGATTCAAACTTATTTATTACATATAAATAGGAGTATATATAAGTACTTAAATGAATAACATACATGTACAAAAAAATTCTTCTACATTCTTCACTTTGAAATGCGCAAACTATTATTGTATACTTTTATCTATTACATTGATAAGATCTTTCAGGCCTGTCTTATGTTTTTGTCTATAGCCTCTCTTTTCACTATAGCAGATATGGCACCGTTGAATATGTTCTAGACAGTTGCATTCCGGTCTTCATCTAGATCAAATCTTCCATCTATGCTAACCATTCAATTCGAGTGTATTATCAATAGTCTTAGAAATTAAATAATTAAAAATGATTAGAGTTAATAAAAGAAAAAAAAATATCTTCAGGCAATTCCCAATACAGGGGTATTACTTATGTACGAATTTCATTGTTGGCTAGGACATAAAGACGACGACGGCTCACCACCGTTCCACCATTGTCCCGAAAATATCTTTGGTGGAAGTTGGGTTGAAGGGTCTTAATTGTCTAGACTAGACCTATGACTACCCCTGTATTGGGAATTGCGTGAACATATTTATTATATTTTTTTACAAATGTTTCAAAATTTTACAAATCTTTCGAAGACCGTTATTTACCGTTATTTTTTATTATTTACCGTTATATTTATTTTACCGTTATTTTTTACTCTTATTTTTTACAAATCTTTCGAAGACCATGTGAGCAAATTGCTCGAAGAGGGGAGGGTCAAGAGTACTCGGATTCCTAGACATGCATGTATGAAGAAGATGATGAATCTGAAAGAAGTAAAAGAAGTATGTAGGGATCGTGACACTTGGCGATCTGTTCTCTCTGGCTACCCCATTAGGGATTGTGCTGCGTGAAGATAAATAAATAAAAATATATAAACAAATGTTTCATTAGCTATTCGCCTCTATAATAATTATCAGATCATTTCAATGCCATCTGTTTATATTCATCTTTTTCTTCCGTTTACAATTTATTTAAATGTAAATTGTGTTAATGAATAGCTGCCCTGTGAAGAGTTTTTTTTTTTTTAGTTTAAAACTATTCACAAAAACTTCTGCAATGCAATCTTTATTACTCCTTTTAAAGTTTGTTTAGAGAAAGGCTCATTGTGGTGAATTTCTTAACTCACCATCTGTTATGTTGTAACTAAAGAGATCTGTGAAAGTGTTTAATTGTGCTGTGCTGCGTTTCTTCCAGCGAGTATCTTAAAAGGCTAGGCTCTAAAAATTATTTTTCTCTCAAACTGTAGTTAATCTTACCATATCCTTGGGATGTATGGGTAAGCAACTGTACTTCCAAGGCTTTTCCCTGAGACATACTCTTGAGATACCGATGGGAAGAAACCACCCATATATATATTCTTACGCCGTAAGAACAGAGCAACTTAGATAGTTTGGCGATTAGGGCAAGGCAAATTCTCAATACACGGGCAGAATGAAGTCCAGACTGTTAAGGCCTTTCGACCCAGCTTTCGCCGAAATCATTTTTTTGGACAATGTTACAGCTGGTGATCCTTTCACCGTGTTTATGTCTAAGTCATCGATATAAATCGTACATAAGTTTTGAAAAAATCTCATAGGTCTCTATGTACCATGGGGGTCTCTTATAGTCACGTATCTGTCATCGTCGCTCTGACGAGTCGAATCGAACTCGAATCTTTTGACTCGAATTCCGATGACCCAACCACATGCCTATCATGTAAAATTTTAAAACATTCTTATATTATTATAAAAATTTTCGCAACATTACAGACTGAATCTTATATCATACAGCTTGTCTTTTTGTTGCTATCATCCTAATATAAATTTGCGTTATTGCCAATTATCATTTGTACCTATTGACTAGGAAGTACAAGCCAAAATATTTGGCTTCATCAGGGGGGATAAATATGTTACATAAAAGACATATTACATAAATACATATATGTTACATAAATACAGACATTATACAGTAAATAAATACATAGTTAGTAAAGTTTAGAATGGAATAGAGAAATATTTGTTTGGCTCAAAACTAGTAACAATAATCTCTTCAGGAAAAACCAAAAGGTAGACGCTCCTAGGTTCACAACGGTGGTAATTTGTAGACCCCAGTGCTCGTAAGTGACGACCTCCATAAGCGAGAGGCGTAAACAACACCGGTTTTCGTGGTGTCGCCAGCTCCGAGGTCCTTGGTTCGATTCCCAGACTGGTCAATGTTCACTCCAATTCACCTGTTCCACATTTTTACGGGTCTAGGTGTTTGTGGCACCTTCGTTGTTCTGATTTCATAACCCGCGTAATTTGTCTACTTACTTTGGGTTTGGGGCAATGTATGTGATGCTGTTCCTATATGTGTGTTTCTTACTATGTATTTATTCGTGTATATTCACTAACTTGAATATCAACAGACCTTTGATTCGCAAGGTGATCCGAGCGAGCGTGCGGTGATGTCACCATGACGTCATAATGTGATTATAGACTTAGTTCAAAGGCAGGTTTCACGCTTTACTTGACTTCGAGATTACGGTAAATGGTGGGATGGGGTTTATGTAAAAGAAAATTGTAATACACTGGGGTTAACCAAAGCATTAAAGTGGCAATAGCGTTTAGGGTTCGGGTCCCGCCATTCGACTATTGTCGTAAACCACCTTCAGGCACAAGCATTGCAGCTTAGTTGGAGTGGTTAACAGGAATACTAGTAATGTTATTTAGCATTGCTAGCATTCTATTAAAAAAAGTACTAACCTGCCCGTGGTGATAATAAAGAACTATAATCAACATTTAATAAATCATCCGTTTGATTTTAAAAGCCATAAACTTTTAAAAGTCACGATAACCGAGTGGTTGGATGATTGGAATTCGATTTAAGACGCCCGAGTTCAATCCCTAGGTGGTTGGCTCGGACCAGTGGTTCAAAACTTATGTACGATTTATAACATACTTACCATCGTATTTATGTCGCCTGTCTATATATTCCCAATAATGGGTAATGGCAAGAACATATATATATATATATATATATATATATATATATATATATATATATATATATATATATATATATATATATATATATATATATATATATATATATATATATATATGTATATATATATATATATATATATATATATATATATATATATATATATATATATATATATATATATATATATATATATATATATATATATATATATATATATATATATATATATAATGAACCTTATTACTTACGGAAGGCGAGTCATTTTTATGTAATAATTATTTTATTGACGGGAAGGAACACTTCATATGACGGCAATAATGTTTGGTGTCGTATAAAACTGTTCGCAATTATCTGTAATATAGTAATGAAGTAATGCGAATATCGTGAAGATAATCTCCATCTAATCCTGGCCTAAATCATGCACTTGATTATGAGAACAGCCTACCAAATGACCAAATGTATTCTCTCTACTTCGCTAAAGGTAGTCTTTCGAAATCTAACACGACACTGTCACTTTTATTCACATTTAAAAAAGACTATGTTAAAGCTATATTTTTTTTGCAATTGTTTATCTCATTTACGCGTAAGAAACTAAGCACCATAGTAACAGTAACAAATACGTAAGTGCATCTGCATTTATAGTTAGTCGCTGTTACAAATTCAATCAAGAAGCACGTTAATTTAATTAAAAAAATATTATCAGTTGTAGGTGGGTTCAAAGAACTTAATTGTCTGGACCTCTGTCTATCTTTGTATTGGGAATGGCGTGCAGATATACAATTCAAATGATAAAACTCAGAAATTTCCTCGAACGTATACATGTAGTTTGTACGGAAAAATAGGAGGAATTAAATAGATACGCATTGATCTACATATTCGAGATTATGTGTACAGTGCACGATTTACCTCAAGGCGATCAGGGTAAAATCGTCGATGACAATTTCGAGGAGCTAAACGTTGTACGTGACCGTTAAAGGAAAAGAAAAGGAAATGTCTCAGCGATATTAAAAAAATATCGTGTCAAGTACACCAACCTGTAGAGCATATTTAGTTATTAGCTTTTTCTCGACAATGGGTATTTTATATATACAGGTATATGGGTATATATACCTGTATCCTGTGATTGGAATACCTCGGGGATAGAGTTTCAGCTTTGAATAGCAAAAAAAAAATCTTATTATATCCCCTATCTTATTAATAGTCACGATAGCCGAGTGGTTGATGATCGGAATTCGAGTCAATGGACCCGAGTTCGATCACCAGCCATAGGGATCGAGGGTTTTCATTTATATCGTTCGCTTGGGCATAAAGATGGCGACGGGCTCACCGCCAGTCACGTTGTCCCAAAAAATGTCTACGATGGAAGGAGGGTCGATAGGACTTAATTGCCTAGACCTCTGCCTACTTCTGTATTGGGAATGGCGTGAGGATATCCTATCTTATTAAGTATAATGATAAAGTGTTACAGATGTAGATACATATAAATACTTGAAAACTTGTAATAACACTTAATATTTGAGCAGCGTAACGACGTATAATTCTAATAAAATAATAATGA
This sequence comes from Sericinus montela, assembly GCA_029286605.1. Lineage (NCBI taxonomy): Eukaryota > Metazoa > Arthropoda > Insecta > Lepidoptera > Papilionidae > Sericinus > Sericinus montela. The sequence goes on from JAGSMR010000024.1 coordinate 2,228,544, forward strand.
CCCTACTAAAACGTTGCGTCATAGCTTTATACAGCTTATTTCGACACCAATAAATCGAAATACTCATAATAACAACTTACATAATTCTATCATTGATTTATAATCCGTAACCTCTTTACAATATGCTTATTTATTTATAATTTTTACTTATTTATATCGAACAACATTATATTCTTTTATATTCTTTTAACATAACTGATTCAATGTTCCAATGCACGTTGAATGTTAATGAATAAACGTAGTGGTGACGTGGTATTTAACAAAAGTTTAATTATTTAATAGCCTTGTGGTGTCAGCGGTAAGAATGTATTAAGCAATTCTTCACGTGAATATGATAAATGGTGACTCAGGGAGTAGACTTAAAAATGTAAACAGATCGCTACGATAGCAGAGTGGTTGGGTATCGGAATTCGTGACAATAGACCCGTGTTCGATCCTTAGGTGCTAGGCTCCTGTCAATTGGTTTGGTCTCAAAAAATTATGTTTTATATCGTTGGCTTGGACACTAAGACGGCGACGCACTCACCACTTGTCACGTTGTCCGTTGTTGTTTTAGGTTGAATGTGGGTCGAAAGTACATATATATTATAGATGGAAATATTTTCGTTGGAAAGTGAGTCAAAGGGACATAATTGTCTAGACTAGACCTCTGTCTGTAATACAGAGGGTATTGGGAATTGCGTGAAGATATTTTTACAGATGGCAATGACAGATAGTGTCCTGCAGTAGACTTTTGAAGGCCGTTATGTATGAGTGTGTGAAAATTTCAAGTCAACTCATCGAAATTAATCACAAAAGTTACTAAACCAAATGAAATCTCGGTGCCAAGTGTTTTAAGAATTCGCTTAAAACGTTTCACCGTGCCAAGGGCACTAGCGTGGTCTGAATCATGAATAATGTAAACTTGGGGAATCCTACGACATCCCTGCCCTATTTTCTATTCTGCATCGAGCTTGTCCTACTTCTTGTGAAAGGCAATTTTGCTCAAAACACACACATATTTTGGGTTTAATTAATATTCTTACTAGGACGCACATATCATGCAGACAGGGTAGGCAGTGGGAACGAACATAGAGTAAAATATAGATTTCTAATATACCTCCTTCGCCTCTTTCAAATATATTCATACTTAATATTCGCTATATAAAATATTAAAGTATACATTGTTTAAATATTTTCATGCATTTAAATACTGCAATATAGGTACTTTCAGCTGTTGCTTATAGACCAGAGCAATGTATGTAATGTCCCTGATCTGTATTTATGTATTAGCATCTAATAATTTTGAATATTAATACACATTTCACCAGAGCTTATTTGAGACAATGTGATTAACACTATTGCCCCTTTTCGGATCCGAATTCAGATCAAAGATTCGGTTCGGTCCCCAACAGATGGGTACGTACCAGTGGTTTTCGAAACGTTAGGAAGACGTAACGTAAAGGAATGATATCGTTGACTAAAACGACGACGGTCAGCACCACGTCCTGTTACGTTGTGAAAATCGCAATAATGTAAGCCTAATAGATTTGTTATTGAGTTTTCATAACATCGTTTTCAGATATAAAAAGTATTGATGTTTTGCTGCAGATCATAAACAAGAAAATAATATATATATATATATATATATATATATATATATATATATATATATATATATATATATATATATATATATATATATATATATATATATATATATATATATATATATATATATATATATATATATATATATATATATATATATATATATATATATATATATATATATATATATATATATATATATATATATATATATATATATATATATATATATATATATATATATATATATATATATATATATATATATATATCGATTCTTATGGAGTAAACTCTGAAAATTACAAAACGAACATTTGAGCTGGTTCTATAATTTGAGTTTGTTTATTTTCTTGTTTATGATCTGCAGCAAAACATCAATACTTTTTATATCTGAAAACGATGTTATGTGAAAACTCAATAACAAATCTATTAGGCTTACATTATTGCGATTTTCTACAACGTAACAGGACGTGGTGGTCAGACCGTCGTCGTTTTAGTCAACGATATCATTCCTTACGTTACGTCTTCCTAACGTTTCGAAAAAACTCATTGGTACGTACCCACCTGCTGGGGACCGAACCCGAATCTTTTGATTCGAATTCCGATCCGAAAAGGGGCAATAGTGTTAATCACATTGTCTCAAATAAGCTCTGGTGAAATGTGTGTATTAATATTCAAAATTATTAGATGCTAATACATAAATACATAGATTAGGACAATATTACATACATTGCTCTGGTCTATAAGTAAATAGCTAAAGTACCTGTGTATATTGCAGTATTTAAAATGCATGAAAATATTTAAAACAATGTATACCTTTAATATTTTATATAGCGAATATTAAGTATGAATATATTTGAAAGAGGCGAAGGAGGTACATTAGGAACGAGACACTTGGCGTTCTGTTCCCACTGCCTACCCCGTCTATGCATGATATGTGCGTCCTAGTAAGAATATTAATTAAACCCAAAATATGTGTGTGTTTTGAGCAAAATTTGCCTCTCCCAAGAAGTAGGACAAGCTCGATGCAGAATAGAAAATAGGGCAGGGATGTCGTAGGATTCCCCAAGTTTACATTATTCATGATTCAGACCACGCTAGTGCCCTTGGCACGGTGAAACGTTTTAAGCGAATTCTTAAAACACTTGGCACCGAGATTTCATTTGGTTTAGTAACTTTTGTGATTAATTTCGATGAGTTGACTTGAAATTTTCACACACTCATACATAACGGCCTTCAAAAGTCTACTGCAGGACACCATCAGTCATTGCCATCTGTAAAAAAAAATATCCGCAATAAACATCACGATGACACACAGCTTCTCCGACACTGGCTTAGGTCAGGCCTTTACAGTGCAATGAAAATAATCCTTGTCCTACAAATGCATGTATTTTTCTTAATATTTGCTAATATGTTTTCTTCAATTATTATGGTCTGTTAAAAAAATGATGATTGTATGTATCGTATGATCGTAACTATTGTGGCAACGGACCCCCAAAGAGTCTGAAAAAGACGTCATTGTAGTGACTATTTTAGGTTATTTATTTTTGGTCACAATAACATCATTTATTTATTTATTTATTTATTTATTTATTTATTTATTTATTTATTTATTTATTTATTTATTTATTTATTTATTTATTTATTTATTTATTTATTTATTTATTTATTTATTTATTTATTTATTTATTTATTTATTTATTTATTTATTTATTTATTTATTTATTTATTTATTTATTTATTTATTTATTTATTTATTTATTTATTTATTTATTTATTTATTTATTTATTTATTTATTTATTTATTTATTTATTTATTTATTTATTTATTTATTTATTTATTTATTTATTTATTTATTTATTTATTTATTTATTTATTTATTTATTTATTTATTTATTTATTTATTTATTTATTTATTTATTTATTTATTTATTTATTTATTTATTTATTTATTTATTTATTTATTTATTTATTTATTTATTTATTTATTTATTTATTTATTTATTTATTTATTTATTTATTTATTTATTTATTTATTTATTTATTTATTTATTTATTTATTTATTTATTTATTTATTTATTTATTTATTTATTTATTTATTTATTTATTTATTTATTTATTTATTTATTTATTTATTTATTTATTTATTTATTTATTTATTTATTTATTTATTTATTTATTTATTTATTTATTTATTTATTTATTTATTTATTTATTTATTTATTTATTTATTTATTTATTTATTTATTTATTTATTTATTTATTTATTTATTTATTTATTTATTTATTTATTTATTTATTTATTTATTTATTTATTTATTTATTTATTTATTTATTTATTTATTTATTTATTTATTTATTTATTTATTTATTTATTTATTTATTTATTTATTTATTTATTTATTTATTTATTTATTTATTTATTTATTTATTTATTTATTTATTTATTTATTTATTTATTTATTTATTTATTTATTTATTTATTTATTTATTTATTTATTTATTTATTTATTTATTTATTTATTTATTTATTTATTTATTTATTTATTTATTTATTTATTTATTTATTTATTTATTTATTTATTTATTTATTTATTTATTTATTTATTTATTTATTTATTTATTTATTTATTTATTTATTTATTTATTTATTTATTTATTTATTTATTTATTTATTTATTTATTTATTTATTTATTTATTTATTTATTTATTTATTTATTTATTTATTTATTTATTTATTTATTTATTTATTTATTTATTTATTTATTTATTTATTTATTTATTTATTTATTTATTTATTTATTTATTTATTTATTTATTTATTTATTTATTTATTTATTTATTTATTTATTTATTTATTTATTTATTTATTTATTTATTTATTTATTTATTTATTTATTTATTTATTTATTTATTTATTTATTTATTTATTTATTTATTTATTTATTTATTTATTTATTTATTTATTTATTTATTTATTTATTTATTTATTTATTTATTTATTTATTTATTTATTTATTTATTTATTTATTTATTTATTTATTTATTTATTTATTTATTTATTTATTTATTTATTTATTTATTTATTTATTTATTTATTTATTTATTTATTTATTTATTTATTTATTTATTTATTTATTTATTTATTTATTTATTTATTTATTTATTTATTTATTTATTTATTTATTTATTTATTTATTTATTTATTTATTTATTTATTTATTTATTTATTTATTTATTTATTTATTTATTTATTTATTTATTTATTTATTTATTTATTTATTTATTTATTTATTTATTTATTTATTTATTTATTTATTTATTTATTTATTTATTTATTTATTTATTTATTTATTTATTTATTTATTTATTTATTTATTTATTTATTTATTTATTTATTTATTTATTTATTTATTTATTTATTTATTTATTTATTTATTTATTTATTTATTTATTTATTTATTTATTTATTTATTTATTTATTTATTTATTTATTTATTTATTTATTTATTTATTTATTTATTTATTTATTTATTTATTTATTTATTTATTTATTTATTTATTTATTTATTTATTTATTTATTTATTTATTTATTTATTTATTTATTTATTTATTTATTTATTTATTTATTTATTTATTTATTTATTTATTTATTTATTTATTTATTTATTTATTTATTTATTTATTTATTTATTTATTTATTTATTTATTTATTTATTTATTTATTTATTTATTTATTTATTTATTTATTTATTTATTTATTTATTTATTTATTTATTTATTTATTTATTTATTTATTTATTTATTTATTTATTTATTTATTTATTTATTTATTTATTTATTTATTTATTTATTTATTTATTTATTTATTTATTTATTTATTTATTTATTTATTTATTTATTTATTTATTTATTTATTTATTTATTTATTTATTTATTTATTTATTTATTTATTTATTTATTTATTTATTTATTTATTTATTTATTTATTTATTTATTTATTTATTTATTTATTTATTTATTTATTTATTTATTTATTTATTTATTTATTTATTTATTTATTTATTTATTTATTTATTTATTTATTTATTTATTTATTTATTTATTTATTTATTTATTTATTTATTTATTTATTTATTTATTTATTTATTTATTTATTTATTTATTTATTTATTTATTTATTTATTTATTTATTTATTTATTTATTTATTTATTTATTTATTTATTTATTTATTTATTTATTTATACATTTTATTGCACACACCATAACAGAAATATCATTAACAAGACATACATTTAAAAAGACATCATATGTAAATCGAAGGGACTAAAAGGTCTAACTAAACTTATATACATTCATATGAACATCATCACGTATAGGCCTGATCCCAAAGTAAGTAGCTAAAGCACGCGTGTTACCAGAAACGCAACCGGAAATCGAACCCGGGACCTCAGAGCTGCCGGTGTGAAAGCCGATGTATACGCCCCTTGTCCACTGAGGTCGAAGGTCTCAGTAATTTAAAACCATTAACGAAATGATAAGAGCTGATTTGCGATAACGTGACAGACGATGAGCTTATCACCGTCTTACTGACCACGCCAACGACATAACATACATACATAAGCAAATATTTTAATAACATATATTTGTATTGATCTAAAAAGTCCCGAAAATATCTTCGGTGGAAGGTGGGTCAGTGACTTAATTGTCTAGACCTCTGTGTACAACAGTATTGGGAAGGGCGTGAAGATATATTATTATTTTGTTTCCGTTTAAAAAAAAAACCGCAATAAACATCACGATGACACACAGCTTCCCCGACACTGGCATAGGTCAGGCCTTTACAGTGCAATGAAAATAATCCTTGTCCTACAAATGCATGTATTTTTCTTAATATTTGCTAATATGTTTTTCTTCAATTATTATGGTCTGTTAAAAAAAATAAAGAGAGTCTGAAAAAGACGTCATTGTAGTGACTATTTTTAGGTTATTTATTTTTGGTCACAATAACATCATTTATTTATTTATTTATTTATTTATTTATTTATTTATTTATTTATTTATTTATTTATTTATTTATTTATTTATTTATTTATTTATTTATTTATTTATTTATTTATTTATTTATTTATTTATTTATTTATTTATTTATTTATTTATTTATTTATTTATTTATTTATTTATTTATTTATTTATTTATTTATTTATTTATTTATTTATTTATTTATTTATTTATTTATTTATTTATTTATTTATTTATTTATTTATACACTTTATTGCACACACCATAACAGAAATATCATTAACAAGACACATTTAAAAAGTCATCATATGTAAATCGAAGGGACTAAAAGGTCTAACTAAACTTATATACATTCATATGAACATCATCACATATAGGCCTGATCCCAAAGTAAGTAGCTAAAGCACGCGTGTTACCAGAAACGCAACCGGAAATCGAACCCGGGACCTCAGAGCTGCCGGTGTGAAAGCCGATGTATACGCCCCTTGTCCACTGAGGTCGAAGGTCTCAGTAATTTAAAACCATTAACGAAATGATAAGAGCTGATTTGCGGTAACGTGACAGACGATGAGCTTATCACCGTCTTACTGACCACGCCAACGACATAACATACATACATAAGCAAATATTTTAATAACATATATTTGTATTGATCTAAAAAGTCCCGAAAATATCTTCGGTGGAAGGTGGGTCAGTGACTTAATTGTCTAGACCTCTGTGTACAACAGTATTGGGAAGGGCGTGAAGATATATTATTATTTTGTTTCCGTTTAAAAAAAAAACCGCAATAAACATCACGATGACACACAGCTTCCCCGACACTGGCTTAGGTCAGGCCTTTACAGTGCAATGAAAATAATCCTTGTCCTACAAATGCATGTATTTTTCTTAATATTTGCTAATATGTTTTTCTTCAATTATTATGGTCTGTTAAAAAAAATGATGATTGTATGTATCGTATGATCGTAACTATTGTGGCAACGGACCCCCAAAGAGTCTGAAAAAGACGTCATTGTAGTGACTATTTTTAGGTTATTTATTTTTGGTCACAATAACATCATTTATTTATTTATTTATTTATTTATTTATTTATTTATTTATTTATTTATTTATTTATTTATTTATTTATTTATTTATTTATTTATTTATTTATTTATTTATTTATTTATTTATTTATTTATTTATACATTTTATTGCACACACCATAACAGAAATATCATTAACAAGACATACATTTAAAAAGACATCATATGTAAATCGAAGGGACTAAAAGGTCTAACTAAACTTATATACATTCATATGAACATCATCACGTATAGGCCTGATCCCAAAGTAAGTAGCTAAGGCACGCGTGTTACCAGAAACACCCAACCGGAAATCGAACCCGGGACCTCAGAGCTGCCGGTGTGAAAGCCGATGTATACGCCCCTCGTCCACTGAGGTCGAAGGTCTCAGTAATTTAAAACCATTAACGAAATGATAAGAGCTGATTTGCGGTAACGTGACAGACGATGAGCTTATCACCGTCTTACTGACCACGCCAACGACATAACATACATACATAAGCAAATATTTCAATAACATATATTTGTATTGATCTAAAAAAGTCCCGAAAATATCTTCGGTGGAAGGTGGGTCGAAGGGACTTGATTGTCTAGATTCGACCTCTTTCTACCCCTGTATTGGGAATTGCGTGAAGATATTTTATTTTTTATTTTTATCTAAAAAATTTTTGTATCTGGCGCGATTCGAACGGCAATCCTAAGCTTTGAAGGCAGATCAATATCAAATGTTTCCCACATGAATTCACTCACACGAATCAATAATTTTTAGCCAATAAACATGAAATAAATAAAATGCGAGTCTATCCTAAATTGATAGACAAACAGTAAAAAAAATTACGATTAGAATTTCCGGAAATTGTTGTATTTGCGAATTAAAGCTATAATTAACTGAAACTATAATTAGGATCAACTAATTGTGAGATAGAGAAAAAATATGGATCACAAAAAATTTGACTAAACAACAAAAAATAATATAAACCTGCGAGTTAAAAACAACGTATCATTAGTGAAAACATCACTAATTGAATTAATTAGAGGCCTAGATTGAATCGTTTCTTATTTATTAGGGTTAGGGTGTTAATTAAGAAAAGAGCCTATACCTTTCTCAAAAGCCGGCAACGCATCTGCTATTCCTCCGGTATTGCAGATGTTCATGGGCGGCGGTAATCACTTACCATCACGTGTGCCACCTGCTTGTTTTCTTCCCTTTTCTATAAAAAAAATTACGATTAAATTTCCGGAAATTGTTGTATTTGCGAATTAAAGCTATAATTAACTGAAACTATAATTAGGATCAACTAATTGTGAGATAGAGAAAAAATATGGATCACAAAAAATTTGACTAAACAACAAAAAATAATATAAACCCGCGTGTTAAAAACAACGTATCATTAGTGAAAACATCACTAATTGAATTAATTAGAGGCCTAGATTGAATCGTTTCTTATTATTAGGGTTAGGGTGTTAATTAAGAAAAGAGCCTATACCTTTCTCAAAAGCCGGCAACGCATCTGCTATTCCTCCGGTATTGCAGATGTTCATGGGCGGCGGTAATCACTTACCATCACGTGTGCCACCTGCTTGTTTTCTTCCCTTTTCTATAAAAAAAATTACGATTAAATTTCCGGAAATTGTTGTATTTGCGAATTAAAGCTATAATTAACTGAAACTATAATTAGGATCAACTAATTGTGAGATAGAGAAAAATATGGATCACAAAAAATTTGACTAAACAACAAAAAATAATATAAACCTGCGAGTTAAAAACAACGTATCATTAGTGAAAACATCACTAATTGAATTAATTAGAGGCCTAGATTGAATCGTTTCTTATTTATTAGGGTTAGGGTGTTAATTAAGAAAAGAGCCTATACCTTTCTCAAAAGCCGGCAACGCATCTGCTATTCCTCCGGTATTGCAGATGTTCATGGGCGGCGGTAATCACTTACCATCACGTGTGCCACCTGCTTGTTTTCTTCCCTTTTCTATAAAAAAAATTACGATTAAATTTCCGGAAATTGTTGTATTTGCGAATTAAAGCTATAATTAACTGAAACTATAATTAGGATCAACTAATTGTGAGATAGAGAAAAAATATGGATCACAAAAAATTTGACTAAACAACAAAAAATAATATAAACCTGCGAGTTAAAAACAACGTATCATTAGTGAAAACATCACTAATTGAATTAATTAGAGGCCTAGATTGAATCGTTTCTTATTTATTAGGGTTAGGGTGTTAATTAAGAAAAGAGCCTATACCTTTCTCAAAAGCCGGCAACGCATCTGCTATTCCTCCGGTATTGCAGATGTTCATGGGCGGCGGTAATCACTTACCATCACGTGTGCCACCTGCTTGTTTTCTTCCCTTTTCTATAAAAAAAATTACGATTAAATTTCCGGAAATTGTTGTATTTATTTATTTATTTATTTATTTATTTATTTATTTATTTATTTATTTATTTATTTATTTATTTATTTATTTATTTATTTATTTATTTATTTATTTATTTATTTATTTATTTATTTATTTATTTATTTATTTATTTATTTATTTATTTATTTATTTATTTATTTATTTATTTATTTATTTATTTATTTATTTATTTATTTATTTATTTATTTATTTATTTATTTATTTATTTATTTATTTATTTATTTATTTATTTATTTATTTATTTATTTATTTATTTATTTATTTATTTATTTATTTATTTATTTATTTATTTATTTATTTATTTATTTATTTATTTATTTATTTATTTATTTATTTATTTATTTATTTATTTATTTATTTATTTATTTATTTATTTATTTATTTATTTATTTATTTATTTATTTATTTATTTATTTATTTATTTATTTATTTATTTATTTATTTATTTATTTATTTATTTATTTATTTATTTATTTATTTATTTATTTATTTATTTATTTATTTATTTATTTATTTATTTATTTATTTATTTATTTATTTATTTATTTATTTATTTATTTATTTATTTATTTATTTATTTATTTATTTATTTATTTATTTATTTATTTATTTATTTATTTATTTATTTATTTATTTATTTATTTATTTATTTATTTATTTATTTATTTATTTATTTATTTATTTATTTATTTATTTATTTATTTATTTATTTATTTATTTATTTATTTATTTATTTATTTATTTATTTATTTATTTATTTATTTATTTATTTATTTATTTATTTATTTATTTATTTTTGGTCACAATAACATCATTTATTTATTTATTTATACACTTTATTGCACACACCATAACAGAAATATCATTAACAAGACATACATTTAAAAAGACATCATATGTAAATCGAAGGGACTAAAGGTCTAACTAAACTTATATACATTCATATGAACATCATCACGTATAGGCCTGATCCCAAAGTAAGTAGCTAAAGCACGCGTGTCATAGCAACAGAAACAACGAACAACCAAAAAAACCCAGACCCGAGACTTATATATTAATTCGTCCGGGAATCAAACCTGAGATCTCAGAGTTGGTGACTCCAGTGAAAGTGTGTACGCCACTCATCTACGGAGGTTGTCAACGAAGGAAAAGAATACAGTAGACCTGATTTATATATACAAATCTAAATAACGTCGATGATTCAATTATTTTAAAATCGCCATCGCCATCGTCATTTCTACCTTATGACGACTATAAAAGTCAACTGCAGGACCGGACCACGCACGGAATTGCCATAATCGCCAGATTTGGTAAGCGGAAGGTCGTTGACAGTACTCCTTCAACCTTGGACTCTGCTGCCTGTCACCGGTCTGAATTTTGGTCTGGTTTTTCGAGATGTTTATCTCGTCTACTGTCGGTAGCCGATTGCATCATCATCATGAATCATGTGACACCCATCGGAAGAAAGGGTGGTATATTCTTACGCCGTAACCACACAGCCGTAACTAGCTTATTACTAGGATTTCGCCACCATAAGCATAACGCATGCGCAACGTGACGTCACGCATGCACGGCATCCTAAGCCGTGTTACGCCATCGCCAATTATATCTTGAGGCATCTGACGTAACCGTGACCGGTAACAGGTTCCGATTTTAATTATCGACATACATAGACATGGAGATTTTTAAAATTTAGAACACACAAAAATAATATAAACCCGCGTGTTAAAACAACGTATCATTAGTGAAAACATCACTAATTGAATTAATTAGAGGCCTAGATTGAATCGTTTCTTATTTATTAGGGTTAGGGTGTTAATTAAGAAAAGAGCCTATACCTTTCTCAAAAGCCGGCAACGCATCTGCTATTCCTCCGGTATTGCAGATGTTCATGGGCGGCGGTAATCACTTACCATCACGTGTGCCACCTGCTTGTTTTCTTCCCTTTTCTATAAAAAAAATTAGGACGGCCCCCACGTGAGTGACGACTTACAGAATGTTGCTAGAAATCGATAGATACTGGTGGCTGAGAACCGTTCTTTGTGGAAAACTAAGGAGGAGGCCTATAATAAGCAGTGGCCTCCTGAGGGGTTGCAAAGAAGAGGGTTAGAGGGACATCAAAATACAGAATGACATTTTTATGTATAAGTTTAAATGAATGGTACAGGGCAAAGCCAATACTGCAATGCGAAAATGTTATAGTTATATTGCGTCAATACATAAATTATCTTTAATTATGTTGAAAGTATAGTCGGATAGTTTATAGAGACTAAATAAATAAATAACTACAAAGATATGAGCAGACTACAAAGATAAGGTTACGATAGCCGAGTGGTTGGGTGATCGGAATTTCGAGTCAAGAGACCCGAGTTCGATCCCCTGGTGGAAGGCTCGTACCAATGGGTTTTTCAAAAACTTATGTAAAATTACATCGTTGGCTTAGACATAAAGACGGCGACGGGCACACCACCTGTCACGTTGTCCCGAAAATATCTTTGGTGGAAGGAAGAAGGAAGGCAGCATCACATACATTGCTCCGATACCAAATTATGTAGCTAAAGCACGCGTGTCATAGCAACATAAACAACGAACAACCAAAAAAACCCAGACCCGAGACTTATATATTAATTCGTCCGGGAATCAAACCTGAGATCTCAGAGTTGGTGACTCCAGTGAAAGTGTGTACGCCACTCATCTACGGAGGTTGTCAACGAAGGAAAAGAATACAGTAGACCTGATTTATATATACAAATCTAAATAACGTCGATGATTCAATTATTTTAAAATCGCCATCGCCATCGTCATTTCTACCTTATGACGACTATAAAAGTCAACTGCAGGACCGGACCACGCACACGGAATTGCCATAATCGCCAGATTTGGTAAGCGGAAGGTCGTTGACAGTACTCCTTCAACCTTGGACTCTGCTGCCTGTCACCGATCTGAATTTTGGTCTGGTTTTTTCGAGATGTTTATCTCGTCTACTGTCGGTAGCCGATTGCATCATCATCATGAATCATGTGACACCCATCGGAAGAAAGGGAGTGGTATATTCTTACGCCGTAACCACACAGCCGTAACTAGCTTATTACTAGGATTTCGCCACCATAAGCATAACGCATGCGCAACGTGACGTCACGCATGCACGGCATCCACAAGCCGTGTTACGCCATCGCCAATTATATCTTGAGGCATCTGACGTAACCGTGACCGGTAACGGAGTTCCGATTTTAATTGGCATCGACATTACATAGACATGGAGGATTTTTTAAAATTTAGAACACACAAAAAAAGTAATTCACGCCTTGGCCACAAAATATAGAATAGGGCTATGCGGCTGCTTTTGCTACTGCACGAATCAGCCAGCATAATCAAGTACCGCGGCTGAATCTCGCTAAATCTCCAAAATTTCTATACACTCATGGAAAAAAAATCTATCTTCACTCCATTCCCAATACAAGGGTAGACAGAGGACTAGACATTAAGTCCTTTCGACCCACCTTCCACCGACGACATTACACATTAAACCAATTTTAAATTTCGTTCACCACTAGAAAGTGACGTTTTCAGCGAATTACATACACCCAATTTATTTGTATATAAGAGATCCCCACTAATATTACAATAATGTAACTCAAAGTATAAAAAATTTGCACATAGAAGCCATTATTTAACGTGCCCCGTCTTTTTTGTCATTTCTTGGAGAATTTAGGTTACAATGGAGAGGCCTATGACCCTAAACATTCAACTATGTATAGGTATAAAAAGTTTTGGCGAAACGAAGTTACAATAAGTAAATATCGGCGACCAGCTCACTATTCAATTAAGTAAGTCAGCTGTTTGTAATTGTTTGAGAAATAATAAATAAAATAAAATAAATATCTTCACGCAATTCCCACTACAGGGGTAGACAGAAGTCGAGTCTAGACAATTAAGTCCCTTCGACCCACCTTCCACCGAAGATATTTTCGGGACAACGTGACAGGTGGTGAGCCCGTCGCCGCCTTTATGTCCAAGCCAACGATATTCGTACATAAGTTTTTGAAAAACCCATTGGTACGAGCCTACCAACTGGGGATCGAACTCGGGTCTATTGACTCGGAATTCCGACCACCCAACCACTCGGCTATCGTGACTATATAATAATTATATATATAATTATTATATAATAATTGAGTTTTTGATTGAATAATATAATAATTATATAATAATTGAGAAATAATCATATAGTAATTTGATATATTACAATTCTTAATGATAATGATTAGGACTTCGACAAATATTTAAATACATCAATGCGAGCGAAGCCGCAGACAAAAGCTAGTATAAAACAAAATCATTTATTTACAATCTTACAGTTAGAGTCTTATCAGTAAGATGTTGATAACGTTATCAATACAGAGGCATCAATTCTTAATACTCTGACGGTCGATTTTATTTCCGGCATATTTATTATATTTATGTACCTGCCAGGGAAATGTGTTAGTGTGGCCAATGAATACGCGTCCTAAATACGTGAAGGCAATTTAAATAATTATTTTACTCGTTGTTAATTAATAAATGCAAATGACTGTCGAGGTGTTTCATAACACGTTTATTTTGTTTTAGTAAAATGTGATCGGTGTTAAATGGTTCTATTATTTACTTTAGTGTTTAAATTTACAAATGGAATTGATTTCACAAAATTTTTGTTAAAGGTGTTGTTGTTAAAGGTGTTGTGGTTAATGTAAATTTAGGTGATTTGTTTAAAGCATGAAGTTAAAAGGCCCGTTCGGACTCCTTGCTCTTGGTATGTAAAGGCAATGATGTTTCATTATGGCAGCAGGTTGAGTCATGGATGTTTGTATGTATATTTGAATGTTTGTATATAAAATAATAAATAAATAATAATACACATATAGATAGGGACATCTCATACATTGCTCCGATCCCAATGTAAGATGCTAAAGTACTTGTGCTATGGTAATCGGAAACAACGAAGGCTCCACAAACACCCAGACCCGAGAAAATATTGAAAAAGTGGTTTATCTACATTGACCTGACCGGGAATGGAACCTGGGACCTCGAGATGCGACACCTTGAAAACCGGTGTTTACGCCACTCGTCCACGGAGGTCGTCAAAAATAAATATCTCCGTAAGTATATTACACCATTCGCTAGGATACTAAGGCTGCGATGGGCTCGCCACCGGTCACGTTGTCTCTTCTAAGCTTCCATGAAGAGTAGGTCGAAGGGACATTGGCTGAACGTCTGCCTACCCCAACTGTGGAGAATTGCGTCAAGATATATTTAAAAAGATCCCTATTATTGCAAGTGGGTTGGGAGAGGCCTATGCACAGCAGTGGACCATTAAAAGGTTTTGTCGCCAGAATAATATGGTACACAAAGCAGTAAAATTTATAGTAACATATAGTCGTAATATATAGTATAGTTAATAGATTCTGGTGTTACTTTCCGAAAATTCAATTCATGTAAAATATACACACAAATATACCACGTTCCCTCCTTCAGATTCCTACTCCGATTCTGCGGAATGCACCACCAAACTATGCGTTCAACACTACACTCATTCCCAATATTGGGCTAGACACAGGTCTAGTCTAGACAAGTAAGTCCCTTCGACCCACCTTCCACCGAAGATATTTTCGGCACAACGTGACATGTGGTGAGCCCGTCGCTGTCTTTATGTCCAAGGCAACGATTTATGACCTTACATAAGTTTTTTTAAATATTGGTACGACGGATCGAACTTGGGTCTCTCTCTAATCGAATTTCGGTCACCCAACTACACAGCTGTCGTGACTCAATACCAGATGGTGTTGAATGTTACCTAGTGTTGAGGGCCTGATACTAACATCTCTTTATTCTCTTACAATGCTGTACCCTGATTGTCAATATTTTAAAAATAATAAAGTTCTTTAATTGAAGGTATACCTAACTGTATATATACTGTAACTTCTCAGCTTTATTTTAGTAATTAGTTTAATTAGTCATAAAAATTAAGTTTTAAAAGTTGTTTATGTTACGTTTTGGGTACTCCTTGTACATATATTAGATAACTTTGTAATAATAAAATGTTTTAATGACTGTTTGTACCATAAATAATTCATAAAGAGAAAAAAAAAACTTTTTTTGCAAACAGTTG
The DNA here is from genome assembly GCA_029286605.1 of Sericinus montela. Lineage (NCBI taxonomy): Eukaryota > Metazoa > Arthropoda > Insecta > Lepidoptera > Papilionidae > Sericinus > Sericinus montela. The sequence goes on from JAGSMR010000024.1 coordinate 2,244,808, forward strand.
CGTGTTAGGAATCGATATCAGATGTTTTCGCCATCTTCACGCATTTTCCAATACTGACATAATCACATTTTATTTAATTTTTTTATTATTTTATGAAGTGACAGGTGTTCAGCCTGACGCCGTTTTAGTGTCCAAATCCTATATAAAAAAACTCATTGCAACGAGCATTCATGCTGGAGATCGTACGCGGGGTCACCTGATTCTAATTCCGATAAACTACTCGACTATTGTGACTCGTTCTAAATAATTAAGATATGAAAATAATTTCATTATTTCAAATTAATATATTCTTTGCTTTGTTTGAAACTTTGTTTAGTTTACAAACTTCAAGTTTCCCTAGACATGTGAACAACTATTGTATTCTAGGACACGACTCTAGAACTTTCCACATTGTTCGCCATACGCCATCACTCTGACAACGGTTGACTTGATGTCTGTGAAGTTATAAGTCAGAGTCAATTGAAACAACATCATACAACAACTCCTAACTACGCCACGATAGCCGAGTGGTTGGGTGATCGGAATACCAATTAACAGATCCGAATTCGATCGCCAAGGCTAGTGCCAATGGGTTTCTTCAAAAACTTATGTACTGTTTAAATCGTAGGCTTGGACATAAAGAAGGCGACGGGCTCACCACCTGTCTATTTGTCCCAAAAAATGTCTTCGGTGGAAGATGGGTCGATGGGTTGGATAGACTTAATTGTCTCGATCTCTGTCTACACCTGCGTGGCCTGAACACATTTTTTAACAACTAAGGTAGTTACTAATAACTTAAATAACTAAAGTAGACATTACTGGTTTTATAATACTACAATGTTTATTTTTTTTTCTATGGTCTCAGCAACAGTGTTCTAGGCTCAATAATTCTGCCTTAACAATATTTAACTTTTGAACAAATATGTCACGATAGCCGAGTGTTTGGGTGGTCGGAATTTCGAGTCGAGAGACCGAGTTCGATCCCCAGGTAGCAAGCTAGTACCAATGGGTTTTTCAAAAACTTACGTACGAACTACATCGTTGGCTTGGACATAATGACGGCGACGGGCTCACCACCTGTTACGTTGTCCCGAAAATATATTCCGTGGAAGGTGGGTCGAAGGGACTTAACTATCTAGACTAGACCTCCGTCTATCCCTGTATTGGGAATTGCGTGAAGTTATTTTTTTATTTTATTTTATTTTAACAAATAAAAGTGGATAGTAAACGAATAATGTTTCCTATATCAATTGCTACAAGTTACGTTTGTAAAAAGAGATACAAGAGGTTGATTTGGAGACGATCGGAGTATATTACATCACAATTATTACATTAAAACCAAGTCGACTATGGTTGAGATTTAATGTGCGATCTTTGTTGCAGGGGAGATAAGATGGATACTGGGAGGCTGTAGCGGTAAAGAAATGTCGAACCAGACGGGACTAAAGCATGTGCCAACCGAACCAGCCCAGATCGAGAGTAAACGTGAGTTATATAGTTGTCAAGTTGGCAGCATTAGGTCACGAGTTCCCTCTGTCCTATTTCATATATCAGCAGTTTCGAAATAGGCATATATTTGTTAGATACCACTGTTCACATTATGCGTATTAAGCTTTTTTATTTAATAATATTGAAAGTGTTGTATAAATTGGATATAAATTGGTAAAGTAATAATAATATGTCAAAACTTTCGAGAGACATTATTAATCAAATAATTAAAAACGGCTAAACTCGCGTTATAATAATCGGCGTAGGTACCGACTAGTTTCGGACCTATCGGAGGTCCTTCATCAGGGTGAGTGGAATGAGTTCGCGCTCGCGTCTCGCCTCGCACGCGAGCTCATTCCACTCCATTATTATAACGTAAGTTTAGCCGTTTTTAGTTACTTAATCATAATATAACTTTATAAATAAATAAGTTGTACATTGATGGATAATTAAAAATATTTGCTTAGTTGTATAAGTTGTTGTTATGACTAACCGGTTTATTAGTAACAAAACTTAGTCCTGCCTTCGTTGTTTCCGTTTCCCATACCTCAAGTGCTTTAGCTTCTTACATTGGGATCGGAGCAATGTATGTGATGTTGTCCGTATCTATATTTCCTTATCTGTATTTATGTTATATACGGGATTTATACAAAAAATTAGCTGTATAACTATTACAACTTCATGCTAGGATAATACACGTCGTTACCGCTGCTCAAATATTAATATTTAACACTTCAGTGTTACTACAAATCTGAAAGATTATAGGCCACCTAATGAGATATGACAAACTCGTTAATAACCTCATGGAGTGAAAGATAGAAGGAAAGGGTAGAGTAACACCAAGGATAATCTATCTCTCACAAATTAAGAGAAAGATAAAAGTTAAATCTTATAGGGAGTTAAAGAAAACGGCGTTGAACAGAGAAAGAGTGAGTGTTGCACAACTAAACTAACATGGACGCTGCACTGACAAGAGCCAAGCTCTTAAGTGAAAGACGAGGAAGAAGTCTACAAGTCTGCAGATGTTTTATTAGGTGTAACGAATGTTTTTGGTCCCTTTTTTGCAAGTCCGTCAGTATCAGAGACTTAGCGTTGTTCTGGGATGGGACCAAGTCAAGTCAACATAGACTTAGATGGTACTTTAACTTTGTCTTAAATGAGGCTCTGTCTAAGATTAATTAAAAAATAAGTTTATAAATGTATTGGGGTGAATAATAAAAAGATCAAGATGGCTGAGCGGCGATCTTAAATATCGGACCTATTTTCTAATGTGTTATTTTCCTCGGATCAGATTAACATCGCCACATTCGGCACCTCATGCAACCAGGAAAAACGGAGAAGTACAAGGTCCTTCTCCATCTAGCTGGTTTTCTGCGAGGTCGTGGTCCTGCCATGGACAAATCAGTCCGTTTATGTAGGAACAGAACCTGCCGCCTGTCTCTGTCACGTATGAAAAAGTGTTCTCCCGCATAATTCTCTAGTACGCTAGTAATCAAGTATTTTTTATCTTCACGGATATTCCATTTCTATGGTTGCCAGAGTAATAGAATATTAATAAATCAATGTGGACAACAAATTGCTCTAATCCCGAAGTAGGAACCGAGATAATTCAGAAATTTCAACTATTACTCTAGTAAAGGACTGGCTATAATGCACAATTACTATAACTTCACGAATAGTCTCTGATGGGGTAGCTAGAGAGAGTAGATTACCAAGTGTCACGATCCTTGCTTGATCTCCTTCGCTACTTTGAAATTTATCATAATCTTCATACGTCTAGGTATCCGAGTAATCTTGACCCTCCTCTCTTCAAGCACCATCATATTGTCACGATTTTAGAACGTATTACGATAAAATCTTCTCATATATAAAATTCTCATGTCACGGTGTTTGTAATTAAATTCCTCCGAAATTACTCGACCGATTTTCTTGAATTTTTGTGTGATTATCGCTTAGGTCTGCGCATCGGATGACATGTATTTTTCATCCACCTAAATGTTAAGGACGTGAAAATTTTTGTTTATATTTTGTATGGTACAGAATGCAAAAATACATACAACCCTAAACTTTCACCCCTCTACGATTAACCCAATTTTTTATATGGCAAAACGTTTGCGGGGTCAGCTAGTACTGTATAAAAATTAACAAATATAGTATGTGTAGTACCTTGTATAATCTTGTCACGATAGCCGAGTGGTTGGGTAGTCGGAATTTCGAGGTAAGAGCCCCGAGTTCGATCCCCAGGTAGCACGTTCGTACCAATGAGTTTTTCAAAAACTTATTTACGAAGTATAACGTTGGCTTAGACATAAAGATGGCGCCGGGCTCACCACCTGTCACGTTGTACCGAAAATATCTTCGGTGAAATGTGGGTCGAAGGGACCTAATTGTCTAGACTAGACCTTCGTGTACCCCTGTATTGGTACTTGCGTGAAGATATTTATATTTGTAGTAAATCTAAAGTCACAAATTGCGGAAACATTTACTTAATCACCATTCCCGCCGACTTTTAATTGCGTACGAGTTAACATTGAATGCGGCCGGCCGTTCAATGTCGTTTTCAAAGCCTTGCAAACGTATAAGGACTGTGCCACGCTAGTTAAGGAGCTGCGGATGATTTTGGTATATAAACGTTGAAGTATTATATATATTTATAAATAAATAAAATAAATAAATATAAATAAATATCTTCACGCAATTCCCAATACATGGGTGGATGTCTAGTCTAGACAATTAAGTCCCTTCGACCCACCTTCCGCCGAAGATATTTTCGGGACAACGTGACGGGTGGTGAGCCCGTCGCCGTCTTTATGTCCAAGCCGACGATGTAATTCGTACATAAGTTTTTGAAAAACTTATTGGTACTGTCACCTGGGGATCGAACTCGGATCTCTTGACTCAAAATTCCGACCACCCAACCACTCGGCTATCGTGACATATTATATGTATTTATATTATCAATTGCATATGATAAAATTACCACAAAGTGAAATATAAAGATTTCTTATATTTACGCGAACACTACACATCTAAAATGAAGAATTCGAAACGTCGGTAAGGAACAATAGTTTGTAAAAATAAATAATAACAATAGTATAAATATCTGCACGCCAATCTCAATACAGAGGTGGATACAGGTCTAGACAATTAAGTCGCTTCGACTCACCTTCCGCCGAAGATATTTTTGAGATAACGTGACAGGGGGTGATCGCCCATCGCCGTCTTAATGTCTAAGCCAACGGTATAATTCGTACATAAGTTTTTAAGACCCATTGGTACGAGTCTGCCACTTGGAAATCGAACTCGGGTCACTTGACTCGAATTCCGACCACCCAACCACTCGGCTATCGTTACTTTTATAGCTTTTAAAGAGCTAAATAAAAAACGCGATCAAATCTGAAAATAATTTTATTCTAGATAGAGTAAAATATAATAAATAAGACACTACAATATATATACTTACATAAGAAATATATAGAAAAAATACATAAGTAATTAAGACCCAACCAGACGTATGCCCTCGGAGACCAGGCGGCCGAGGGTTAGGGCAAGAGGGAGAGAAACCGTGGCACGATGCGGGCGGTATCGAGGAGCACCGCCTTCTGCATTCAGCTCGAATACACACGGCGTACACACCGGTTTTTATAGTATCGCTAACCCTGATGTCCCGTGTTCACTTTCCGGACTGGTCAATGTTGAAAACCACTTTTTCTACATTGAAACTTCGTTGTTTCTTATTAACACTAATGCTTTAGCTATTTATTTTGAGATATTTATTATCGGAAATCAATTTATGTATTGCAGAGTCTTGAGTCACTTGAGTCACTTTGAGACTCTTTTCATTACTTATGCCGGTTTTGGCATCGGCATAATTTAATCACATAAAAGTTTAGCATAACAAGTATGTTTTAAAAATCAATAAAATTGCGTAACCTTAAGGTGGTTCGCAATTCGGTTGCATTTTGAGGTCGGTTGAAAACAAGAAAAGAATAGACCCCAGGTTTTCTTCCCGTTCTTCTGAGGACTATTATTTCGGAACCCTTATAGTTGTCAACGAACACTTGTAGTTATAACAAGTTTTTCTTTCTGAATTACCTGTTAAAGTCCATCACTAGTCATGATAGCCGAGTGATTAGGTTATCGGAATTCGAGTCGAGAGACCAGAGTTCGATTCCCCTTTTTTTTCAAAACTTATGTACGATTTATATCGTGGGCTTAGCATAAAGAAGGCGACAGGCTCACCACCTATATCACGTTGTCCCAAAAAAGTCTTTGGTGAGAGATGCACGAAAAGTATGAATTGTCTGGACCACCGTCGAACCCACTATTGGGAATACATTGAAGATATATTTAATATATTTTAAGTCTACTGGGAAGTAGCAGAGTAATCATTTGCCACTCTCTTTCACTCTCGAGACAAAAGAAAGCTGTAAATTATTACGATTTTACAAGCCAAAATTTAAAAAATAGGAGGTTTAACTTATTAAGTTTATAAATTTTAAAATATAATTTATTTTAATTTTATCGTGAGATCCTATAATCACATTATAATTGATGAAGAGACGACTTCTGTGAATGAGTGGCGTACACACCCGAACCCGGGACCTCAGTGCCAGCAACCATGGATACCGGATTCATGGTTGCCGGCACTGAGGTCCCGGGTTCGATTCCCGGTCGGATCAAGGTCGAAAACACTTTTTCTATATTTTCTCGGCTGGGTGTTTATGGTACCTTCGCTGTTTCTGATTCCATATTACAAGGGCCTAAGCTGCTTTGCAATCAGAGCAATGTATGTGATGTTCTCCCTATCTACATTTATTATTATGTATTAATTGAGTTATTGTCTATTCTGTGTTTTCAGGGAGATCTCATAGCCGAATAAAATTAAAAAACTATTTTTAAATTCCAACTGTACTTTTTGTCAACAGTTTCCCATATTTAAATTTTATTTATTCCTTCGAATACAGTAAAATCAACATGGTTTAATATGGGAAACGCTGTCGGCAGGATCGTCCCGGCGTCGCGTTGGCGGGCGTGCCGCGGCGCTGCGCCGGGCGCCCTCGGACTCTGACTGCTCCGGAGAGACCGCCTCGCTGTCTGCCGACAGCGCGGAGCGGGCCCCCAGGGTCCCGCCGCAGCCGGCCAGGCAGGCCAAGTCAAGGAGGTGAGCTCGTGCTGGAATCATAAAATAAGCTTTGCAGGGACAGTGTTAACAGTGGTAGAGCCACGCACCAGCTTTTGTTGTTGCATGAATGGGCCGGCTCGAACGGGGAAGTACCACGACCTCACAGAATACCGGCGTGAAGTAGAAGTTTAACAAACTACTGCGTTTCGTCTGGTGAGTGCAGATAACCGGAGGCCCACACCTTTCTCAAAGGCCGGCAACGCATCTGCTATGCCTCTGGTATTGCGGGTGTTCATCAACGTGAGCCACCTGCTCGTTTGCCACCCTTTTCTTTAAAAAAAAGGGACAGTGTGGACATAGCCCCTAAGGCATCGCCTGCAGCCGACCAGGCTGGCCAAATCACAGAGGTGAGCTCGTACAGCCTTGCATGGACAGTGCGGACATAGCCCCCAGGGCACCGTCTGCAGCCGACTAGACATACCAAGTCGCGGAGATGACCTGGTAAAGGAATAAAGAAGTAGCCTTGCAGGGACAGTGCGGACATAGCCCTCAAAGCACCGTCTGCAGCCGACTAGACAGACCAAGTCGCGGAGATGAGCTGGTAAAGGAATGAAGAAGTAGCCTTGCAGGGACAGTGCGGACATAGCCCCCAAGGCACCGTCTGCAGCCGACTAAACAGACCAAGTCGCGGAGATGAGCTGGTAAAGGAATGAAGAAGTAGCCTTGCAGGGACAGTGCGGACATAGCCCCCAGGGCACCGTCTGCAGCCGACTAGACAGACCAAGTCGCGGAGATGAGCTGGTAAAGGAATGAAGAAGTAGCCTTGCAGGGACAGTGCGGACATAGCCCCCAGGGCACCGTCTGCAGCCGACTAGACAGACCAAGTCGCTGAGATGAGCTGGTACAGGAATGAACAAATAGCCTTGCAGGAACTGCTCGGAGCGAGTCCTCGGCGTCCCTCCGCAACTGACCAGGCAGGTCAAGTCGCTTAGGTTAGCTCGTACGCCTCGAAATATCAAATAGCTGTGCAGGTCGCATGACACACGTCCATAGACAACGCCTCAGCGACTGCGGGCCCGTCTACGACGGGAAGATATGTCGAAAACACCCGACCTAACACCTCCTGCCACCTGCAAAACCTGTTTCTAGCAGGACATTTCTCGAATAGTGATACATTTTTTTTAATCGAACAGTGGAGCATAGTTACCAAAAGCCATCCACGATATGTATAATGTTGGCCTGGTGGCCTTTATTGCTGGTTTATTGTAGTTTATCTGAAGTGAATGACGAGAGCAACCCACAAGTTAGGAAAGGAGAATGCAACGATTGATTGCTGTTAACGGAAGAAGACTTCCAAAAAATGTGGGAGAGGCTCGCCGATCGAAGGAATCCGATCGGTGAGCCGAATCCACGTGAGTTCGCTTTGATGATAGCATGTCAATGACTTGACCAATCAGTAACGATATCTGCCACGAGAAAATCTCGTGCGGGTGAAAATTTAATTAGTTAATGCCAATCCAGTAATAAAACAAAAAAATAAATAAATATCTTCACGCAATTCCCAATACAGGGTAGACAGAGGTCTAGTCTAGACAATTAAATCTCTTCGACAAACTCCACCGAAGATATTTTCGGGACAACGTGACAGGTGGTGAGCCCGTCGCCATCCTTATGTCCAAGCCAACGATATGATTCGTACATAAGTTTTTGAAAAACCTATTGATACGAACTGGTATCGAAGAAGGGTCTCTTGACTCGAAATTCCGACCACCCAACCACTCGGCTATCGTGACCAATACAGTAGTAAAATAATAATCTGAGACCGTTCTGTAACACCGGTAGCAGCCGGAGACGCGGAAGCGAATGGGAGGTCCTCGAGGGTCTGAAGGATGGGCAGCGCTTCGAAAAGAGACCGGAAGTGTTCAACGGCTACCTACACAAGAAGAGGAAATGGCCGCTTAAGGGGTGGCACAAGGTACGAATCTTCCTTTCTTTCTCATCATACATGCATAATACATGAGAATACACTTTGTTTCATAGCCATCCCTCTGGACACTGACTCGTCTGGATTTTGTTATGGACTTGTCAATAAAATTCCAAACCTTTTGTCACCATCACCATTCCCTAGCCCACAACTCAACAACATGCTTGGTCTTACCTCTTTATGTATATTTTTTTTTCTGTATAAATATCTTTATGTATGTACTAGTCACGATAGACGAGAGATTGGGTGATCGGAATTTGAATCGAGAAATCCAATTTCGATCTCCAGGCGGTGGACTCCAAACAATTGTTTTCCCGAAAATATCTTCGGTGGAAGGTGGGTCGAAGGGTTTTTTACAGTGGTAGAGCCACGCATCAGCTTTTGTTGTTGCATGAATGGGCCGGCTCGACCGGGGAAGTACCACGACCTCACAGAATACCGGCGTGAAGTACAAGTCTAACAAACTTCTGGGTTTCGTCTGGTGAGTGCAGGTAACCGGAGGCCCATACACCCCCCCCCCAATTCTGGGGGGGGGGGGGGTCAAACCAAGGCCGGCAACGCATTGTCTATGCCTCTGATATTGCGGGTGTTCATGGGCGGCGGTAATCACTTACCATTACGTGAGCCACCTGCTCGTTTGCCACCCTCTTCTATAAAAAAAGGGACTTAAATGTCCAGACTAGACCTCTGTCTAACCCTGTATAGGGAATTGCGTGAAGATATTTATTTATTTTATATCTTTTCAAAATAGTTTCCATTCACATCAATACATCGCTTCATGAGAGAAATCAAATAAAATTAGAAATCTATTTTCGAAATTTAAACTCATTTTTTTGCTATATTGTTGCCCTCGTAATTATACTATTACGCTATGCCTGATGTTTGCCATTCAGCGTTTCTTCGTGGTGGATGGCGGTATCTTGGTGTATGCGAGGTCGCCGTCAGATGTCGCCCGGGGGCGTCTGCACGGGTCGGTGGATGTCGGCCTTTCGGTAATTTCGGCCAAAGCGCGGCGGCGGCGAATAGACATAGACGCGGACGAGTTCATATATCACCTGAGGGCGAAGACCCCGGATGTGTTCCGCACTTGGTTGAACGTGTTGAAGGCGCATCGGTGAGTGGATTCAAGTCCTAATTAGAAACACAACCCACTAACACTATGTTTAAGACTTAACGAAAAATATAGTCACCCCCTGTCACGTTGTCCCAGAAAATATCTTCAGTAGAAAGTAGGTCGAAGGGACTTATTTTTGTCTAGACTAGACCTCTGTCTCCCTCCGTATTGGGAATTGAAGATATTTATTTTATTTACTTAAAATATATACTCCCGAATAACACATGAGAAACACAACCTTTATTGGGTACTTGATTGTTTTAGAAAAAATATACGAAACAAAAGCTAACAATATGTGTATGTACTTAATGACTAATGATACATATTTATTCAATACACATACCAAACGAATTCAAACATTCATATTCATCACACAAATGTTTGTTACAGTATCAGGAAAACGTTTCCATAGACTAAAAAGCACATCATAACATGGCGAGTAGGCAAGTAGTGAAACTGAAAAATCTCTTTTCAGGTTATACCGTCAGCACCTATTGACTTTCGGTGCCAGAGAATCGGTCCCCAAAATTCACGCTCCCCTTGAAGATCTGCCTCCCACTGACACTTCCTCGCGTAAGTATAAAGTTCCGGATTTCAATTTTTTATTCCCAAAAATATTTTAGCGAATTTGGACTTTATGTGTTCTGTATAAAGTTGATATTACGGCTAGACTACCAGCATGCTCTTCTAGATTTTCTGTTATATTTCTCATACTCTAAAAATTATTTGATCTTTATTAAAGCAATACTCAACGTGACGTGACTTGTACGTATACTAAATTACTCATTCACTTTTCACGTCCTAGTGTCTATGTCGAGAACCGGAACCTCTACTTTAAATTCAAGTATTGACAATCAATGGACGTTACCTGTATGTAATGGACCACCTTACAAAAAATTACAAGCAAACACTGCTGTTAAAAGATGGCTTAGAAATAATTCAGAGAATAAGGAAACGATTCCTCCTGAATGTGTCCCGTTGGATAAAAGCTACATTAAATTTCCTATTAACAAAATTTTCAATACATTCAATCATGGCAGCCTTTGTTCTATGAATTGTGTAAAACTCAAAATGAACAGACAAGAAGTAGATGAACCTAAAGAAAACCATAATGAATACGGCCCGAAAGTGAATATAGAAGGAGAAATGCTCGTGCACAGTACAGATTTAGACGTACGATTGGGATCAACAGCTTTAGAATCTTTATTGTGTGCGTATTCCATAAATTCTCCTACTAAAACACCTTCTCCATTAAATAAAATTATGACTACACAAGATGATACAAAAACTTGTAGAGAAACTCTACAATGTAAAGAGAACAAAATCACTACGTTAACTCAAACCGAGCCGACATTCTTTTGTTTTACTCACAAGAATCGTCCCTTTGGTAACAACAAGAATGAACCACTTTTAAAGCGCAGTAATAAATCAACGAATGTCGTTAAATATAAAAACGTATTACAAGAACCTCCCCTTTTGCAACCATTAAATAGGTGCATGCTACTTGGAAAATACAAGTTAAAAATTTCACGTCACTCCGACGTCAGACCTGCGAAAGTCTTAAATGTGAATAAAAGTGTCAATGTTGAAGATATTGTTTTCAACAAAAACAAAGTCGAATCTCTACAGGAAACAACAAGTTGTTCTGAATTAAATAGGATGGCTGAAAAACTTATTGAGACTGTGTTTGACGATTACAACAAATGTGATAAAAATAAAGGCGAAGATGAGCTAAGAATATTTATGAATCAAATAATTAAGGACTTGTATAATTTTAACAGCCAGCAAAATGATACTCATCCTGTAAAAGCACTATTTAAATGTCTCTTAGAATACTGGATTAAAAATACTTCACTCGAAAGATTTAAGCAAGCGGTCAAAAAAAGTGAATCCTGCAACAAACCGTCATATAAATATTTTACTAAAGATCAAAATACATCTAGCATTGTTGTTTCAAGTGATACCAAAGAAACTCAGTTTCCTGGCATCACTGACAACATTACGGAAAAGAAATCCGAAATACATGTCAACCGATCTTATAAACTACCAGAAAAAGGAACGGAAATAAACACAGAAAGCTTAGATAAAGAACGACGAATTCAAGAACTAGAAAGAATGCTCAAAAATACTGTGTACTGCTCTGAAAACGTAAACACTGCTGAAAGCAACGAAGAAGATATTAAAATAACGAAAACTCTAATAGAAAACCTCGGAAAACATTCTCCAGAAACTTCGCTTATTAATGCTAGTGAAGGAAATCCTACAGATCTTTCTGAGTTACAAAAAACCTTAAACATTTTACTTACTCTAACCTCCATTCCGCCAGACATTGCAAAAGAGTTTTTCAATGCATATTTAAACATTCTTACCGATGGTAACATTAATGTAGCTTCAAGTAGTTTGGCATCGGAGAGCTTCAAAGTGAAAAAACACAATGCACAGCACATTTGTAACATCCTAACAGAATGTGTAAAGAAGAAAGTATCACAAAGCGTTATGACCAAAGAGTGTCACCCAGCAAATAATAAATTTATACCATTCAGAGATTCTGGTCAAATATATTTAAACAAAGTGCTTAACAAGGTAACTATTGAGACTGATGGTGAATATTCCGATTATTTACATAGAAATAATGACTTGAACAGAACAATAGCTAAAGAAAAAACTGCAAAATCCGTTACTAAACAAAGATCAGAATGTAACATTACAGAATTTATGAAAAATGTTAATAAAACACATGAAGGTGATAATATAGTAATCTCTTTAGCCAATTATAATGTAGAAAATATTTCAACGACAAATGATCCTTCGATTGAAGGTATGCTGTCAATTACGGTCAAACTTAAAGAGAAACCTATGAAGGGTGAAACGAGTCCATTGAATCCACAACCGAGTAAATTAATAGAAAAAGGAAAAACTCCTTGCAATGAATCTCAAATTTGGCAATACAAAGCTGATAACTACAAATACGATTCTCAACAAATTTTTAAATCAGTCGTTTTTGATCCTCGAGCAAATTACAGTGCAAATCCTTTTTTGAATTACAATTGTGATATCTCGAAAGACAATATTAGCATCAAACCTTTTTCAAGCACCAGTGACACTCCACTTAAAAGATGTTTAAGTGAAATTCAAAATAGTAAATTTTCAATGAATTTATACTTACAAAATGGAAACAATTTGTGGAAAACGAACCCCATCAAACATTTTTATGATATTGATCGTAAATCTTCTGTGGTTATGCCTGTTAGAAAAGACCTTGGGCCTCTTGGCATATGTTCGACTCGAGAAAAAAACATATTTAGGAATATGGACCCACGATTGAATTCACAAACATCATCCGAATTGAGTGTTTATTCTGAACTATTATCACTGGCGAAAAAAACACCAGAGATTGTTGACGAAGCTTTTGTACTTTTACTTTTAAAAAAATTAACAAAACTGTCCATTTATGTACCAGTGTTGCACCGAGATATTTATAGTTTGTATCAGAATCTTACTAATAGATGTGTCAAATTTGAATATTCTAATTTAGGGCTTTATGAGAGCTTTTACAATAAAATTTTTGCAAGAAATTCACTAAGGAAAGAAATTGGTATCCAATTGAATGAAAATATCGATGAAAAAAATACTATTAATGGAATTACCAAATGTGATGTTGAAACAAATACGACAAATTTTATGACACTATTAATGAAAAACATTAGTGTATATCGTAAATTACATGTAATCCCATTTCCAATCAAAGACCAAGTAAATGCCGAAGTACAGACTATACTATTTGTTGAAACTAAAATAGGTAGACGAAATAACAAAGAACAATCAATTGTAAATAACAAAACAAACAGAGCTGTATCAAATCAAAATTCGTACCGACAACTGTGCACTAGAGATTTTACAATAAACACTAGCACGGGAATTGCAAATTTCAAATCTCATAATTTACCAAGTTACCCAGTGACGTTGGAACGGAAATCGCCTATCATCAAAAGAATCAAATACGATAGAAAAAGATTGACGAAAATTGGTAAGAACGTCCAAAGAACGTCTCAACTATCTTTGAAGCCGTCGAGTCAATCGCAAATAAAAAATGAGTCATTGTATTTGAGAGAGAACATACAACGCTGCAAAACATATGAACTGTTTTTAAGCAATAGATTCAATTTGAAAAATTCAAGTTCTTTGATCGAATCCACTGCAAGATTGCATAGTAGTGGGGATTTGAAAACAATCTACCGATGCAGCAGTGACCGGTCGTTCTATTCTGGTTAGTGAAATTGATCTGTATGTAAAATCTTATGAATTGGTACAATTTGGTAGATTGGTCATTTATTTCAAAATTATATAGGTTGTTTTTGAAATTGTAATGTTATACTTTACTGAGATTCTGACGTTGGAATGTAGTAGATTATTGTTTAGAAAGTAGAACTGATGTTTAAAATTTAGTTATTTTCGATGTTAAAAATTTTAGATACAAATATTTTTGATTACATTTTGAATGGATTTTCTGTAGATTATTTGTGTTGTGTGTGAAACAGACATAAATGCATAATACTAAATTATGCATTAATGTCTGTTTTTATCCCTGATGTGTTTTTTTACGTCCCGGAGTCATACGAATACCAATTTTCTAAAAACTACAATACACTAATTGATGAACATTGTTTGACAAATTAAAACATATTTTCGTTTGTAAAATGCTGGCTTCCTCTTATATTTTTTTATGTTTATAAACAACTATAAAACATTTTCGGATTTGTGAACTTTAAGTTCGAACTCGTAAAAATGTTTAAATGCCTATTTTTAGTGCGCTACTGACGAGCTACGTATTAATCAGATATCTGCAAATACTTATTTATGTTATAATATTTTATTTCAAATAGTATCCAAATAAGTAAATAGAATAGTTTTCACAAACATTTAGTTCCAAAATTTGCTATTAACCATGTTATTTCATGCTAGATTGTAGGTATTTAGTATATTACCATCACGTATTACTACTTTCAGCTAACTCATCTACATAACTTTCATGTATATTAAAAACCCGTGATACAATAATATTTTATTCTTAACCAGGTTCGAATCGAGAAGCCATTTCCCATATGAGATTCTACACTAATCTTTAGTTCCTGGGTATCATAAAAATAAAAATAAAAAAACTCATTCGCCATTGTCAACACGAACCGAATAACTTTCAGGGCTTGTTAGCCCGACGGGCGCGCCACTCCGAGGCCCGAAGGCGGGCTTTGTGTCGGGAACACCCGGCGGTCGATTGGCCGGTTGGATAATAGGTATGATTTAAATCGGAACCGATTTAATACCGGTCGTTATTATGAAATTTATTAAATATAAAACATGTTGCGCTCTAGTACTGGCCGGTGTAAACCGATGTTTCTAATTTTTTTTTAAATCTGTTTATTTTTGAAGCAGTTTAAATTTACCATATTATGAAAAAAAAAATTAAATTTAAGAGATGTTGCGCTCAGGGACTGGCTGGTGTAAACCAATGATTGTAATTTAAAAAGAATACCGGTGTTTATTTTTATAGTAATTTATACCAGAATATTGGAGTACTGGAGATCTGAGGGATAATTACTTAAACCAAATGGCAACTCAAATTACACTCAATATATTTTGGTTTTCATTAATCTTTTTTCATAAGCTTTCATAAGCTTAAAACTAATTTACAATGTTTTAATTATTATCCTCAAATCATGTTAGTGATACAAAAAAAAAAAAAACTAACTTTATTCCTTTAATTAAAAATCAACGCTACAGCACTATATATGCAGCAGCAATTTTCTAACAAAGTCCTAATTTAACATTAAATTTTTTTTGTATATTTAGTTGGTTTTATTATTTTTTTTAAGTGATGTCAATAAAGAATTGCTTTCTTTCTTTCTAATTTAATGTTCAGTGCACTCTGTTTGAATTATTATTCTGCATTTATTGGATAGGCAGAGAATGAACCAAGCAATACCGTCATTAAATTGAACACTATCCAATAGAGAGAGAGAAAGCGACAGTGTGGCCTACACCTCTCTCTATTATTCTTAGCATTGCGATTCGAAGCTGCGAGGCTGTGACGTAAACCAATCGAAAATCTTGCTAGACACTACTGGCCACACAATCGCCCTCTCCCTTTCACACATTCCTGTCTATATCCTGTCTATGATTCATTGTTGCTACTTGTGATGTGTTAAATCTCTTTTCAACTGCATCTCATTGCATGTTATTACCGCTAGTGTTATGTTTTAATGTTTTTTCTGTTTGCATTGAAAAGACTTTCCTGGAAACATATATGAAACCTATGTAATAATTTATTTGCAAACGAAGTGTCAAAAATATGTAAATATTTGTCTATGTCAATATGTATGTATTTAAGTATAATATACCGTAACTTCGGACATTAGGACGGGGATAGACCTACCAACTGTCACATTATCCCAAATGGTCTTCGGTGAAAGGTGGGTCGAAGGGGCTCTTCTATATACCTCTGTCTACCCCAGTATGGAAAATAGCGTGAAGATTAAAAAAGGTGTGTGTACCGCGGGTGCAGAGTCGGGCGGGCCGCTGGAGAGCGCGTCGCGCGAGCTCGGCCAGGCGCAGCTGTCGGTGCAGCAGCTGCAGCGCCTGCTGGACGCGCTGGACCTGCAGCACCAGCTGCACCACGACACCGACGTGAGTCGCGCACGCACACCTGCACAGCTGTACACCTACACACCTGCACAGCTACACACCTACACACCTGCATAGCTTAACACCTACAAACCTGCATAGCTTCACACCTTCACACCCACACACCTGCACACCTGCACAGCTGTACACCTACACACCTGCACAGCTACACACCTACACACCTGCATAGCTTCACACCTACAAACCTGCATAGCTTCACACCTTCACACCTACACACTAGCACAGCTGTACACCTACACACCAGCATAGCTACACACCCACACACCTGCACACCTGCATAGCTTCACACCTCACACCTACACACCTGCATAGCTTCACACCTTCACACCCACACACCTGCACAGCTACACACCTGCAGCTACACACCTGCATGGCTTCACACCTTCACACCTACACACCTGCACACCTGCATAGCTTCACACCTACAAACCTGCATAGCTCACACCTTCACACCCACACACCTGCACACAGCTACACACCCACACACCAGCATAGCTACACACCTACACACCTGCATAGCTTCACACCTACAAACCTGCATAGCTTCACACCTTCACACCTACACACTAGCACAGCTGTACACCTACACACCAGCATAGCTACACACCCACACCTGCACAGCTACACACCTACAAACCTGCATAGCTTCACACCTTCACACCTACACACTAGCACAGCTGTACACCTACACACCTGCACAGCTACACACCTACACACCTGCATAGCTTCACACCTACACACCTGCATAGCTTCACACCTCACACCTACACACCTGCAGCTACACACCTACACACTAGCACCGATGTACACCTACACACACCTGCACACAGCTACACACCTGCACAGCCACACACCTACAAACCTGCATGGCTTCACACCTTCACATCTGCATAGCTTCACACACCTACACACCAGCATAGCTACACACCTTCACACTTACACACTAGCACAGCTGTGCACCTACACACCTGCACAGCTTTACACCTACACACCTGCACAGCTACACACCTACACACCTGCATAGCTTCACACCTACAAACCTGCATAGCTTCACACCTTCACATCTGCATAGCTTCACACCTACACACCTGCAGCTACACACCTGCACACAGCTACACACCTGCATAGCTTCACACCTACACACCTGCACAGCTACACACCTACAAACCTGCATAGCTTCACACCTTCACATCTACACACTAGCACCGCTGTACACCTACACACCAGCATAGCTACACACCCACACCTGCACAGCTACACACCTACAAACCTGCATAGCTTCACACCTTCACACCTACACACTAGCACAGCTGTACACCTACACACCTGCACAGCTACACACCTACAAACCTGCATAGCTTCCCACCTACAAACCTGCATAGCTTCACACCTTCACACTTACACACTAGCACAGCTGTACACCTACACACCAGCATAGCAACACACCTACACACCTGCACAGCTACACACCTACACACCTGCATAGCTTCACACCTTCACACCTACACACCTGCACAGCTGTACACCTACACACCTGCGCAGCTACACACCTTCACATCTGCATAGCTTCAAACCTTCAAACCTACACACCTGCACAGCTGCACCACGACACTGACGTGAGTCGCGCACGCACACCTGCACAGCTGTACACCTACACACCTGCACAGCTACACACCTACACACCTGCATAGCTTCACACCTACAAACCTGCATAGCTTCACACCTTCACACCTTCACACAAGCACAGCTGTACACCTACACACCAGCATAGCTACACACCTACACACCTGCACAGCTGCACACCTACACATCTGCACAGCTACACACCTACACACCTGCATAGCTTCACACCTTCACACCTACACACCTGCACAGCTGTACACCTACACACCTGCGCAGCTACACACCTTCACATCTGCATAGCTTCAAACCTTCAAACCTACACACTTGCACAGCTGCACCACGACACTGACGTGAGTCGCGCACGCACACCTGCACAGCTGTACACCTACACACCTGCACAGCTACACACCTACACACCTGCATGGCTTCACACCTTCACACCCACACACACCTGCACACCTGCATAGCTTCACACCTTCACACCTACACACTCAGCACAGCTGTACACCTACACACCTGCTGGCTACACACCTACACACCACCATAGCTACACACCCACACCTGCACACAGCTACACACCTACAAACCTGCATAGCTTCACACCTTCACACCTACACACCTACACACTCAGCACAGCTGTACACCTACACACCTGCACACAGCTACACACCTACACACCTACACACCTGCATAGCTTCACACACCTTCACACCCACAAACCTGCATAGCTTCACACCTACAAACCTGTATAGCTTCACACCTTCACACCTACACACCAGCACAGCTGTACACTACACACCTGCACAGCTGCACACCTACACACCTGCACACAGCTACACACCTACACACACCTGCACACCTGCATAGCTTCACACACCTTCACATCTGCATAGCTTCACACACCTTCACACCTACACACCTACACACCTGCGCAGCTACACACCTTCACATCTGCATAGCTTCAAACCTTCAAACCTACACACCTGCATGGCTTCACACCTACACCTGCACAGCTGCAGCACGACACTGACGTGAGTCGCGCACGCACACCTGCACAGCTGTACACCTACACACCTGCTGGCTACACACCTACACACCAGCATAGCAACACACCTACACACCTGCATAGCTTCACACCCACAAACCTGCATAGCTTCACACCTTCACACCTTCACACTAGCACAGCTGTGCACCTACACACCACCATAGCTACACACCTGCATGGCTTCACACCTACACACCTGCAGCTACACACCCACACACCTGCACAGCTACACACCCACACACCAGCATAGCTACACACCTACACACCTACACACTCAGCACAGCTGTACACCTACACACCTACACCTGCATAGCTTCACACCTACACACCTGCTGGCTACACACCTACACACCTACACACTCAGCACAGCTGTACACTACACACCTGCATAGCTTCACACACCTTCACACCCACAAACCTGCATAGCTTCACACCTACACCTGCATAGCTTCACACCCACAAACCTGCATAGCTTCACACACCTTCACACCTTCACACTAGCACAGCTGTGCACCTACACACCTACACACCACCATAGCTACACACCTACACACCTACACACACCTGCACACAGCTACACACCTGCACAGCTACACACCTGCATAGCTTCACACCTACAAACCTGCATAGCTTCACACCTTCACACCTACACACTAGCACAGCTGTACACCTACACACCTGCATGGCTTCACACCTACACACCAGCATAGCAACACACCCACACACCTGCACACCTGCATAGCTTCACACCTTCACACTTACACACTAGCACAGCTGTACACCCACACACCTGCACAGCCACACACCTACACACCTGCGCAGCTACACACCTGCACACAGCTACACACCTACACACACCTGCATAGCTTCACACCCACACACCTGCACAGCTACACACCTACAAACCTGCATAGCTTCACACCCACACACCAGCATAGCTACACACCTGCACAGCCACACACCCACACACCAGCATAGCTACACACCCACAAACCTGCATAGCTTCACACTAACACCTACACACTAGCACAGCTGTACACCCACACACCTGCACACAGCTACACACCTACACACCTGCAGCTACACACCTGCAGCTACACACCTTCACACCTTCACACCCACAAACCTGCATAGCTTCACACCCACACACCACCATAGCTACACACCTACACCTGCACAGCTGTACACCCACACACCAGCATAGCAACACACCTACACAGCTGTACACCTACACACCTACACACCTACACCTGCACAGCTACACACCTTCACATCTGCATAGCTTCACACCTTCACACCTACACACTAGCACAGCTGTGCACCTACACACCTACACCTGCATAGCTTCACACCCACACCTGCACAGCTACACACCTACAAACCTGCATAGCTTCACACCTTCACACCTACACACTAGCACAGCTGTACACCTACACACCTGCACAGCTACACACCTACACACCTGCATAGCTTCACACCTACAAACCTGCATAGCTTCACACCTTCACACTAGCACAGCTGTACCTACACACCAGCATAGCTACACACCTACACACCTGCACAGCTACACACCTACACACCTGCACAGCTACACACCTACACACCTGCATAGCTTCACACCTTCACACCTACACACCTACACCGCTGTACACCTACACACCAGCATAGCTACACACCTGCACAGCTACACACCTACACACCTGCACAGCTACACACCTTCACATCTGCATAGCTTCAAACCTTCAAACCTACACACCTGCACAGCTGCACCACGACACTGACGTGAGTCGTGCCCGCACACCTACACTGCTGTGTATCGTAAAGAACTTATAGAAATTTCCTTTGTTCAGTGAGATTGAAATGTCTCTCTATTTCCACCAGGTGTCCGTAGAGGGCGCTTCGCCCAACGTGAAGAAGGACCGACGCAAGTTCGGTCTGAGGAAGAAGAAATCCAACAGCAAATGTGCTTCCGTCGAGCTCGCACCGCCTCACATCGACCCATCCAACTCTCACATGGTAAGTACACATGTAAATGTCCCCTGCTGGTTCTAGGCCTCTCCCATAAAGGGGGCATAGTAGGTGCGCTTGATAAGCGGATTGACGATCTCAGTAACAGATACCTCGCATCTTAGACGCTACGGTTCGTCACCGGCGTACTGAAATATTATGTGACTCTGTCGAAATGAAGTTTTTTGGGTTCGAATCTCGCTACGGGCGAACATTTGTTTCATTAATATGAAAGTTTATAATCGTGTCATGAATGTTTATATAAATATTTATCAATCGGAACATGTCTAAGTGTTCATACATACATACATATCGGCCTGTCAAAGTCCACTGCAGGACATAGACCTCTTCACTAGGGAGGATTTGCCATTATCACCACGCTTGGCAAACGGATTGGCGATCGCAGTACCAGACCACTCGCACCTCCGCTGTTGCCCATTTTCGGTCTGATTATTTTTAGTTATTCCGCCATCTATCGGTTGCCATAAGGATATTCTAGGCTTTTTTCCTTAGTCGCCTCTTACGACACCCACGGGAAGATAGGGAGTTGCGATATTCTTACACCGTTACCTCACGGCATATAAGTCTATCTCTTTAAGTACATATGTATTTATCTGTCTAATATATTGGCAATGGTGTTTGGTACTGGTTACCTGTTACGGAAAATAGACCGTTTAGTAAGTAAGCATGTCGATTTCTGCTCTGCGTACCAATTTGTATAAAGAATTGTAAAATAAAATAAATAAATATCTTCACGCAATTCCCAATTCAGGGGTAGACAGAGGTCTAGTCTAGACAATTAAGTCCCTTTGACCCACCTTCCACCGAAGATATTTTCGTGACAACGTGACAGGTGGTGAGCCCGACGCCGTCTTCATGTCCAAGCCAACGATATAATTCGTACATAAGTTATTGAAAAACCCATTGGTACGGGCCTGCCACCTGGTAATCGAACTCGGATTTCTAGACTCGAAATTCCGACCGCCCAACCACTTGGCTAGCGTGACTTCTTATACTATTCGTGACATATAGAGTTGTCCTACCATATTTAGTAAGAAAATGATAAAAAACAAGTTGTTTATAAAATATAATTTCAAATCGTTCTTTGCAGGCACTGTCCGCCCTCACCGCGCCCCCTTCTCCCGGCGGCGGCGCGTCTTCCATTCCCAACTCTGCAGCCTCCTTGCCAATAGGTAAGTCTCAATCTCCATCTCATCTTCTCTTACTCGTGTGTGTTTAGTGTAACTGTGTAAAGTTGCTTTGCTATTCAGTGTATGACATTGACTATGCGCATAATAAATTGAAATACTTTTTTTCTTAAAATACTAACAGACAAAAAGTTACTTAATTACATAGGCATTAAATGTTAATATGTATTACGATGTTATTTAAAAAAATCCTTTTAAAGATTAAAGCCAACCAACTCTGGCTAAATCATATTATATCATACTTTGTGTCATCAGTGTCCTGACACTAATATGAATGCGATTGTGTAGAGTAAATGTTAGCATTACACAATATATAATTACAGGGATTTTATGCCCAGGAGTCATCTGAGTCTGTAAGACAGTAAAACAGCAATGTACAATTATTTTATTCTTGTTCGAAGGGTTGCACCCTTCAAACCCTTACAGCCAACCAGAAAGCCAAACCTATGACATATTTCGGTTTAAGTTTCCCGATGGTTTATTGCGGTACCTACATGCCAATTGCCAATTTAGCTTGTTTGTTAGTAAATCCGTTAAAAAGATACAAATCAAACCTTAAATATTTCTACAGAAAATAAAAATATATTTTCTAACAGACTAACAATGACGTCATATTATTTTAGTTTGTTTTGCGCATTTTTCAATTTGATGTCTGTCTGCGTTTGTTTCTAGTTTCCGTTAATCACGTGACCGAGTTACACTGATGACGTTAGCGTGTTTCAAATTGAGAACACTCAAGCAAACATGTTTTTTGTAAAGAAATGTATGTTTATGTGTGTTTAGTTCTATCATGTTTTGTGCGTTTCGAAATAAACTATTTTTCTTTCACTAATTACGTTGTTTTCTGTAGAAATTAGTATTAAATTTAATTTTTAACTATGTCTTCTCGAGGATTCTACGAAATGGGTAAGTTTCATACGTAAAACAGCGGCCATTTTGTGGCTGACTATTATAAAATGGCGGCTAACCTCTGTCTCTGTTTGCACGATAGATTGAGAAGTTATATGGCATGTGTGCTATGCTCGATCAGAGTGGAACGAATAGATTGTGATGTAGAAAAATAATCGCGCTACAAATATCTGTCAGAATAGTTTTAAAATTTGTATTGTGTAGTTACTTTTTATAGCATACTATTTTGTGTATTTGTATTCTCCACTAATGGCATTTTATAACTTTACGCTTTTCAATGTAATAAATTTCTTCTTTTTAGTCTAAAATACTTTCTAAACAAAATTATTATTTAATTCTGCATTAATAAAGTATGAAAAATTAATTACAGCCTTCAACTATTTTGACAGATGCCGTTATCTTCATATCTAATCTGTAGTCATATTCATGCAAATAAATTCTAATAAAATCTTTTCTCGTTTTGCCTTCCAGCGTTTCTTTCGACATTTCTGGCCACCACTTTAGTTCGTAAGACTGATTTTTTTATTTTTCTCTTTCTGACCCCCCCGACACGAGTCCCCCGTTCACGCAGTCGCGATTTTATATTATCTGTCACAACGAGCAAGTGTTAAAATTAATTGCCAGTAATAAATATTGCAGATGGTATAAGAACGTTTCAATCATTTCAATCGATTTAGAGAATGGACAGTTGCTGATTACAAAATTAGTTTTTTTTTTATTAAGTAATTCTATTGTTTATGATTTTGTTCAATGTCCATTCTATAGATCTAAGCCGTAGCATGTTGGCTGTTTCGCAAACTGAGCATATTGTATATTTTTGTAATATACTTTTGTATGCTTATTTCCGTTAACATTTCGTTTAGAAGGCGTAAGCAAAGAGATTTGCTGAGTAAAAATTCAGTCATCTTTCCCTCATTTATGTTAAGTGAAAATGTTTCATCTTGTTTTGTTTGTGTGAGTTTTGTCATCGAGGTAATTAAATAAGTAATCAATTTTAAAATTGTGAAACTGTTTTAGGGTAGTTAGTTGATGTGTTGCCAGAGGAAGACGTCAAGTGCTTCGAAATTTTAATATTTACTAATAATATTTAAAATTTGAACAATTAAAAATGGATAAGCGACAATATGGAAATGGTGTAGAGATTAATTCCCGCATATTTTATGTTACAATATTATCACTATTTGTTTTCTGAATATAAAGTGTAAAATATATATCTCAAGTTATGCAATATGTCACGATAGCCGAGTGGTCGGGTGATTGGAATGCGAGTCAGAATACCCGAGTTCGATCCCCAGGTTGCCACCTGACATTTTCACGTACCAATAGACGATTAATGTGTACGATTTATATCGTTGGCTTGGACATAAATACGGCGACGGGCTCACCACCTGCCATGTAGTCGCAAAAAAGTCTTCGGTAGAAGGTGGGTCAAAAAGACTTAATTTGTCTAGATCTCTGTCAACCGCTGTGTTGGGAATGGCGTGATGACTTCTTGTCGGCTCAATTCATTAAAAAGCTTAAAATATCATCAAGAACCTACTGTTTACAATACCTTATTCATTACGAGAAATGGGTATCTCAGTCCCCATCCGTAACTAAACATTTGCTTTTGAAGAGGTAACGAGTAGTCGGTTCACGTAATGGTTAGTGATCCCTATACACCCCTATAAACCCTCCTAACACCACACTGAATTTGTTACCATTTTTAGAAACGGAATTGGCACTGGGGCAGGAAAAGAGTAATAGACTACTAAAATAGGTTTTTGCCTTAAATAATCAATAACTGTCATGTTTTTCTGAAAGATTCAATCCTTCCGCGCGTAAACCGTTCTTTATTTATCAGATAAACATTTAATATCAGGTCAACGATGACGCGCTCACCACCTGTCACGTTGTCACAAGTAAGCTCCTGTGAAGTATGGGTCAAAAGAAACGATATCAATGTTTCATTTTATAACAGATGGTGCACTATCTTTTACCAGTCTGGGTCAGCGCCACATTCATGCCCATTTCTGCTGCTAGATGAAAGTAGACAGAGGTCTAGTCTAGACAATTAAGTCCCTTTGACCCACCTTCCACAGAAGATATTTTCGGGAGAACGTGACAGGTAGTGAGCCCGTCGCCATCTTTATTTCCAAGCCAACGATATAATCGTACGTAAGTTTTTTGAAAAAAAAAATTAAAGCCAGATAAAAGTGGAGTAACTTTTGTCTTCTGTTGTCTATGAAGGCTATAGAGAGCAAGTATTATCATCGGTTATGGGGTATTTCATATCAATCCTGAGTCACAACGCCTTTGTGACCTGTTTTCTTTGATGTGGTTTACAGATTTCATAGGAATAGAAGCAACTTGCCTTTTTTACCTTGGCCCCATTAAATATATGAAAAAAAAAACTTTTCCTAGTGACTATGTTTAGGGTTACATATATTGAATCATAGCATCAACCTTGATTGTTTATCTCGCGAAGTTTCCGCATTATCATAGATAAGATCAGATAATCAGGCGTAAGATTTATTCTTAAAAAAAAACTTAAACATTTATCGTCTTTGTTATGTACCATACGATTTTGATCTACAATTCTCTGGATATACGGAAAACATTTGCATGTTTCACCAAATTGAAACGAAAACGAAAATTTGTTTTCCTTCCAGTCCTACTTTTTACCGCGAAAGAAGTGTCAGATATTTAAATTTTTTTTAATAATTTTTTAAACAGTTCTATTTCAGTGTTTGAACTTTTTTCTCTATGTGCCAGTGTTTCTGAGTAAAGAAAAGTGTAAAGATGGCGGTAGATAGTGGCGGTGTTATAATTCCATTGGGGAGGCTCATTTTCAAATACTTTTTAAAGCTAATAAGGGAATGCGAAGAGCAATCTATACGTAAGTTCTATCCAGACTTCACTGAGTTTAGCGAATTAGATAGTTTTGATTGTTTACCATACAATATTTAGGAATTAGGATAGTTTTTATAATATCGGACTAGATATAATTAGTTCGTTAATTATGCTAATTAGTTTTGCATAGCTCCTCCGCCGCCGCCCATCACAAATCTGTACTATATTTTATACACTCATTTTTTATCACACATAATTTGTTTTTGAGATTATTATAATCTAATGAATAATTATTTTACTTAAGACATAGTAATTTAAAAAATTCTATGTTACGAAACTTATCTTTACAGTATAAGCAATTAAGTATTGTATAAGTAAGTGAATAAGTATTTTGTTTCATTATTTCTGCATGCAGCATGAACTTCACCTCCACGAAATATCACAGCATTTACCATGTAACACTTATCCGGTATTCAATTTCGAAATTCGGCTAACATTACATATGTTTAAGTCACTATAGCAGAGTAATTAGGTGAACGGAATTCGAGACAAGAGACCCGAGTTCGATTCCCAGGAGGTAGGCCAAAGAGTGAAATTTGTGTTTTTTTTTTTTCAAAACGTACGATTTATATCGTTGGTTGGGACATAAAGACGGCGACAGGCTCACCATATGTCACGTTGTCCCAAAAAAATGGCTTCGGTCAAAGGTGGGTTAATGACTTAAATGTCTCCCACAGTATTGGGTCTATCACAGTATTGGGAATGGCGTGAAGGTAGAATTTTTGCTCCTGGTGGACTATGTCTTCTTTGTTGCTATTAGGGATTATGACCACAGAATTGACTATTGGATATAAAATATAATAAAAAGGGAACTCAATATGAATATAGTCCATGAAAAAAAAATATAAATCCTGACACCATCTTATCATCACAAGATGGAGCGACGACCAGTGCAATGTTGCAGGGAGTCGATGTATGCAGGTGGCACAGGACCGCTCTATGTGTCAATCTTTGGGGGACCATATGTACGGCAGTGGACTTCTGATAGGCAGTTATGATGATGATGATACCATCTCACTTAGAACATTTTAAAATTATATCTTCACGCCATTCCCAATACTGGGTTAGGCAGAGGTAAAGACAATTAAGTCTTTTCGGCACAACTTTCACCGAAGACATTTGTTGGCACAACGTCACTGGCGGTGAGCGCGTCTTCGTCTTAATGTCCAAGCCAACGATATAAATCGTACATAGGTCTTTTGAAAAAAGCCATTAGTACTAGCCTGCCACCTGGGAATTGAACTCGAATCCCGATCACCCAACAACTCGGCTATCGTAACTTATTGCATGACTTGATATGTATATTTAATAAATGACGACATCCGTCGACCAATGGCGTACACCAGTTTAATGGTACCGCTAGCTCTGGGTTACCAGGTTCGATTCCCGATCGGGTCAATCTAGGAAAACACTTTCTACATTTCCTCTGGTCTGGGTGTTTGTGGTACCTTCGTTGATTTTGATTTCATAACATGCGTGTTTAAGCTACTTTGGGTTCAGAGCAATGTATGTGATGTCATCCTTATCTATGTATGTATTTATTTATGATTGTAATGAATTTCGGCAAAGTAACGCGAGTCTCGTCTTAATTATATAAACTATAGTTAAAAGTCTATTGTTAGTAAAAGTATCTGAAAGAAGCGAAGGAGGTATGTAACGATCGTGACACTTGGCGATCTGTTCTCTCTGGCTACCCAGTCAATTGTGCGTGAAGATAAGTAAGTAAGTTAGTAATAGTTAAAAGTAAGAATTATTGTCAAGTTATTGTAAAGTCACGATAGCCGAGTGGTTGGGTGATCGAAATTACGAGTCAAGAGACCCGAGTTCGATCCCCAGGTGGCAGACTCGACCAATTAGTTTTTCAGAAACTTATGTACCAATTATTTCGTTGGCTTGGACACAAAGACGGCGACGGGCTCACTACCTGTCACGTTGTCCCGAAAATATCTTCGGTGGAAGATGGGTCAAAGGGACACAATTGTCTAAACTAAACCTCTGTCTATCCCTGTACTGGGAATTGCGTGAAGATATTTATTTATTTATTAAGAATTATGGTGTTAAGGTGTCTGTTTGCGTGTAGCGTGCGCGGCAACTCGACCGCAGTCCCTCCCCGGGGCGGAGGCCTTGAGTGGCAACGCCGGCGGAGTTTCGCTGGCGAGCCTGACTCCCGACCATCAGCTAAGGGAAGACTTCACGGTGTTGGCGAAGGACCTAGTAGCCAGCTTGAAGGGAATAGTTGCTACGTTGGTGAGAATTCTTTTTAAAATGTAATATGCGTTTTTACAGTGGTAGAGCCACGCATCAGCTTATCGTATTTTTTTTTATAAAAATGGGAGGCAAACGAGCCGGTGGCTCACGTGAAGGAAAGTGATTACCGCCGCCCATGAACAACCGCAACACCAGAGGCTTAGCAGATGCGTTGCCTCCCTTAGAGTGTCCCCCTCCCCCATAATTGGGGGAGGAGGGTGTGTGGGCCACCGGTTACCTGCACTCACCAGACGAAACGCTGAAGTCTGTTAGACTTCCACTTCACACCGGTGTTCTGTGAGGTCGTGGTACTTCCCCGGTCGAGCCGAGCCGGCCCATTCATGCAACAACAAAAGCTGATGCGTGGATCCACCACTGACACGAGACGGTGGTGACGTAACGGTGTGCGTCGTCGCGACAGGTGTGCGAGCGCGGACGGCTGCGGGCGGCAGCGGACGCGGCGGAGGCGGCGGGCGGCGCCGCGCTGTCCGCGCTTCGCTCCAACCTGTCCACCGCTCTGCACCAGAACTCCGGTGAGCCGCCACCCGCACCGCCACGCGCCGATACGACCATCTCCCATCTCCATCTCCAATCGACTCATCTCACTCAATTTCGCACCCTCGCACTAATCCCCATATACTCGCACTCATCCTCGTACACATACTCAACTCCGCAACCACGCATTAATCCCCACATACTCGCACACATCTCCTAACACCTGCTTACATCCCAGCGCGCTTCTACTCATCCTTGTACACTCTCACTCAACTCCGCAACCACGCATTAATCCCCACATACTCGCACACATCTCCTAACACCTGCTTACATCCCAGCGCGCTTCTACTCATCCTTGTACACTCTCACTCAACTCCGCACTCTCGCACTAATGCCCACATACTCGCACACATCTCCGCACACTCCTACTCATCTCTGTATATTCACACTCATCTTTGCACACATACACTAATGCCCTCATACTCGCACTCATCTCTGCACACTCCTACTCATCTCTGTATATTCACACTCATCTTTGCACACACACACTAATGCCCTCATACTCGCACACATCTCCGCACACTCCTACTCATCTCTGTATATTCACACTCATCTTTGCACACACACACTAATGCCCTCATACTCGCACACATCTCCGCACACTCCTACTCATCTCTGTATATTCACACTCATCTTTGCACACACACACACACTAACGCCCTCATACTCGCACACATCTCCGCACACTCCTACTCATCTCTGTATATTCACACTCATCTTTGCACACACACACACTAACGCCCTCATACTCGCACACATCTCCGCACACTCCTACTCATCTCTGTATATTCACACTCATCTTTGCACACACACACTAACGCCCTCATACTCGCACACATCTCCGCACACTCCTACTCATCTCTGTATATTCACACTCATCTTTGCACACACACACTAATGCCTTCATACTCGCACACATTTCCGCACACTCCTACACATCTCTGTATATTCACACTCATCTTTGCACACATACACTAATGCCCTCATACTGGCACTCATCTCCGCTCACTCCTACTCATCTCTATATATTCACACTCATCTTTGCACACACGCACTAATGCCCTCATAGTCGCACACATCTCCGCACACTCCTACTCATCTCTGTATATTCACACTCATCTTTGCACACACACACTAATGCCCTCATACTCGCACACATCTCCGCACACTCCTACTCATCTCTGTATATTCACACTCATCTTTGCACACACACACTAATGCCCTCATACTCGCACACATCTCCGCACACTCCTACTCATCTCTGTATATTCACACTCATCTTTGCACTCACACACTAATGCCCTCATACTCGCACTCATCTCTGCACACTCCTACTCATCTCTGTATATTCACACTCATCTTTGCACACACACACACACACTAACGCCCTCATACTCACTCATCTCTGTATTCACACTCATCTTTGCACACATACACTAATGCCCTCATACTCACTCATCTCTGTATATTCACACTCATCTTTGCACACACACACTAATGCCCTCATACTCGCACACATTTTCGCACACTCCTACACATCTCTGTATATTCACACTCATCTTTGCACACATACACTAATGCCCTCATACTGGCACTCATCTCCGCACACCCCACTCATCTCTGTATATTTGCACTCACACACTAATGCCCTCATACTCGCACTCATCTCTGTATATTCCTCATCTTTGCACACACTAATGCCTCATACTGCACACACATCTCCGCACACCCTACTCATCTCTGTATATTCACACTCATCTTTGCACATACACTAATGCCCTCATACTCGCACACACATCTCCGCACACCCTACCATCTCTGTATATTCACACTATCTTTGCACACACACTAATGCCCTCATACTCGCACACATCTCCGCACACTCCTACTCATCTCTGTATATTCACACTCATCTTTGCACACACACTAATGCCCTCATACTCGCGCACATCTCCGCACACTCCTACTCATCTCTGTATATTCACACTCATCTTTGCACACACACACTAATGCCCTCATACTCGCACACATCTCCGCACACTCCTACTCATCTCTGTATATTTGCACTCACGCACTAATGCCTCATACTGCACACACACACTAATGCCCTCATACTCGCACACATCTCCGCACACTCCTACTCATCTCTGTATATTCACACTCATCTTTGCACACACACACTAATGCCCTCATACTGGCACTCATCTCCGCACACTCCTACTCATCCTTTTACACACACATTGAACTTTATCGAAAAAATCATATAGATATGTATATAATTCTTCTGTGTTTGTGTATGAGCAATGTATATTGTCCCTATCTATGTAACTATCTACCAACACTACGCCAGCCGTCTCGCTTCTCATACATAAAAACAGTGCACCGCACAAGTCGTCCACTGCTCCGTATCCGCCGCCCTGGTATTAAAATAATGACTGGTGAAGTTTACAATACAGAGCTACGCTCGCGTCTCTCCCGGATACACGACGCCTCCGACCTCGCCGAGATCTCCTCAATGGGCCGCAACTCTGATCAGGTGAGCTGTCTCTGATTGTCTTAAACTCAAATCTTTTAAATATATTTTAATCTACTCTTTGCGTAGAGAGTCATGATGGCCGAGTGTTTGGATGATTGGAATTCGAGTCAAGAGACCCGAGTGCGAGTGGGCTTGGACATAAAGGTGACGGGCTCAGCACCTGTCACGTACTCCCAAAAATCTTCGGTGGAAGGTGGGTCGAAAAGACTTAACTGTCTACCCCTGTGTTGGGTGTTGGGTATGAAGTGAAATAAAAGAAATTACGTTAATTAATATCAAATTTTTTAATAATATTGTACATAAATACGCTCTTGCAACTAGCAGAAGTAAAGAAGAAAAAATGTTTCAATAAGTTAAAAAATGAATCGAGACTGAAAAATAATTCGCCTGTTTCTTCTCCCTCAGAGAAACCTCAATACGAAACCATGGTATATAAAAAAATACTATCGATAAACGAATTAAGATCTCATTTCGATGAATAAATTATTTAATTTAAATAAAAAGAAAGTGACAATTAAGTGATGTAAACGCTATACTATAACTATGGTAATATAAGTATGATATGGTATGGTATGGTATGGTATGGTATAAAGTCGATTATCGCTCACTGGCCACAGCACTATTCGTTATCCGATGTAAAAGCAACACAACGTTTTAAGTCATAAAATCGATTATCCTTCGCTGGCCACAGCACGATTCCTAATACAATGTAAACAACACAAAACTAAACTCATGAACATGAAGTCTATCCCTCTCTAGCCGGAGCACGATAACGTAAACGCAACTTTATGCGATAGTCATTAAAGTCCATTGTCCCTCAGCAGAACCGTCAGTTCGCGCAGTCGCTAAGCTACAGCTCGTCTTGTGTCTCCGCCTCGGAGTTCTTCGACGCGGAGGAGCACGAGGACGACATGAAGTCAGCAGAGATAATGGACGCCGACGAGGTACGTTAGATTAGACGACTAATTTATCTGTTTATCTTCACGCACAGCCTCTGATGGGGTGGCCAGATAGAACAGATCGCCATGTGTCACGATTCTCTTCATATATTATAAGACTAAGATATAAATAAATATATATCTTCACGCAATTCCCAATGCGGGGGTAGACAGAGGTCTAGTCTAGACAATTAAGTCCCTTCGACCCACCTTCCACCGAAGATATTTTCGGAACAACGTGACAGGTGGTGAGCTCTTCCCCGTCTTTATGTCCAGGCCAACGATATAATTCGTACATAAGTTTGTGAAAATCCCATCGCTACGAGCCTGCCAGGTGGGGATCGAACTCGGGTCTCTTGACTCGAAATCTGGCCACCTAACCACTCGGCTATCGTGACTTATAAGACTAAGACCTCATAAAAATTAATAACTTCCCATATTTCGTAATTGTCACATATACGAAGTTCTGCTTAATAGATATTGCCATGTGTTATGGCGTAAGAATACGCCTTACCACACTGACGACGAGCTCACCGCCTATCACGGTGTCCCTTAAAATGTCATCGAAGGAAGTTGGGTTGAAACGACATAACTGTCTAGACCTCTGTCTACCTCTGTATTGGGAATGGCGTGAGGATATTGTATATTTCCTTGCAGGCGGGAGTTATAGAACTAGATGGCGATTCGTCGTCAGAGGCCGGCTCTTTAAGCAGTGAAGAGGGATCGGCCAGCTCTGACAATTCGGATGCTGCTAGTAAGTGTCTTTTAATACAATAACGTCCACTGTGGCGGAGTGGAACACACACCGGTTTTCAGGGTATGGCGATACCATGAAAATCACAGCTTTGAGGTTCATGGGTTCGATTCCCGGTTCGGGTCAACGTAGAAAACCTTTTTCCACATTCTCTCGGGTCTAGATTTTTGTGGTACCTTCGTTGTTTCTAGTTCCATAATACAGTGGTAGAGTCACGTATCAGCTTTTGTTGCACGAATGGGACGGCTCGACCGGAATTACCACAACCTAACGGAATACCGGCGTGAAGTAGAAGTCCAACAAACTTCTGCGTTTCGTCTGGTGAGTGCAGGTAACCGGTGGCCCACACACCCTCTCCCCCAATTCTGGAGGGGGGGGGGGCGTCTAAGGGAGGCAATGCATCTGCTATGCCTCTGGTATTGCGGGTGTTCATGGGCGGCGGTAATCACTTACCATCACGTGAGCCACCTGCTGGTTTGCCTCCCTTTTCCATAAAAAGAAACTTGTGGATTGTACGACAATTACTTAGTCAACTGTACAGGAACAAGTAAGCAGTCGGCAGTAGTGTCGGTGGTATGATTAGAAGTTGGTTCTAGCAAGGCTGATGGCACAGGTCAATGACCCCGTATCCCGTTCGCCCAGGGTTAACGTTTCAGCTCAGGTTTACGGTACGCAGGTTGTTGGGCAACACCGTTTTAATGAAGACAGGCCAAAAAAGAAGTTTTTGTTTAAATAATTTGGCAAATGAAGAATCTCTCACGTGATGTTAAGTGACTACCGATGGCTATCCTGACTCACAATACCAGAGGGGCTACGGGTGCCCTGCCTTCCTATAAAACAGAAGTTGGAGAATAGAGAAAGAGTAGAGGGAAAGTTTGTGTGTGTTGCATATAATTACTAAATGTCTGGAGTGCAGTAAGTGCTGTATTTGATCCACAAATAATTTGCTTGTTTGTTTGCAGTGGTGACGGCGGAGCAAGTGACGCTGCGGCTGAGCGCCAACGGCTCGGCCGGCGGCGCGGCGCTGGCGGTGGGGGCGGGGGTAGTGGCGGTGGCAGCGGACGCGGGGGTGGCAGCGGTGGCAGCGGGCGCGGGCTGGCAGCGCCGCACGCGGCTGCCGTGCCCGCGGCCCACGCCGGGCGGGCCCAGCCTGTGGAACCTGCTGTACAAGAACATAGGCAAGGACCTCAGCCAGATCTCCATGCCGGTCACCATCAACGAGCCGCTCAATATGCTGCAGGTGAGCAGATACCAGCGAACAGGACAAGTTATTCATCATCATCGTCATAACAGCCTAGCAGAAGTCCACTGCTGAAAGGCCACCCCCAAAGGTTGCCTGAACACAGAACAGTCCTGTGCCATCTGCATCCGTCCCTGGGGTCGTTGTGCCCTGCGTTCAGATAAACAAATTATTCACTAGTTATTTATTAAGAAGTGAATGTTCTAAATTAGTAGTAGTAGTTCTATCAGGTACCTGATCTCGCTGTCACTTTGGAAGGCGGTTGCCCCAGGTGGCAGTATCAATGAGTTTTTCAAAACTTATGTACGAATTTCATCGTTGGCTTGGACATAGAGACGGCGACGGGCTCACCACCTGTCACGTTGTCCCGAAAATATCTTCGGTGGAGGGCGGGTCAAAGGGACTTAATTGTCTAGACTTGACCTCTGGCTACCCCTGTATTGGGAATTGCGTGAAGGTATAATATATATACCTTTTTTTTTTGAATAGAGAAATCCATTATGGATACCCTAGCTCCTGTTTACATTTCACTACATTCACATTACATTTGTTTGGAGATTTTTGTGGATTTTGGCGCTGATTTTCATACCAGGCTCGGTGAGTTCCAACGTATTCTCGCTAGTCACCACTAGGGTGTCGTCTGCACAGCTAGACAACGCTTTCGTTAGTGGGAAGATCGACATACAGAATCGCTCCAAAGGCAATACTTCACTGCTTCATAATGGGCCCAGTATCGAACCCTGCGGGACACCGTACTGGATATCTGGATGGTCTGCAAAATTTGATCGGGGTAATTTTCGGGATGGTCACCCCTCCATCTTTCGGTAGCCTATGCTGTTTCCACGACTCTTCCCGTCGTCGCCTCTAACCACGCCCTCGAGAAGACACCTGCTGATGCCATCCTCTACCAGCAGCCGTGTGCTGTCATCAGCAGCTTCCTTCTCGAGGGTGTGGTAAGAGGCGACGACGGAAAAAGCCGTGGAAACAGCATAGGCCACCGAAAGACGGAGGGGGTGACCATCCCGAAAATTACCCAGATCAAATTTTGCAGACCATCCAGATATCCAGTACGGTGTACCGCGGGGTTCGATACTGGGCCCATTGAGGGGTAGGGTGAGAGACGGAGGACGTAACGCTCTCGTGTGTTGGGGGGGGCAGCGGCTGTGCGAGGAGCTGGAGTACTCCGAGCTGCTGGAGGCGGCGGCGCGCTGCGGCGGCGCGGCGGAGCGCATGGCGCTGGTGGCGGCCTTCGCGGTCAGCTCGTACGCCGCGTCCGCGCACCGCGCCGCCTCCAAGCCGTTCAACCCGCTGCTGGCCGAGAGCTACGAGTGCGTGCGCGCCGACCGCGGGTTCCGCTTCGTGGCCGAGCAGGTGCCCATACCCGCTGCCCACCCTCTAACCACCCGGCTGCTTACCCCATGCCAAGCCCTCTGCCCGTCCCGCTGCACACCCCCTGCCAAGCCCTCTGCCCACCCTCTACCCATCCGACTGCTCACCCCATGCCCACCCCTGCCCAGCCCCTGCCTGTCCCGCTGCTCATCATCCGTGGTCACGGTAATCGAATGGTTGGGTATTCGGAATATCGAGTCAAGAGACCCGAGTTCGATCCCGAGGTGGTAAGTACTCGTACCCAATGAGTTTTTCAGAAGCTTATGTACGTGTTATATAGTTGGCTTGAACATAAAGACGGCGACGGGCTCATCACCTGTCACGTTGTCCCGAAATATCTTCGGTGGAAATTTGGGCAAAGGGACTTAATTGTCCAAACTAAGCTTCTATCTACATTATATTGGGAATTGCGAGACATTTCATTTATTTTATATCCATGGTAGTCTAGTAGCCAGGGTAATCGTTTCAGACGCGTGACAACTCACCAACGCGCACTGGAGCAACGTGGCACACACTCTCCTGCTCTATATAATATTTAAAACAGTCTTTGTCTGATAATCGATCTAATCTGGCAATCATTGGTGGTTAGATGATCGGATTTCGAGTCGAAAGACCCGAATTCGTTCCCCCAAGACTCCTACCAACGGGGTTCTTTCAAAGTAATTTTCGTACCACTTCTATCTTTGGATTTGACACGAAGACTGTGGCGGACTCGCCAACCCGGCACGTTATCCAAAAACGTCTCGCGCGGAAAAGTGGGTTGAAAGAATCGTCTAGTCCACCCTCGCCCCCCCCCCGCCCCCAGTATCACTGACGCGAGGACGCCATCGTCCAGTCCGGCGCAGTAGCATCAATTGTGCGCAGGTGTCCCACCACCCGCCGGTGTCGGCGTGCCACGCGCTGGCGGAGCGCTGGACGCTGTGGCAGGAGGCGCGCATCCGCACCAAGTTCTGGGGCAAGTCCATGGAGTTCCAGCCGGCCGGCCGGGTGCACCTGCGGCTGCACCCCACCGGCGACCACTACAGCTGGAACAAGGTGCGTCGCGACCCTGAGTATAGAGTTGCTTTGGGGGCAGACTAAGCCGAGAGCTAAAGCTTGTATGAAATTTATCAATCCAGTTTTCGTCTCTTCAGTTAGTCGTAACTTTATCTAAATAGGAACTAATCTGCGTTCGTAACTCCAATGACGAGGTTATTTTGCTGAAAATCAACGCTGAGTAAGATTGTACTTGCTCAGCAAATGCTAGGCCAATCCCCTTTCGGTACAGTTTCATTTTTGTATTTGTGATTATGCTTATTATTATTTTTGTACTTGTGCTGAATAAATGTTTTTTTTAATCATTTAAATATATGATGTGAAGTATGTCAATATACGAAATCTGAAAACCATAGTCGTCAGCGTTATGGATTTGTAACAACGCAGGCCCAAGGTGAGATCCTTGTGGAACCCCTGACTGAGAAAAATACGTTATCAATTCCGATCCATTTAACACTTTTTAAAGGGATCGGGATAATATTTAAAGTCGATACCTCACAAAGTGTAATAATAAATTAAAACTGTATTTGGTATGTTTATTGCAGGTGACAACGTGCGTACACAATCTGTTTGGCGGACAGCGATGGGTGGACCAGTACGGCGACATGCACATTACCTGCCACGGCACTGACATCTCCTGCAAACTTAACTTTGTCAAGGTGCGTATTCTCGTCTCACACGATATCGATACTAATGCAACTTCTTGTGAACACATTAAACTAAAATTGTATTTGAAACTCAGACAGAAAGAAACTTCTTCTTTATCTTCTCTTGTTATCCATGTCTTCCATCTATTTCATTCCGTGTGTGGTGCGCAGGCCAGCTCGTGGTCGAGCAGCCGGCACGAGGTGCGCGGCGCGGTGACGTGGGCGGGCGGGCGGCTGCGGCTGGCCGGCCGCTGGTCCGAGGCGCTCTACGCCGGGGAGCCGCCCGCCGCGCGCTGCCTGTGGCGCCCCGGTACGTACCGCTGCGCCGCTCCCCGCCGCGCGCTGCCTGTGGCGCCCCGGTACGTACCGCTGCGCCGCTCCCCGCCGCGCGCTGCCTGTGGCGCCCCGGTACGTACCGCTGCGCCGCTCCCCGCCGCGCGCGCTGCCTGTGGCGCCCCGGTACGTACCGCTGCGCCGCTCCCCGCCGCGCGCTGCCTGTGGCGCCCCGGTACGTACCGCTGCGCCGCTCCCCGCCGCGCGCTGCCTGTGGCGCCCCGGTACGTACCGCTGCGCCGCTCCTGCCGGCCACTGCTCCGATTCGCTCTCAACTCTCGTCAGCGAGCTGGAAATAAAGAGGACGTTGTGTGTGTGTGTGTGTGTGTATATATATGTGTGTATGTATGTATGTATATATATATATATATATATATATATATATATATATATATATATATATATATATATATATATATATATATATATATATATATATATATATATATATATATATATATATTTTATTATTATTTATGTATTACTATATTATTAAAACATTATATTAATAAAATGTATCGGTTTAGTTTACTTAGATATTTGCATGAAAGTTTATTATAAATACACACCACTTCCCACACTGTCCTTAAGTCTTTTCTAGCCTGAGGTTGTCTGGAAGAAATCGCTTTTTAGTGATAAGTGCCTTATTGTACTTTATTTCTTAAGTTTTATTTTTTAATTCATTTTTGTTATGATTATAGTGGTATACAATAAAGTATATAAATACATAGATACATAAATTATTCGGTTTTATCCAATAAATCTATTGCAATTTACTCATTCCAATTTCCACATTGACAGGTGCCATGCCGCCGGACCACGAGTTATACTACGGATTCACACGCTTCGCGATGGAGCTGAATGAGCTGGAGCCCGGGATGAAGGACGTGCTGCCTCACACCGACACTAGACTCAGGTATCAAAATATTCTTCGTCTATCTAGTGAAGTTCTTTCTACCCCAGTCATCTTGTAGTCAACATGAACCGTATTCATATCAAGCCAAATAAAATATTGGCTACTTTAAGAGTGAACTTCAGACGCACGATAGTGTTGCCAATTTACTCAGATGAATTGCTGTTTTCCAGGCCGGATCAGCGCGCCCTCGAGGAGGGCGACGTGGAGACGGCCGAGCTGCTGAAGCACCAGCTGGAGCAGGCGCAGCGCGAGCGGCGGCGCGACGCTGCCGAGCACGCGCCCGCCTGGTTCCGGTGAGAGACCTGGAGACCTGGAGACGGCCGAGCGGCTGGAGCACCAGCTGCAGCTCCAGCTGGAGCATCAGCATCGCAAGAATAGTAGATTAAGCCCGTAGAACCCTGGAGACGGCCGAGCGGCTGGAGCACCAGCTGCAGCTCCAGCTGGAGCATCAGCATCGCAAGAATAGTAGATTAAGCCCGTAGAACCCTGGAGACGGCCGAGCGGCTGGAGCACCAGCTGCAGCATCAGCATCGCAAGAATAGTAGATTAAGCCCGTAGAACCCTGGAGACGGCCGAGCGGCTGGAGCACCAGCTGCAGCATCAGCATCGCAAGAATAGTAGATTAAGCCCGTAGAATGCTGGAGCAGCTGCAGCTAACGAGTGCATTGTCTCGTGTTGCAGCAAGGCGACGGAGGGCGGCGAGGAGATGTGGGTGTTCACGGGCGAGTATTGGAGGGCGCGCGAGGCTGGCTTCCCGGACCTGAAGGCGCCCGCCCTGTGGTGACCGCCACTCGCCGTATATGTATGTTTGAGTCTTTTTAAAAACCCTTATATGTTCTTTGTGCAAGTTTTTTTACCCTTGAATGGTGAACCCTGAATAACAAAAATTGTCACGGCCATGGAAATTTTAAAAAAGATAATAATAAATATATAATAATATCTTCGGTGGAAGGTGTATATATATATGTATATATATATATATATATATATATATATATATATATATATATATATATATATATATATATATATATATATATATATATATATATATATATATATATATATATATATATATATATATATATATATATATATATATATATATATATATATATATATATATTAATTTGTGCCATTATTCTCTTTCCAGCGTATACCGCCATGCGAGGTGCTGTGCTAGTGGTTGTGTGCGGTCGCTTCCCGCTTAGCGTTCAATACGAGCTTTTACACAATTGTAGCCTTTAACGTCTATCGTATATTCCTTGATCTTTGTTCTTACGGAGCTAAGGAGAGAGGGGTGAGAGTTCTGTGACGGTACGGTGAGTCGGATAATATGTTGGATGAATTATATCTTAATAACTATATCATATACTTTGTTAATATGTTTAAACCCAGTCTAAAAGACATTTGTTTTTTTTAAAGTTACGTTGTAGACAATTTTTGTATGATATTGCAACAATGTTTGTTTTATTTACAACAGAAATTCTTTTTTCTTTTTAACATTGCGCCTGGCTGTAATACAGGCCAGTAATACAACACGAAATTATATATTAAATACATATTTTATA
Organism: Sericinus montela; assembly: GCA_029286605.1. NCBI lineage: Eukaryota > Metazoa > Arthropoda > Insecta > Lepidoptera > Papilionidae > Sericinus > Sericinus montela. Next base: position 2,285,042 of record JAGSMR010000024.1, read on the forward strand.
CTTTATTACAGTATTCACAGAGACTTTCAATACGTCTTTAATTTATTTTTTAATTTTACAAGGGAAATTCTTTTTTCTTTGTTTTTAACTTTGCGCCTGACTGTAATACAGGCCAGTAATACAACATGCAATTATATATTAAATACATATTATATACTTTATTACAGTATTCACAGAGACTTTCAATGCGTCTTTAATTTATTTTTTTTATTTTACAAGATATTTTTTTTTGTTTTTAATATTGCGCCTGACTGTAATACAGGCCAGTAATACAACACAAAATCATATATTAAATACGTATAAATAGTTACACTTTAAATATTTTATTACAGTATTCTTAATTGTTTGTGTTGATATAATATTCTTTTTCAATGTAATTATGAGTTTAAGTCAAACGCATGCGTCAACTTTATGACGTAATTTAATGGTTATAAACCATTACCAGTGTTATTTAAAAGATTATTGGAATTCTTATTCCAACAATATTTTTTGACTTTTACAATTTTTTTTAAGTCTCGCTTATTTTTTTAATCTGTCAAACTGATCGCTGACGTGATTTTAAAAATGGAATTATGTGTTTGGATATGTTTTATGCCAATATAATGTATCAATTTGTAGCCCGATTTTTCTATGAAATTGGTGGTGTCGGTTTTTATTTGTACTTCAACGAGTTGGTGAATTTGAATTATATTTAATTGAATTATCTTCCTAATGGATTCCAAAAAGACATTTTAAAAGAAATTTGTGTGTGCATGCAAACACAAATTTCATTTTATTTTATTTTCATGTTCTTAGAATATATGGTAATTTAACCAGTTTTTAGTAAGTTTTCCTATGAAATAATTAAAGGTAATTGCTATATTATGCAATTTTTTTTTTATTTCATGAAGGTGTAGATGGCGTTATCATATTAATGTTTCATAGCTGAAAAGTTATGGACATAAAGCTGGAAGTTAGAAAATCGTCCGATAGATGTTGCCAACGTCCTTAAGAGGTGTAAATAAAAAGAGGGTTTAAAAATTTCAACTGACGCGTGTAGGACACGGTTGCACGGAAGTAAAAGTGTTGCCAGGATACGGTCGCGGGTTCGTATCCCGCCCGTGTGAGTAGATACTTTAAATTTCTTTTCAACTTAATAACTAAATTGCTTTGTTCATTTATAGAGTTTTCTATGAAATGTACACGTAAAAATTTTACAATTTCAATCACGTTAAAACATTAAGTTTCAATCACCATAGCCTAGTGGTTGGGTGATCTTGACTGTAATTAACAGAGTAGAGTTCGAACCAAAGGCCGAAATTTCGCACCGATCGGTTTTTGAAAACTTATAAAATATTTGTATCTTTGGCTTGGACATTAAGATGTAAAGACACCTATAATGTTGTCTTAAATAAGCTTCTCCGATCGCTTTTGCAATTTTTTTAAAGAATTCTAGTAATGTATAAGTACATTTACAAGTCACGTTAGACGAGTGGTTGGGTGATCGGAATCCAAGTCAAGAGATCCGAGTTCCATCCACAGGTGGGGCAGGCTCGCACCAATGGGTTTTTTCAATAACCTATGAACGATTTACATCATTGGCTTGGACATAGAAACGGCGAAGGGCACACCACCTGTCACGTTGTCTTAAAAATATCTTCGGTAGAAGGTGGGTCGAAAGGACTTAATTGTCTTGACGTCTGTCTACCCCTGTATTGGGAATGGCGTGACTAGATTTCTAAATACATTACTAGTATTCCTCACTCCAACTAAGCTGTCCGAAGTGGTTCATGAAATGTCGGGTAACAGTCAAATGTCGGGCCTGAACCTGCGACGTTATGTTTCGCAGTCTGCACCCTATACCATTAGGCTATTGACGCTATTAACATTGTCGTTATATAAGGAACTGTTTTCTATATATGAAACTTAAATCAGATGGTTTTGTTTTTTTTTTTTTAATTTAAAATTGTCAAAAATCATACACAATTTTTGAAATTATTATCTATATTTTATTAACACGCATAAAGTTTCAACAAAAACAATCTCGCTTACTTACTTCGAGGTTCTAGAATGTACTAAGTATATTTAAGAATTTTTGAATAGAAGGAACTTTTGTATCATAGATACATTATAATATTTTCCATAGTTATAATATTCGTTTTCTATTTACCTATGGAGTTTTTGTATTGTATGGCTGTGAATGGAATATATTTCTTTTCTTTTTTTTACGTCAAAATATTTTTTGGCGCCATCTCTTTACGATATAATAAACTTACGTCACAAACGATACCAGCTAAAGTATATGTTAATTGAAATGTGTTTTTCTCCGTAGTGAGTTCTGTTTTTTTATTTTTGTTTTCCTGTAAATAATGTTTTTGTGCTTGTTAAAACTGTTGTATTTTTTTTTTACTTAATACTTTTAAGAATGTCTTAGTTTACAATTTTATTTTAGATTGAGGTATAGCATTTTGATAGAATTTTCTTTAATTATTAAGACAAATGGGAAAGATATTTATATTAAATGAAAATCGTATACGCCATGACCAACAATTTAACTGACATTAAATGAATATATAAAAAAATAAATGATTTTATTTTTAAACATTTTAATAATATTTTCAAAATCGCTCGCAGTAAATAAAATACCTTCCATAATAAATAGCCTCGGTTCTCTACGTTGTCTATGATTTAAAATATAACATAAAGGTATGTAATTATTAATTGACTTCTGTAACAACACGCTGTGAAGTGTCAATTGATAATAATAATAATATTTAAGGATCGCTTGGGACTATCGACAGAATGGCGATTGCACAAAAAACAAGTTCGCTTATCGCTAGTCTAGAAGTTATGGGGTTATAGTGAAAATGTTTGTTGTACCTGAAAACTTCATACTGTTCCATTGTTATTTGAAATACGGATAAGCGACAATAAAAAGAGGCCGATAGCTGGGTTAATAGTGACCTTGCCTTCAAAGCTAAGGGTAGCGTGTTCGAATCCCGCTTGGGATCAAACATTTATGTCACTTTGTTCCAAATAGGCTCGAGTTAAAGGTAGCTCGAATAAGGTCTTAATTATCTCGATCTCTGTCTACTCCAGTATTGGAAAATACAAGAAGATTTAACATAAAAAAAGGTATATTTCCAGATATAAATCGAGTTAACATGACCACAATTTATAAATTATTAACAAACTTGTCTATATGAAATATGAATAACTATAACCCTAGGAACTTAAAATGTGTACCTCTCTTAGCTTCATGGTTACCTCTGTAATGTAGAGCTTTCCAAAGCTACCTTTTCTCTATATAACTAACATAGACTATATTCGATGTTGTCGCTAGCTAGAATTAGATACATGTTTTAGACAAGTCGTGTATATATTGTGATGTTTTGTTTTTTTCTTGTTTCATTATAATAGTAATTGCGACGGCTTCATGGTCAATATTTTATCTGCCCGTGTTATAAATTGGTTACGTATTAGTTAAAGTCATTGAAATCGGAAGTTAGGAGTTAAATATCTTGCACACGAGTGTGTGTAGTGGCCCAAATGGCATGCTATCTATAGATTGGTTGGATCATACACCGCTCGAAGGACCAAATTACGTTACGTTTAAAAGGGGAGAAAGGAGATGGACCAAATTAAGTAAATTTTCTTTCTCTAGGTATACAAAGAGCGAAAGAGGTATGTAAGGCTCGTGAAACTTGGCTAATTGTTGTCTCTGGCCACCCTTTCAGGGATTATGTAGTTATAATAAAAATAGTAATAGTTTGTTACCTATATCTATGTCGTTTAACAAACATACCACTCGTCGTCTCCAGTCAACGGTCAAATGTAACTATCCTCAAACATTACAGACCATGTTGAAGGTGGTCGTACCTAAAGCTAAGAGTTGCAGGTTCGAATCCAGCTAGGGGCAAACATTGATAAATATGAATGTCTGTATTCAAGTCACGACAGCCGAGTTTTTGGGTGGTCGGAATTTCGAGTCCAGAGACGCGAGTTCGATCCCCAGGTGGCAAGCTCGTACCAATGGGTTTTTCAAAAAAAAACCTATGTACGAATTATGTCGTTGGCTTGGACATAAAAACGGCGACGGGCTCACCACCTGTCACGTTGTCCCGAAAATATCTTCTGTGGAAGGAGGGTCGAAGGGACTTAATTGTCTAGACTAGACCTCTGGTATTGGGAATTACGTGGAGATATTTATTTATTTGTATTCAATTCTTTAATATAATATATACTAATTAAATATATATTACAGAACATTTAACATTTGATTACTTATGTCTGCGTTAATTGCTGTTAATTTACTGCTTAGTGCTTTTTTGTTGTACCGCCCTTTGAACGAGTTACTTTATGGAGTCTAGTCACCGTTGTTACAAGCTTGTGTTTGTTCCTAGTATTTACATTATACACATCAGTATTCTTGATAAAAGTAATAATAGTAGGTATTGGTGGTATGGTGGCATATAATTTTATGTTCATATTTATATATAACACTTGGCTTGGACACTAAAACCCCAAATAGCCCAAATAGGCTTCGATGTAAGGTGGGTAGTAAGAACCTACTTACTCTGTCAGCCCCAATATTGGGAAAGTGCGTGAAGATATCCTATTCGATTACCAATATATACATGCTTTTCACCAATATATAAATACGTAACAGATTTTGTGCACAACCTGCACACTACTGATTATAATAAATTGGATTTATTATTCCCAAAAATGTTTTCGGTGGAAGTTGGTTCTAAAGTTTAGACCTCTGTCCAACCCTGTAGTGGAAATGACGTGAAGGTATATTTTATATAATATTTGTTTTCTTAACACGTTGGATAGGAGGTAGCTTTTTGCTCCTAAAGCGTACAACGACGGGTAGTACTTAAAGGTTTATAAAAGATTGACCATGAAGTGTTGAATTTTTATTTCTTTTTACAAGTACGGGTTTTTGGTTGTTTTTTCGTACTCAGTATTTTAGGGCACTCGTCTTTTAATTGTATATTTGTAATGAATGTCACTTGAAATGACAATAAGTATGTTTCTTGTATAATATATTATTGTTAATAATGTTACTGTTATGAATAAATATGTCGACGATAATGTACAATTTGCGGCTTGGGTATTTTAAATGTTTGAATGCATTTTGCACGTCTCTAAACAAGTTTGGCCTAGTTTAATAGCAATAAAAAAGATGAAAGTATTGTGTGATTGATTCTGCGCTAATACCAACCTTTTCATTCAATGAAAAAATTGTTCTATCATTGTGTGAGTGCTTACAGCTAATATTATATTCCTTTTATGTATTCTCTATGAGATGTATTTTTATTGAGTTTTAAAGAAGAAGAAAAAACATTGTTATCTGGGATTTTGTTTTGAAAAATATTGTAAAGTCAATGTATTGGCTTATATAAATTGCTGAGAAGTATTTATTTTAAGATTTTTAGTTTTTTATTTCATATAATCATGATTGCTTTACACAGTTTTATTTATTTATAAAATTGTATATATATTATAAAGATTTCTTTATCATTGTGTGAGTGCTTGCAGCTAATATATTTTTACATATTCTCTATGAATTGTATTTCTGATTGACTTTTGAAGAAAAAGAAAAAAACATTGTTATAATCTAGGTATTTATTTTAAAAAAAAATCTAAAGTCCATATATTGGCTTATATAAATTAATCGTGTTTATATTACACAATGTTCAATGAATTTAGAAAATACTTAGACTAAAAGCAATATTTATATCGCAAATATTAATATTGCTTTAACATTTACTGAGCTAACTAAGCTATATGTTGGTTATAAAGTTAATTCCAGCTATCAAACATTTTTTAAATAGTTTTAATTTAAATATTTAATCGTAATTAAACAAACGGTGATATTATAATTAATTTAAAAATGACAATGTTTTGCAATACAGTGTATAAGTGCCTTTATATGTTTTTTTTTTACTTCTCTAGAAAACATCTATTGTTGTATATTACTAAAAGTATCTTTAAAATCATCTACAAAACGGTCATCAGCAATCTTGTATATGTACTTAGTTTTATATATTTGTCTTATTTTACTCTAACATACTTCGTATGCAGTGATTTTTACTTCCGAATATAATACAAAAAATTATGACTACAGATACATAGAGTCAATAACTTCCCTCTATCATCTATGTCGTATGATATTTATTTAATTATTTGTTTTTTTTTTAAACAAAGAAAGAAAAAATCTTGTACAAATATAATTATTCTCTTGCAAATTAAATGAACAATCATTATACTAAGTTTTAAACAGTCCTTTTTTAAAATAACAAGATTTATTTATTTTTGTCTGCCAATGACAATTATTTTACTATTTAAACTAACTTTTTACGAAACATTGAGGTGTATTTATGATCATCTTTCGTCTAAACAATAAAGTTACTATGGAAATATATTTTTCTTGCCTGAGATTTCATGAGTTTTTAAAAATAAAAATTTACTCAATAGATTTCCAATGTACGATAAAAATTGTTATCTCCTTTTTTTCGTAATACTTTAAAAACGACCTTAAATCCTTGACAATATATATTGTGTATATGACATATACATACACAAAACCCATTAATACTTAAATTCAACCAAGCTTGACCTACAAAAACTTTCCTTTTTTCTTTTCATACATACATCAATTTTTTTTATAGTACCATAAGCGTTACAGACTACTAACATAATTTTAAGGAATATTAACATACAAAAATGTCTATTGTTCTATCTAAAAGGCTTCTCGATACGTAACTATATGCTAATGTGACAGCGAAGTTACCATGCTACAATATAGTTTTGTGATTTTGTTCAATAGAGAGATAAAAAAATAAAGGGAATTTCATTATGCATATTGACTTTTATTTAAAATTTCTTTATTTTATAAAATCGTAATAACTCCAGTTACCTTACCGTGTAGTATCGGCGTAAGAATTAGCCCCTTTCTTCCCATGGGGGTGGTAAGAGACGACTAAGGAAAAAGCTTTGTAAATTCTAAAGCCTATCCGTTTACCAAGCGCAGTGGAAATAATTCCTTACATCCTGCGGACTTTTGCAGTCTATTAAATTAAAACATCTGAATCTGAACCAGTTTGTGAATTCTTTTCAACTTCTAACTAAGACTCCATAAAATATAAGTGCTGTATCATCTACAAAAGAAACTCTTTTTACCGTTGGAATTTGGAGATTACAAAAGTCATTATTAAATATTAGAAAGAGAGTAGGACTCAAAAGACTACCCTGGGATACACCATAACAAATAGGGAGTGCCTAACCGATGGTGTTGTCTATTTTATTCATTTGAGTCCGATCGCTGATGTAACTTCGAAAATGGCATCTTGTGCACCGACTTTTTCTAATTTACTTGACATTGTGTATATATATATATATATATATATATATATATATATATATATATATATATATATATATATATATATATATATATATATATATATATATATATATATATTAACTATGGAGCCAATTACCGATACGGTACATATGGTATATAATGCAATTTGTTTTTCCTTAACACTTTATCAAGTTTATTAAAACAAATCGACCAGGCAGAATCGCATATTCTAGTCTTTTAGACTTTAAGTCGTAAGTTGAAGGTTTAAAATAAAACATATAATTAGTAATCCATCAAATTCGCTCTGGCTGAATGTCTTGATGCCAACGCACCAATTAAAAAGTTAAGTCGTTCAAAAACTTAGCTCAAGAAAATATTTCAAAATATATATATATATATATATATATATATATATATATATATATATATATATATATATATATATATATATATATATATATATATATATATATATATATATATATATATATTCACTATGGAGCCAATTACCGATACGGTACATATGGTATATAATGCAATTTGTTTTTTCCTTAACACTTTATCAAGTTTATTAAAACAAATCGACCAGGCAGAATCGCATATTCTAGTCTTTTAGACTTTAAGTCGTAAGTTGAAGGTTTAAAATAAAACATATAATTAGTAATCCATCAAATTCGCTCTGGCTGAATGTCTTGATGCCAACGCACCAATTAAAAAAAGTTAAGTCGTTCAAAAACTTAGCTCAAGAAAATATTTCAAAAATTAAATATTATTCACAAACTTCATGAAAAATTTTGGATCTAGAAAATAGTAATTAAAAATAAATATTAGAAATTTTAATCAAAACAATAAATACAGACCTCAAAAATATTTTCGGTGTACATTAAGGATAAAGTTTATTATTTGATAATTTTAAAACGCAACTTATCAAACAATGATTTGGCAAGTTGAAATGATAACATGAAAATCACAAAATCATAAAAGCAACAAAAATAAAGATAAGAATAGCTCTTTTAGCTTAATAACATGTTTCGTTTTGAAATTTTTGTATAATATTAAGTTATGTTATTTGTATCTTAAAGTTTTAAAAAAATATTTCATTTATATTCGCAAAACGACAACACGTAATTTGAAGAGGTAAGCGGTTTAAAATTAGCGCTCTAGATTTAACGTTCTTTGCGTATTAACTTTTGAATATTGACACATGAATATTATATAAGCTACAATGTTAATAATAAATATATTTCCTAAGTTTATTGGTGTAATAAGACATCCATTGAAGTATGCAGGTATTTGACCTAAATTTAAATGTCACTTAATATACAGGTGTATATTAAGTGACATAAAATCGCGTCGTAATGCTAAATGTAATTTAAGGTTACTTCCCAACTTTTTTAAATTAGATTCGAAGGCAGAGTAACTTATAATTCGTTATTGAACCATCATAGAAATAATAAGGTGTAAATTGATTTTCTGTAATGACAAATTGCAACATAATGTGATAGGTGTGCATAATGACAACCCAATAGCCTAGTTGGTAGTGACTCTGCCTTTAAAGCTAATGATTGCAGGTTCGATTCCTGCTGGGGCAAACATTTGTGTGGTGAATATGAATGTTTGTACTCAAGTCATTGGTATTTATGTTATATTTTTTTTAATATATTTTACCTTGGACTTGGACACTTAGATGGTGATAGGCTCACCACCTGTCACATTGTCCCAAGTTGTCTTTGGTGATAGGTGGGTTGAAAGGACTTAATTGACCAGGCCTCTGTCCACCCTAGTATGAGGAAATTGCATGACAAAATAAATGAATTGTGATAATGATATTGTAAGAGGTAATTTTTATCTAAGTGATTGCATGATTGAAATTGAAATTGGGAGTATTAAGTTCAATCTCCTTTTGTACCAAATTTTTTCAAAGTTGTCTTGCAATCAATGACTTGCATACTAAATTGTCTAGTCCTCTGACTACCTCTGTACTAGGTGATGTGATAAGCTAGGTTATAAATGAGGTGAGTGGCTGGGTTAATTTAGAATTGACAACTTCCAGATTGGATTGGTTTTCTTGGGCCTACGAGTTTGTGGTGCCTTCATTGTTTCCGATTCCAAAACACAATAGCTTTAGCTGCTTACTTTGGGATCAGAGCAACATATGTGATGTTGTCCCTATACAGCATTGTAGATATATTTATTTATTTATTCAGAATTGATAAGATTTTGTTTCTATATAATTTAGTGATAATATTATATAACCATTGTTCATAATTAAAATTCCCTTTTCTTGTAATGTCTTTAAAATTGAATTTAATCTTATAAAATTGAAAACATCATTGTAGGTAAATGTACAAAATTAATACAGCATTTCAGTCATTTTTGTACTCACAAATAAATAAAAGGTTGAATGGAAGTAACTAAGTAAAGTTTTGTATTATACAAGTAATAAATATTGTCTTGTTTGGCCGTTTCAGAGATTAGCAGGAACAAACTGACAGAAATACAGACAAAAATTGTAAAAAAAGTGTTATTTATGTAGTAAAAAATGGTTATTTCAATATTACAAACAGTTTATACAGACACTCCAATTTTATTTATATGTATAGATAAATATGCAGCTATTTATATGTTATGTGTTCATTTTGTGTTATATTTTAGAAACATAATTAGGGTTCCACATTAAGTGTTAAACTGCAGGCAAAGCTGTGGGGAGCAGCTAGTTTGTGAATAAAATTACATGTTGCATAATTTTACAAATATATCTTAGCTCAAAATATAGGTCACAATATATCATAGCTCTTGCTACATCACATTTTATTACAAATGTTTACTTGTCTTGTCTTGGCCTAGACAATTAAGTAGTTTTGATCCATCTTCCACCAAATATATTTTGGGAAAATGTGCAGATGATATAATCCATACATAAGTTTTTGAAAAAACCCATTGGTCAGCCTGCCACCTAGAGATCAAACTTGTCTCTTGTTTCGAAATTCTAGCCACCCAACCACTTGGCTATCATGCCTGTTTCTATGAGTTATTTTATTCTATCTTCTGTATATTACAGTTTTGTTCCGTTTAAACAGCTACAATGTTAAACAGCTGTCTGTTAATATAAAATTTTAGTTTCCAGGATGTCAAGTACCTCTGTGAATGTGAAATTCCGCTGGGGCTTGTCAGCCTCCGACCCTGAACAGCAGCCAGTGTTGATTGTTGGCCAGGCATCACATCTGAATACACTGACCTGGCAGGATGTTCGGTTCAAGCTTGAACCAAGAGTCACAGAAGAGGTAGGATCATATATATGTAAAAAAATATCTTTGCGCAATTCCCAATCCCCTGTATTGGAGACAGAGGTATAGTCTAGACAATTAAGTCCCTTCGATCTTCGATCGTGGTGAGCCCGTCGCCGTCTTTATGTTCAAGCCAACAATATAATTCGTACATAAGTTTTCAAAAAACCCTTGGTACTAGCCTGCCACCTGGGGATCAAACTCAGATCTCTAGACTCGAAATTTCGACCACTCAACCATTTGGCTATCATGACTTTAGTATATATATGTATTCCTGGTATTAATAGAAATTTGGTTTTTAGTAATGGAAATGCTATGCATTTTCACATATAGACTGTAGACTGTATTTAGATCGAGGAATCAAACTCGGGTCTCTTGACTTAAATTGCAATCACCCAACCACTCGGCTATCCTTGTAATAAATTGTTTTGAAAAAATTAAAAGTTATGGACTTTGAGTTAGAAGTTAGAATTCTTCCAGCAGACATCATCAACACCCCTAAGAGTAAGTAAAAAGAGAGATACAAAATTTCAACAAATGCATGTAGGATATTGTGGTGGTGCCATGTTATGGCAGAAGTCACAGGTTCAAATCAGTCCTATCCACTTGTATCAGTTGTTTTTTAAATTTCCTCATTCATTTAATACTAAAATTTAAGCTACGCTAAGCAGCCATCTGTATAGCATATTAGGATTAGCTGTCAAAATTTTGTTCCTTAAAAATAATGAAAAAAAGACTACACCTGCAGAGTTTCTTTCACCTGTTGGATAGTAGATTTAAAAAAATAACAATCAATGTATGTAATTGTATATTACTTATGTTTATAAAACACGATAGACAAAGGGTTATGATAGCTTAGTGGTTGGTTGATCGGAATTCGAGTTGAGAGACCCGTGTGCTATCCCCAGGGTACTACCTGGTACTACCGGCATGTAGATTAGATTAGATTAGACGGGCTGATCTCCGCAACTCCACGACCTAGCGCGTTTTTTGCGTATGGGCAGGATTGTCAGCTTACTCGAGCCAACCCTGCTCCTCAAGGGATCCCAGCAGCCCCTTGAGGTTACTGGTAACGTCAGGGAGAGATCTCGGTGCACAGAGATGATTGGATATATGTATATATATGTGTGTGTATGTATGTGTATGTGTGTATATATGTATATATATATTTTATATATATGTAGCTTGCTTGTTATTCTTTTTCTCCATTTTTATTAATATTCTATCATGAATATTACTATAGTCTTTAGTATGCCAACACACCCTCTTTTTCTTTCACTCTCCTTTCAACTCTGTCCATCCATCGGTTGTCTGGAAGATATTGCTGTCAGCAATAAGACCGCCCATTGCTCACTTTAATAATATACGTGTTTTATTGTTAATGTTTTCCTTTTTTTTTTGGGTGTGCAATAAAGAATATATAAATAAATAAATAAATGGGCCCTGTATTCTGCGACCGTTGGACACTCCAATAAGACGTGTGCCGCCGTCTCCTCGGCCTCCATGCATGCTCGGCACAAGGGACTGTCAGTGACACCTAAATTAAACAGATGTTTGTTATATTGACCATGACCAGTTAATGCAATAGTTACGTTCCGAATTTGGGGCTTATTCAGACGTAGGAGCATTTTAGCAACTCGCCAATTATTGCCGGTAGTGCTTCTTTAGCCTGCCTGCACTCTGGGTGGACCACCCAGAGCCGTGCATGTTGCTGCCTCGTACGGTTACGTACCTGGGATCGAACGAAGCTAAAGGGTAGGGGGATGACGGGATCAACCCCTAGCCAGTTCGTCTGCCGCGTTGTTACCTCTAGAGCCGCTGTGGCCTTTTATACACTGGAGGATTACTCATTTTTTAGGACAACATGACAGGTGATGAGCCAGTCGCCGTTTTTGGCCTGCCACTTGAGGATCGAACTCGGGTCTCGACTCTAATTCCTATCTCCAAACCACTCGGCTACCGTGACTTCTGATGATTTGTGATTCTATATCGATAAATGATGTTGAGGAAAGTCACGATAGCCGAGTGGTTGGGTGATTGAAACTTCGAGTCAAGAGACCCGAGTTCGATCCCCAGGTGGCAGGCTCTCACCAATGGGTTTTTCTAAAACTTAAATACGAATTATATCGTTGGCTTTGACATTAAGACGGCGACGAGCTTACGTGTCACGTTGTCCCGAAAATATCTTCCGTGGAAGGTGGGTCAAAGGGACTTGACTGTCTAGACAAGACCCCTGTCAACCCCTTGATTTTATTTACATCGATAAATAAATCTGATGGTAGGTTTGGCAGCGCGGCCTCAGCGTGGTGGCAGCCGGCGAGGCCTGCGAGCTCTGGCCACGCGGTGCTTCGCTCGCAGCGTTGCCAGCACGACGCTCGCGTCACGCGGCGCCGTCTCGCGCGCACGCACTGTCCAAAATCGTACGAGCCTCACAGAGGACGACCGCTGCCGAGGAGTTTATAGTGGTGAGTGGTAATATATGGTTAAGGTTTGAGATCTTCACGCAATTCCCAATGCAGGGGTAGACAGAGGTCTAATCCAGACAATTAAGTCGCTTCGACCCACCCACCTTCCACCGAAGATATTTTCGGGACAACGTGACTGACGGTGAGCCCTCGCCGTTTTAACGTCTAAGCCAACGATTAAATTCATACATAAGTTTTTGAAAAACTCATTGGTACTGCTATCTGGGGATCGAACTCGGGGTCTCTCGACTCGAAATTCCGACCACCCAACCAATCGACTATCGTGACTTACTAACTTGACTCGTTATTATAATTTTAGTATGTGTAAAAGTGTGACTACTAAAATGGATAAGGGCGTGCTTGGATGGTTTGGGCACGTTGAGCGAATGAGCGAAGACTAAATGGTGAAGAAAATATATAGCGCGAAAGTTAACATTAAAAGGGGTCGAGGTAGACCGAGACTAACTTTCAAAGACCACGTGAGCAAATTGCTCGAAGAGGGGAGGGTCAAGAGTATTCGGATACCTAGACATGCATGTATGAAGAAGATGGTGAATCTGAAAGAAGCGAAAGAGGTATGTAAGGATCGTGACACTTGACGATCTGTTCTCTCTGGCTACCCCGTCAGGGACTGTGCGTGAAGATAAGTAAGTAAGTAAGTAAGTAAAAGTGTAATGCGCTGTTCTGGCTACCCCGTCAGGGTCTGTGCGTGAAGATGAGTAAGTAAGTAAGCTAAGTAGGTAAAAGTGTAATGCGGTGTGTGCGCGGCAGCTGGTGTGCCGCAAGCGCGACGTGCTTGCGTGCGCGGTGGGCGTGGCGCGCGCCGTGCCGCTGTACAGCGCGCGCTCGGGCGTGGCCCCGCTCGGCCCCGCCCCCGCTCCCCCCGCGGCCCCCGCGCCCCCCGCGCCCCCCGCCCGCCGAGACCTCGTCGTCGAGATCCTGCTCGTCGCGGACGGCGAGCGCGGTGAGTTCGTAGTCCCCTTTAATATTGCGAGACCGAAACTTGTATTGGGAATCTCCTACAGAAAAATAATATTTCAAGAATATCTTGTTTTTACCCAATTTAATCACCAACATTTTCCTTATGTGGTTGAATTACTTTAAATTGTTACCTATTACTAATATAATATATTACAAAAATGTGTTTGTGTTATCATTTGCTTATGTTAATACTTGATAAAAGTAGCTCTTTGGCCCACTCTAATAATATTTATTTGAATATTAAATATTGCGTGTGGTATCGACGTTGAAATAATACCACACCCTCCCTTCCCGTGGGTATTGTAACAGATGACTGAGGGAAAAGCCTTGTATATACAATTGGCTACCTACATACAAAATAAAATATCTTAGAAGATATAGAAGAATTATTTGAATCATTCATCATTCAATTAATTCCCAATTCCTAAGCGAGGCGATTATGGCAAACTCCCCATACGAGAGGGTTATGTCCTGTAAGCGGATTTTATAGGCTGTTGTGATAACTAAATATTCAAGTGAACAGACATTTACCGAGAGAACACACATTCACTTCCCTGTTCCCTGGAATAATTCATTTTCTTATCAGTCAACTTCCCTGAATTATTTAGGTTCTAAGTATATAAAAACACTTATATAGAAAAGCAATGAGGTGTAAAAATTTCATATTGATCCATCGACTATTTACTAACAAAGAAAAACTGAATTTTTATAAAAATTTTTAAACCTTTTAAACTTTAACCCTTTGAACACATGTGAAGATACTTAAAATAAATAAATAAATATCTTCACGCAATTCCCAATACAGGGGTAGACAGAGGTCTAGTCTAGACATTTAAGTCCCTTCGACCCACCTTCCACCGAAGATATTTTCGTGACAACGTGACAGGTGGTGAGCCCGTCGCCGTCTTTATGTCCACGCCAGCGATATAATTCGTACATAAGTTTTAGAGAAACCCATTGGTACGGCCACTTGAGGATCGAACTCGGTTCACTTGACTCGAAATTCCGACCACCCAACCACTTTGCTATCGTGAAGATATTTAATCATCTAATATATAAAATTTCCCTGTCACAATGTTAGTTCTCGGCTCGACCGATTATCATGAAATTTTGTGTACATATTGGGTAGGTCTGAGAATCGGACAACATCTATTTATCACCCCCCTAAATATTAAGGGTAGTCCAACCCTAATTTTTTTTTATTTTTAAATATTATTTTTATGATATCATTAAAAAATACATAGAAAACCCCGAATTCTCACCACTCTACGATGAACCCCTATTTTTATATGGCAAAACAACGTTTGCTGGGTCAGCTAGTTTTAATATAGTTGCACTGTCTTCTATAGAAGGTGACTCGGAGGACGAGGGAATTGGAAGTCTGGACCCGGTGCTGAGTGAGCTGACGCTGTCGGGCGAGGAGCTGGGCACTATCCAGCGGGTGGCCGACATGACGCGGCTGGCGGCGAGACTCACCGACATGCCAGCCAACTTGATGCACGTGCAGGACTTCATCGAGGTGAGACCGACAGTATTGTGACATATCTGTATATACCACCACCGTGGACGAGTGTCCCGGTGTTGATTCCCAGTCGGGTCAATGTAGAAAAACCTGTTTTTCTATATATTCTATGATCTGGGTGCTTGTAGTGCACTTGTTGTGTCCGATTCCCATAGCACAAGTGGTTTAGTATCTTTAGTAGTAAGTAGTATCGGAGCAATGTATGTGATGTTGTCCATATCTATATATGTATTTATTTATTTAAGCCTTAGAGTGCCCCTCCCCTAGAATTTGGGCAGGGGGTGTGTGGGCATCCGGTTACCTGCACTCACCAGACGAAACGCAGAAGTTTGTTAGACTTGTACTTCACGCCGGTATTCTGTGAGGTCGTGGTACTTCCCCGGTCGAGCCGGCCCATTCATGCAACAACAAAAGCTGATGCGTGGCTCTATCACTGTTACAGCCACAACCACTTTACAGATTTGAGTCTTTACCTTAAAAGATCCTGCCATAGATAATATAACACAATATAACATAGACTTGTGTACAATGGAGACATTTTTAAGACTATCTCTGCTGAGGGGCGTACACACCGGTTTTCATGGTATCGCCAGATCTTAGGTCCCGGATTCAATTCTCGTACGAGTTAATGTCAAAAAATAAACAAGTACTCTGCATTTTTCTTGGGTCTGAATGTTAGCGATACCTTCGTTTGTTTCTGATTCCATAACACAAGTGCTTAAGCTGCTTACTTTGTGATCAGAACAATGTATGCGATTTTATGATATACCTATCTATTTATTTGTTGAAATAAATATTTTCACACTATTCCCAGTATTGAAGCAGATAGGGGTCCAGACAATTAAATCTGAGCCTTTTTCAATAATAACAATTAATCATAGTAATAACACAACAATAGTAATAAACAATCATAAACTATAAATTATTTAAACAAAATTATACATAAAGTTTATAGAGTAATTTTGTTTTCATCGCAGGAAGCCTGCAAAATAGCGAAGGAACTCAACATCGCTGAACCAACAATAATCCAAGGGGAGGAGCTCCGTGAACGTGGAATGGGTGGTATTTATGGTGTTGGGAAGGCGGCTTCGAAGCCCCCAGCTCTGGTGTCCCTGTCCTACAAGGCCCCGGGAGCCACTCAGTCGGTCGCCTGGGTCGGTAAAGGCATTGTGTATGATACTGGTGGTCTCAGCATCAAAGCCAGGGTGAGTTTTTGACATATTTTATTATTATGTTAGTTGTGACACTGTTTTTTTTTTGTAATTTATTTTGGCAATGAAAAGAAAGTAAATACATAGTTATAGACCTATAGAGCCGAAATGAATCAATATATATATAGATTGGTCAGTTTGATCCCCAGGTGGCAGGCTCCCCAATAGGTTTTTTAAAAAAACTTAAGTAAAATTTACATTATTTGTTATATAGATGGCGACGGGCTCACAACCTGTCACATTGTCCCAAACAAATATCTTCCGTTGAATATGGGTCGAAATGACTTAATTTTCGAGGCCTCTGTTTACCTCTGTATTGAGAATGGCGTGAAGATATTTATTTATCTATTTAATAAAGTCAAGTCAGCCTTCCAGTACAATTGTGGTGAAATAAAAATAAATATCTTTACTCTATTCCCGGTACCAGGGTAGACAGAGAATTCCTACCAGTCCACCTTTCACAGAAGAAATTTTTTTGGGGACAATGTGACCGGTGGTGAGCCTGTCGCCGTCTATATGTCCAATCCAACGATGTAAATCGTACATAATAATTTTGATTAAACTCTTTGGTACAAACCCACCTCTCATGGACAAAACTCTGGTCTGTTGATTATAATTCCGATAAGCCAACCACTCACATTATGATATTTAGCATTTTGCATTTTGCAGACGTCGATGGTGGGCATGAAGGGCGACTGTGGTGGCGCCGCAGCTGTTTTGGGCGCCTTTGCGGCCTTCGTGAGCTCCAAGCCCACTGTCGATGTGCACGCCGTGCTCTGCCTGGCGGAGAACGCCGTGGGGCCGGACGCCACCAGGTACCACCACTCCCAAGTACCACCACTCCCAAGTACCACCACTCCCAGGTACCACCACTCCCAGGTACCACCACTCCCAAGTACCACCACTCCCAGGTACCACCACTCCCAAGTACCACCACTCCCAAGTACCACCACTCCCAAGTACCACCACTCCCAAGTACCACCACTCCCAAGTACCACCACTCCCAAGTACCACCACTCCCAGGTACCACCACTCCCAAGTACCACCACTCCCAAGTACCACCACTCCCAAGTACCACCACTCCCAAGTACCACCACTCCCAGGTACCACCACTCCCAAGTACCACCACTCCCAGGTACCACCACTCCCAAGTACCACCACTCCCAAGTACCACCACTCCCAAGTACCACCACTCCCAAGTACCACCACTCCCAAGTACCACCACTCCCAGGTACCACCACTCCCAGGTACCACCACTCCCAGGTACCACCACTCCCAAGTACCACCACTCCCAAGTACCACCACTCCCAAGTACCACCACTCCCAGGTACCACCACTCCCAGGTACCACCACTCCCAAGTACCACCACTCCCAGGTACCACCACTCCCAAGTACCACCACTCCCAAGTACCACCACTCCCAGGTACCACCACTCCCAGGTACCACCACTCCCAAGTACCACCACTCCCAGGTACCACCACTCCCAGGTACCACCACTCCCAAGTACCACCACTCCCAAGTACCACCACTCCCAAGTACCACCACTCCCAAGTACCACCACTCCCAAGTACCACCACTCCCAAGTACCACCACTCCCAAGTACCACCACTCCCAAGTACCACCACTCCCAAGTACCACCACTCCCAAGTACCACCACTCCCAAGTACCACCACTCCCAGGTACCACCACTCCCAAGTACCACCACTCCCAAGTACCACCACTCCCAGGTACCACCACTCCCAAGTACCACCACTCCCAAGTACCACCACTCCCAAGTACCACCACTCCCAGGTACCACCACTCCCAGGTACCACCACTCCCAGGTACCACCACTCCCAAGTACCACCACTCCCAGGTACCACCACTCCCAGGTACCACCACTCCCAGGTACCACCACTCCCAAGTACCACCACTCCCAGGTACCACCACTCCCAAGTACCACCACTCCCAAGTACCACCACTCCCAGGTACCACCACTCCCAGGTACCACCACTCCCAGGTACCACCACTCCCAGGTACCACCACTCCCAGGTACCACCACTCCCAGGTACCACCACTCCCAAGTACCACCACTCCCAGGTACCACCACTCCCAGGTACCACCACTCCCAAGTACCACCACTCCCAGGTACCACCACTCCCAAGTACCACCACTCCCAAGTACCACCACTCCCAAGTACCACCACTCCCAAGTACCACCACTCCCAAGTACCACCACTCCCAGGTACCACCACTCCCAAGTACCACCACTCCCAAGTACCACCACTCCCAAGTACCACCACTCCCAGGTACCACCACTCCCAGGTACCACCACTCCCAGGTACCACCACTCCCAGGTACCACCACTCCCAGGTACCACCACTCCCAAGTACCACCACTCCCAAGTACCACCACTCCCAAGTACCACCACTCCCAAGTACCACCACTCCCAGGTACCACCACTCCCAAGTACCACCACTCCCAGGTACCACCACTCCCAAGTACCACCACTCCCAAGTACCACCACTCCCAAGTACCACCACTCCCAAGTACCACCACTCCCAAGTACCACCACTCCCAAGTACCACCACTCCCAAGTACCACCACTCCCAAGTACCACCACTCCCAAGTACCACCACTCCCAAGTACCACCACTCCCAAGTACCACCACTCCCAGGTACCACCACTCCCAAGTACCACCACTCCCAAGTACCACCACTCCCAGGTACCACCACTCCCAGGTACCACCACTCCCAGGTACCACCACTCCCAGGTACCACCACTCCCAAGTACCACCACTCCCAAGTACCACCACTCCCAGGTACCACCACTCCCAGGTACCACCACTCCCAGGTACCACCACTCCCAGGTACCACCACTCCCAGGTACCACCACTCCCAGGTACCACCACTCCCAAGTACCACCACTCCCAGGTACCACCACTCCCAGGTACCACCACTCCCAAGTACCACCACTCCCAAGTACCACCACTCCCAGGTACCACCACTCCCAGGTACCACCACTCCCAGGTACCACCACTCCCAGGTACCACCACTCCCAAGTACCACCACTCCCAGGTACCACCACTCCTAGGTACCGCCACTCACATTATGATATTTAGCATTTTGCATTTTGCAGACGTCGATGGTGGGCATGAAGGGCGACTGTGGTGGCGCCGCAGCTGTTTTGGGCGCCTTTGCGGCCTTCGTGAGCTCCAAGCCCACTGTCGATGTGCACGCCGTGCTCTGCCTGGCGGAGAACGCCGTGGGGCCGGACGCCACCAGGTACCACCACTGCCAGGTACCACCTCCCCTAGGTACCGCCACTCAGAGGTACCATCACTCCCAGGTACCACCACTCCCAGGTACCACCTCTCCTAGGTACCACCGCTCACAAGTACCACCACTCCTAGGTACCGCCTCTCACAGGTACCACCACTCACAGGTACCGCCACTCACAGGTACCACCTCTCCTAGGTACCGCCACTCAGAGGTACCATCACTCCCAGGTACCACCACTCCCAGGTACCACCTCTCCTAGGTACCACCGCTCACAAGTACCACCACTCCTAGGTATCACCTCTCCTAGGTACCGCCTCTCACAGGTACCACCACTCACAGGTACCGCCACTCACAGGTACCGCCACTCACAGGTACCGCCACTCACAGGTACCACCACTCCCAGGTACCGCCACTCCCAGGTACCGCCACTCCTAGGTACCGCCACTCCCAGATACCACCACTCCTAGGTACCACCGCTCACAAGTACCACCACTCCTAGGTATCACCCCTCCTAGGTACCGCCACTCACAGGTACCGATACTCACAGTTATCACCACTCCTAGCTACCACCAATTCTAGGTACCACCACTGCCAGGTACCATCACTCCCAGGTACCGCCACTCACAGGTGCCGCCACTCACAGGTATCACCACTCCTAGCTACCACCACTTCTAGGTACCACCACCCCAGGTACCACCACTGCCAGGTACCATCACTCCCAGGTACCGCCACTCACAGGTACCGCCACTCACAGGTACCGCTACTCCCAGATACCACCACTCCTAGGTACCACCACTCCTAGCTACCACCACTCCCAAGTACCACCACTCCTAGGTACCACCACCCCAAGTACCACCACTCCTAGGTACCACCACCCCAAGTACCACCACTCCCAGGTACCGCCACTCACAGGTACCGCCACTCACAGGTACCGCCCCAGATACCACCACTCCTAGGTACCACCGCTCACAAGTACCACCACTCCTAAGTATCACCTCTCCTAGGTACCGCCACTCACAGGTACCACCACTCCCAGGTACCGCCACTCCCAGGTACCGCCACTCCTAGGTACCGCCACTCCCAGATACCACCACTCCTAGGTACCGCCACTCCCAGGTACCACCACTCCTAGGTACCACCGCTCACAAGTACCACCACTCCTGGGTACCGCCACTCCCAGGTACCACCTCCCTAGGTACCGCCACTCACAGGTGCCGCCACTCACAGGTGCCGCCACTCCCAGGTATCACCACTCCTAGCTACCACCACTCCTAGCTACCACCACTTCTAGGTACCACCACTGCCAGGTACCATCACTCCCAGGTACCGCCACTCACAGGTGCCGCCACTCACAGGTGCCGCCACTCCCAGGTACCGCCACTCACAGGTATCACCACTCCTAGCTACCACCACTTCTAGGTACCACCACTGCCAGGTACCATCACTCCCAGGTACCGCCACTCAAAGGTACCACCACTCCCAGGTATCACCACTCCTAGCTACCACCACTTCCAGGTATCACCACTCGCTCCAAGCATCTGAAGACCATAAACATAACATTAATGGTTTGGCTACTTACTTTGGGATCAGAGCAATGTATGTCATATTGTTCCTATCTTTGTATTTATTTATTTATTTACATAGACAAAAAACAGCAAAAAGACTACCCAATAGCTCAGTTTGTAGTTACCCTGTCTTCCAAGGTATGGGTTGAGGGTTCTGAATCCCGCTAAAGGCATAAATACTGTAATGAATGTCAATGTATGTATTTTAGTTATGTTAGTTTATTTGTATATTTGTCTATGTAAATGTATATTTATGTAGGTATATTTTACCGTAAGCTTCTATACTGAGACGGCGATATGCTCACCACTTTGATGGATAGTGGGTCAAAAAGATTTAATTTTCTAGACCAAGAAACATTTTTGTTTATATATTCCAATACTAGGGTAGGCAGGGATCTCTAGAAAATGAAGGCCTTTCAACCCACTTTCCACTGAAGCTTCTTTGGGACAATTTAACTAGTCGTGAGAAGCTATGACCGTCTTAATGTTCAAGCTAACGGTACAAAATTCTTACCTACACATATATTTACATAGGTAAACATATGTACATATGTAACATGACATGTAATACATATGTCCATCCATAACTCGAATACAAACATATTGATCACACAATTTAGCGGGATCTCTGTCCATTGTATTGGGGAAATGCGTGAATATAATGATAATAATCTAACTAACGCTAACTATATGAAACTTTAACAGACCGGACGACATACATAAGCTGTACTCAGGACGCACCGTGGAAATCAACAATACAGACGCAGAGGGTGAGTTGACATTGTATTTATGTGGAACAAATAATTCCATTTTATTTATTTATTTGAACTTCATACTTCTGAGAGCATATAGGAGGACAGTCAACCTTTGGGTGATGCAGAGATGAATTAAAGAGTGTCATTAATATGGTGAAATAGAATATATTTAAAATAATTTTAAAATAGTGTAGATTTGGGATCAGTTTTTGGTCCTGTTTATATAATATTCTGTATTTACATATATAATTCTTCTTTATATAATTTATTTTCTGTATGTAATTAATACTTTTGACATTCATTACTGCTAAAAGTGTTGCAGAATCATCGATTCTGACCGACTTCAGCATCATTTGAATCAACTAGCAAACTGATCAAATGTACTATAAAAATGTACTATATATAAGTAAACTCTTATCTCAAAGGTTGGACAATGCTTCAATCAGGACACGTACCGTCTTGGGAGTAAAGTTAACAGAGGATATAAAATAAGATGAAATGTAATAAACATAGAATCACCAAAAAAGAAAGTCTCATATATTCCTTCAGAAAATCCTTTTGGATATTGAAAATATACAAAACCTCGATACTCAGATATTTGAAGTCCAGAAATAATGATGTCTTAAAAAAACAGCATCGGTATCAAAAAAAAAAGTTAATTAAAACTCTATGAACTTGGTAAAGTTTTAAAATTGGAATAATCTATTTTTATTTTCACCACAGGACGCTTGGTGTTGGGTGACGGTGTGGTGTACGCTCAGCGAGACCTCAAGGCCGACACCATTGTTGATGTCGCTACTTTGACGGGCGCTCAGGTGGGTTACAAGTCTTTTCCTTTTAAGTGATAGAATGGGATAATGAAACTTTAGAATTGGACCCTCAGTTCCTCCGGTTAATAAAATTTGTGCAACCGTAGATTTTACCTATTTTATGAATTTGCGTGCCCCACTGGAGCGATTCTTTAGAGATTCCGAGAGAAATCATCCAGTGCAGTTTTTGAAATCTGAAGAATTCCTAGTTAATTACTGTGTTCAGCAATTATTTTAATTATGAAAACTGTAAACGTTATGTTTCTTCTGCATTAAGACGTAAATTATCTGGTGCAATCAATTTATGTAAATAAAGAACACCAATGGACCAAGCATCGTCCTCTGAGGGACACCCATTTTTAACAGACTAGTGATAATATTACATCTTAGATTGCAACTTTTTTTACGGCGGTTTATGAGAGATATGAAGGTAGTTTTCAAATACGGAACAGTCTTTTCCAAATAGTTCACAACTTAAATGATATTTTTTTTCAATTATAGAAAAAAAAATTCAAAGACCTTTGAAAGGTCACAAAATAAATAAAAACTTTTCCCAGGCCTGTACTTCACTAGCCTTAAACGTTTGTGTCGGGTAATAAATGAGCATCTACAATAAATGGTATACAAATGCCGACGCAGGAACACAGCATTTCAGAATACCGGCGTGAAATAGAAGCACTTTGTGCTTCTGTATTACATTCGTTGACTCCTTTTCCACCTTTCTCCTTTTTATAACTTTAGTCAACGCATC
Source organism: Sericinus montela (assembly GCA_029286605.1). Taxonomy (NCBI): domain Eukaryota; kingdom Metazoa; phylum Arthropoda; class Insecta; order Lepidoptera; family Papilionidae; genus Sericinus; species Sericinus montela. The sequence goes on from JAGSMR010000024.1 coordinate 2,309,001, forward strand.
CACATCTCTGATGTTTCCAGTGTATATAATAGTGTATATAATGACGTCGCAGTGTCCGGGCCCCGCTATTCGACTATTGACGTAAACCAACTTCTCACACAAGCATTGCAGCTCAATTGGAGTGGTTAACAGGAACACTAGTAATGTGTGGAAATAAAACTAGTAATGTTATTAGCGTTGCTAGTATTCATAAAAAAATATATATACAATTGGATACTTGTTCCCCGCTATTCGACTATTGACGTAAACCAACCTCCTGGCCACAAGTATTGCAGCTCAACTGGAGTGGTTAACAGCAACACTAGAAATGTTATAAGCGTTGCCAGTATTCATAAAAAAAAATATATACATAATTGTAAGTGGTCACCTACAATCAGATACTCGTTTGCCCCTCGCTGACTGTTTCCCCAATTGTAAGTGGTCAGTTACAATTGGACACCACTCCCCCGGCGGCAGGGCACGGCGACGGGCAAGTACCACGCGGGCGTGGTGTCGAACCGCGCGCGGCTGGAGCGGCGCTGCGTGCGCGCCGGCCTGCTGTCCGGCGAGCTGGCGCACGCGCTGCCGTTCGCGCCCGAGCTGCACTTCCCGGAGTTCGGCAGCGCCGTCGCCGACATGAAGAACAGCGTCGCGGTGAGTGTGGGAGAGGTCAATGTCCCACAGTGGACCCGCCACTTTGACCCTCGAACTTGAACCCCTTCCGGTGTGGGAGAGGTCAATGTCCCACAGTGGACCCGCTACTTTGACCCTCGAACTTGAACCCCTTCCCGTGTGGGAGAGGTCAATGTCCTACAGTGGACCCGCTACTTTGACCCTTGAACTTGAACCCGTGTGGGAGAGGTCAATGTCCTAACAGTGGACCCGCTACTTTGACCCTTGAACCCTTCCGTATGGGAGAGGTCAATGTCCTAACAGTGGACCCGCTACTTTCACCCTTGAACCCTTCCGTATGGGAGAGGTCAATGTCCCGCAGTGGACTGTTGCCGGCCGTCGCCTAGACGGTGACGAGGTGAAGGTAATCTTTATTGGGAAACACGGTTAGTTTAGCAGTGGCGGAGCCGCGCATCGGCTTTTGTTGTTGCAGGAATGAATGGGCCGGCTCGTCCGGGGGAGTACCACGACCTCACAGAATAGCGTGAAGTGGAAGTATAACAAACTTGTGCGTTTCGTCTGTTGAGTGCAGATAACCGGAGGCCCACATACCCTCCTCCCCCAATTTTGGGGTGTTGGGGCACTCCAAGGGCGGCAACGCATCTGCTATGCCTCTGGTATTGCGGGTGTTTATGGGCGGCAGTAATCACTTACCATCACGTGAGCCACCACCTCGTTTGCCTCCCTTTTCTATAAAAAAAAAACTGACTGCAGCAGCAGTGCTGTAGGAGTGCAATGAATCTTTTCTCTGAGAATATACCTATATCTAGTTAATAATTTAAATGTAAATTTTTATTCTCAATGCAAAATATTGCTCTTCTATGTTTAAGTTGACGTAGTAATACAATAAAGTTAGAAATGAACTGGGCTATTCTCACTATTTTTGATATAATTACGACTGAAAATAGTAATAATAATTTGTCAACGTGATTATTTTTATGATTTATCTAAAGCCTTACTCATAACTTTTTTTTTCACATTATTACAAAAACTAAATCTATTAAGAATAAACGGATCCATGCTCAATAGACTATCGTTATTTCTAGATATATTATGACAAAAATTGGCAAAATGTAATATTGAGACTAACTACTACTTTAGATACAGACACATAAATTGTGGCGTCTCACAAGGAAGTTTATTAGGTCCTATTTTGTTTATTTTATATGTTAATGGCATTATCCACATAAATGTCATGTCAATGATACTAATAATACAATTGACTATATAATATAATGGCTTGACCTTAGTAACTAAAAATTTTATTTGTACAAATTAAAATATATTAAATAGATCTTATAACACGATTTATAATTTAAAATTAAATATTCCAGAGATTGAAGTTGTAAACGAAATAGACTTCCTAGGTGTAAATTTATAAATTTATATTACAGTTTTGAATTTTGTCATGCAATAATGAATAAATATGATGATTTATTATGCGAACAGTAACGAATAGACGTGTCTGTGTGTGCCGCAGGACCGCAACAACGCGCAGCCGTCGTGCGCGGCGCTGTTCGTGCTGGCGCAGCTCGGGTTCGACTTCCGCGGCGGCTGGCTGCACGTCGACATGGCGGCGCCCGCGCACTGCGTGCGTACCGCACAGCGGAGACGCTGTCACACGGCGCTACTCCATTCTTCCTCTCTACGTCACACTACAGACCACACTACATCAGACCACACAACATCAGACCACACTATACCAGACCACACTACATCAAACCACACTACACCTGACCACACTATACCAGACCACACTACATCAGACCACACTACACCAGACCACACTACACCAGACCACACTACACCAGACCACACTACACCAGACCACACTACACCAGACCACACTACACCAGACCACACTACACCAGACCACACTACACCAGACCACACTACACCAGACCACACTACACCAGACCACACTACACCAGACCACACTACATCAGACCACACTACATCAGACCACACTACATCAGACCACACTATATCAGACAACACTACACCAGACCACACTACATCAGACAACACTACACCAGACCACACTACACCAGACCACACTACACCAGACAACACTACACCAGACCACACTACACCAGACCACACTACACCAGACCACACTACACCAGACCACACTACATCAGACAACACTACATCTGACCACACACACTGCACTTCACTATTTTTATCATCACTATTTAAGGATTTAAATTTGTGACGATGCATTCACATGTGGAGCATTAAAAAGTTTATGTACTCATTATTTGCTTACGGCGATAAGTCGAAAGAACTACGTTATCTAGACCTCTGCCTACCCACTGTACTGGAAACTTGCATGGAAGTAAAACAAAAGACACACCTAACATATTAGGTTCTGTGTCTAATGGAAAGCATGTGCAAATGAACGACCTCTGTGGACGAGTGGTGGACACATCGGTTTTCAAGGTGTCGCCTGCTCAGAGTTATCGGGTTCGATTTCCGGTCGGGAAAATTTAGAAAAACCGCTTTCTACATTTTCTCGGGTCTGGGTGTATGTGGTACCTTCGTTGTTTTTGATTACATATAACATGTGCTTAAACTATTTACTTTGGGATCGGAGCAATATATGTGATGTTGTTCCTGTCTATGTTTGTATTTATAAAAAAAAATATTTTAAAATGAAGTCACAATAGTCGAGTGGTTGGGTTAATGGAATTATGGTCAACAGACCCGAGTTTTGTCCCCTAAAGGTAGTTCGTACCCAATGAGTTTATTCAAAATTATTATGTACGGTTTATATTGTTGGATCGGACATATAGACGGCGACAGGCTCACCGGTCACATTGTCCCCAAAAAAATGTGTTCTGTGAAAGGTGGACCGGTAGGACTTCTCTGTCTACCCTAGTACTAGGAATAGAGTAAGGATATTTATTTTTATTTCACCACAAATGTACTTCCAGTACAAAGGCTGACTTGACTTTATTAAATAAATATCTTCACGCAATTTCCAATACAGCGGTAGACAGAGGTCTAGTCTAGACAATTAACGCCCTTGGACCCACCTTCCACCGAAGATATTTTTGGGACAACGTGACAGGTGGTGAGCCCGTCGCCGCCTTTATGTCCAAGCCAACGATGAAATTCGTACATAAGTTTTTTTGTAAAACTCATTGGTACTGCCACCTGGGGATCAAACTCGGGTCACTCGACTCGAAATTCCGACCACCCAACAAATCGGCTATCGTGACTTATATAAATTACAATCTAAGCCAATAAAAAGTTTTCACATATAGACAAACAATAGTCATACATAAAAAACAAATAACACTTTGCTGCCGGTTCAAACTAATTTACTAAAATTATTGATTGTTATTTAATTGTTGACTGTTGCTGAAATTAGAGGTGAATTAATTTACAAATGGCAGAACTGTTGGTACAGAAAATAATAATTTATAATATAATATTTATAATATAATATAATTTGTCTTCAACAGGACGAGCGGGCGACAGGTTACGGAGTCGCCTTGTTGAACGTCCTCTTTGGAGCGCACTCCGGCAGCCGCCTGCTGCGTGCTCTGTCGCAGTCTGTCCTCAAGGAATAACTACTTCTGTCTCTGTCTGAGTAACAAACGTTTGTCCAAACATCCCATTATGGATTTACATTTGTGACAAACGTAATCGAACCTCTTTTTAATGATGTACTGTAGAATAATTTGTATGCAATTGAGGAGCATGTTGAAGTTTATGTATTCATTATTTTCTTACGGCGATAAGCTTTATCATCCGTCACGTGATTCCAAAGCTTCTGTGAAATGTTGGTCGACGGTCTCTGTCTATCCCAGTTTTGGGATGCGTGAAGGTAAATAAAATTTGTCGCTCATGACAGATTTGCCTACAGGAAAAGAGTGTCTACTGTACATTTGAAATGTTTGTGACCTGGGGAATATGTCTCGTCCATCGGTGTACAATCGATACTGATATATATGTATGTAATCGGAAGAACTTCGATAGCGCGATGTAGGATTTTGCTGTATTATCTGATTTCTGCATTACTAGCCAGATTCTAATGTCGAGAGATAGATGCTAAAGAGGAGAATTTTTATATGCAGTTTTGTATTGTATACTAATGTCCGAGGTAAATAATGAGTACATTAAATTAAGGTATAGCAAAATGTGCATATATATTAAACATGAGCTCTATAGGACTTCTCAATATCTAAATTACATTAATTAAGTTGTATATGGAATTCTGAAGATAAAAAACATGTCTTGTTTGGTGCTTCACTAATTAGAGCCATGTAGTATTCAGTTTAACGTATTGGTAAAATTCTTTTTGTTTTTTTTTTATTTTGGGAGGCTACGTAACATGATCAATCTGTTGAACGTATAAATTGTCTATGCACATCCATTTCAGTGCCTTTGCCATAATTTAAAATAATCGTAAAATGAAAACAAGTACTAAATTAAAGCAGCCAATATTAAAGAGGTTATACAACTATGTTTAATTTTAAAGTACAATACAACCTTAATAAATCTAAGGAATATTTACTTATAATGTGCTATTTTTTTACTTTTAGTTTTTTAGCTTAATATTTACCTTTTATTATGATGACTTGTTCATTTTATATTCTTGCTATACCAGTCCATTGATTTTTATATTTCCTTAAAGTATCTTTATTTTAGTAAGCTATAGAAATGTAAGTGATAGTTATAAAATAAGGATTTTGATCATCTGAGAAACTTATCTACACTACAAAACATTATTCTAATATTTTTTTTTACTTCAAAATTTTTGAGGTGAACCCATTATACTACAATAATATAATAGCAGTAACTATAATTAAATTTGCCCGACGTATCGTTTACAATTTCTTAAATATTCATGGCTTGTTTACTGTTTATGGTTACAATTACAAATGTAATTTTTAATTATTTGAAGTAACAAAGTAATTTTAACTACCAAGTTTGAATGGGTTCGGTACTGGGAAGTTTTGTTTTAAAACTATTAAAACTTCATGTTTGTGAAATTGTTTGATGAACAAGGCTCAGATGGTAATAGCATATTTATTATTTTTGAAAATATAAGGTGTCGTCTATGTCCCCAAATATGGGGTAAATTAAAAGAAATTGTGTTCAACAGCGCCAAATGTAAAGAGGTGGTATATCGGCTCTTGCAAATTTATAGAGCTGCAGTGATTAGTATTTAAGGATAAAACAAAAAAAAATGTTGACTGTATGTATTAGATTTTTTTCATTATCGAATAAAATGTATTTTTACGAATATGGTGTTTGTTTATAAACCTCATTAACTGCATTCTCGCTGCATTCATATTTATGAATTACTAGCCGTCTCCCGCTGCTTTGCTCGCGGTTTAACGCTTAACGCGGACCCCTAATTATTTTTCTTAATTAAAAGTAGCCCAAGTTACTCCTTAAAATCAATCCTAAAAATCGGTCAAGCCATTTTAAAGATTAGCCGGAACAAACAAACAGACAGACAGACAAATAGAAAGACACAAACATAGAAACATACAAAAATTGTAAAAAAATGGTATTTTGGTGTATGTGCCATATACATTCATATACATGTAGTAAAAAAACTGTTATTTCGATGTTACAAACGCACACTCCAATTTTATTTATATGTATTGATTCATAGTTAGTTTAATGTCTTACTCATAACTTCAAGATCACTCATACTTCTTACTTCTAACTCATAACTTCATAAATATAACTAGTATAATATAAATTGTATACATGGAAAGCGCCATTGGCCGCGATGTAATATGTGATTTACAAGTAGCCTTTCAACATATGGTTGCCGGGAACAAAGTCGACAGTGTCCTGAAAGTGCACCCGCACGCCTTGCGATACATAGCATAGTGCTGGTACCAACTTTACTATGTGGCAGCGAAACCTAGGTTTGCCAGAATAAGCATAAAAGCAAGTTGTATTCTGTGGAGATACTCGTAAATGTGCGTAAAGATCTCTTCGTAAAATGTGCGGGGGTTGACCTGGACCGGCCGAAAACGAATCGACTATTCATAGAGAAGTCATGCATTATTAAAAATTTCTTGGTTTCATAATTTCCTATTTTTATACAACCTATTATATTAAAAAACCAAAGACTTCCATCCCATTAGGAACACTGATAATATGAAAAAAAATAAACTCTTTAATGTGAAAGATTTGTCTAAATACAACAAACAGATTTGCAATTTAGAAATGGTCACACCGCCCAAATAGTATGTAATCAGTACCTTAACTACCAGGCAGTGTAGTAAAAGTTGGGACAGTAATATATTAAAACACAGCGCCTATATACTCTAAGGTAACAAGAGTAACAAGGTACACACTGTAGCGGACAATGTGTTGCAGGAAAAGGGTAGCGACCTGAAGAGGACGTCTCTTCCAGTGTGCGCTATCTTCAATAGCGCGATGTAGGATGTTGATTTGTTTCCTGAATGTATCTAAAACTATGGAAACACTAGCGAAATTCCAATGTGGAATGAACAGATGTGGCCACAACAAAGTCAAAAAGCAAAGTAATATATGGAGAATGCACTGAATCTCGTGTAATTTCACAATTTGGTGATAAAATCTCTGTTATCGAAACTGCTGTGACGTAGAGCAATATTATCCAGGATTATTTGCCAAAGTTTTATAAGGCGTAAACATTCGTGACCTTATTACGGTCGTTGGATGTGGGGTTCGAGCTGCACCAGCTGCAGGCAGTGCGCACGCTGCTGCTGCTGCAGCGTCGTCTGCAGAACCTGTCAAGGAAGAGGAATCCGAGGAGTCAAACACCGATATATGACAAAAAAGCTGGATTATTCCTTTATAAGTTTTATAAAGCTTGTTTACTTATAAGGAAATATACTTTCTAAAAAAAGTAACAATTTGGTGTGTAATCTTTGAACTTCATTATGATGATAAAAAGTAACAAGAGAATTTATGATTGAATTAACAACATTAAATTGAACTGAAATGAGCCACTACGTTCTATAAACAACCAATATATACACAAATCAAATGTAATGGTTATATTATCTGTATAATATTGCAATAAATACGATTTGACCAAAGTGCAATAATGTTTCATTCAAAGACCTTGTAGAAGTTTATCGTCGACATGGTCGTAGACAAAGTTATCGACCTTGTCTTTTAAGAATAGATAAAAACTTACATGATACTATAAAAAATATGTTTTCAAGCACACGAATACAAAATTCGTTCTTACAAAACGTACATACATAACGGCTTATAAAAATCTACTGTAGGACATAAGCTATGATATAGAGCGACATAGCTTTACTATACCACACACCTCGTATCTTAGACGCAGCTGCCCGTCACCGGAGTACAGAGAAGAAAAAACATTCTTACTAATAGTTTCATTGGTCTGGAGCGGTGACGTTTCAGAAGTTCATTGCAGTCGACATGCTATTAGGAAGGTAAGGTACACTATATTAACTAATAACTCAAATATCTCTTAAAGCGAAAAAAACTTGAATCGAATAAAAACAAAACCACCCCCTGTGTCGAATATACTGTACTTACATAGTTTATTGTAAAAGGAACTGTGTAATCTGTAAATAGAATAAAACTTTTCCCATTGAGGCCATATAATTAGTATCTGCGATGATATTCCATTACGTTTTGATGGTAGAAAGAAGGATAAAATAAAACAGCAAGTAAATTTGGTTAATTGCGTTTATCGGTTGGTCCACCAATATTTATGATGGATAATAACACTATTTAATGTATATAAAAGCAGATAAAATCCAAATTTTTTGTATACATTACAATGTAAAATTTCGACTTGGTCATCAAAATACAAGTAGACAAAAAATAAATGCACCTATCGCGCCTTATACATGGCAACAATCTCTAAATTTTTGGCAATAACTTCATTAGAAAGATACTACAAAGTAATTGCACAACGCCTTTGAATACGAATAAAATATTTTTAATAATAAAATTAAATTCTGCCAAAACAGAATATTAATTAATTTCCTGAAAACAAATGTATGAAATCTTGTGTGGACAATAGAAGTGACTATTTAAAAACACGTCTTGTAGAATTATTAAGTTTCCCGGTGTCTGATATGTAGTTATAAATACAAAAAAAAACTTTATCATAGATGTACCTGCTAGATATAATTGTCAGTAGCCTGTTAAATATAGTTGTCCGTCAAGTGTTTTCATGATTATAAATAAAATAGTTAAAACCGCACCGAGATATATCGCAGGCAATTCTTTTTTACCTTTTGATTAATTGAATTAATTAAGAAATTGTATTGTCTAAATCGATTTATTGATGGTAAGGCGTTTAAAAACATCGTACAATGTTGCATGCAATTCATAAGTCTCTGATTCCTGTTCCGTAGTTAGCACCTCCTGCTTTGTTAAGGGCATCTTTGAATTGATCAATGTCTATTTCGGCTTGGCTCTCCAATTGCAGTTCAACCGCAAAGTTCTGAAACAATTATTTCTAATTATTTTTCACAGCAACAAATAATTTTTATATTACATATAATATTTTGTAACTCTTGGTCATCGACAGTTGCATAACAGAGTTAAAATATCGGGTTAATATTTGTATTAGTTTTCGATGTGTAAAAAGCCAGTCCAGATTGGTCGCTTTGTATAAAGCTTACATGTAGTTTTTTGTTAACGTGTATTTTTAGTTAGTTTCATGTAGTTTGTAAAAGTCGATGTTAGACTGTGGAACATAAAATAGGTAATAAAATAGGTAGATAAAGTAAAAATATAAAGTTTGACAAACTATATATTAATTTTAACATAACTTTAGTATAATTACTACGTCTAGAACACCGATTTCCCAAAGTTTCGATAAGGTCGACGCAAAATATCAGATTTATATTTTGCGGCATTTAACCTTAAAATTAATTAATCTTAATAAATAAATATCTTCACGCAATTCCCAACACAGAGGTCAAGTCTAGACAATAAAGTCCCTTTGACTCACCTTCCACCGAAGATATTTTCGAGACAACGTGACAGGTGGTGAGCCCGTTGCCGTCTTTATGTCCAAGCCAACAATGAAATTCGTACATAAGTTTTTGGAAAACTCATAAGTACTGCCAGCTGGGAATCGAACTCGGGTCTCTCGACTCGAATTTCCGACCACCCAACAACTCGTCTATCGTGACTTCTTAATTGATTAATATTTTTAAAACAATTTTATCGTTACCTTTATATTTAACCTTTTGTTATTAAAGAAAAAGAGAAATTTAGGAAATCAACTGACATGGGCAGGTTTCGAACCCGAAACCTCCACTCTATCGTGGCGACGCTCTTAACCTTTTTCTTTAATAACATTCTTAAAATGCACAAAAATATATATACATTGTTTCAAAAACGACGGCCAGGAACATATACAGAAAATTCTTCTGATATCCTAAAAAGAGCTATTTGATGCTTATAGCTAAAACGTTTCAAATACATTCGTTATCTAATGTACATGCTAAGTCATATAATCAGCCATAAACTGAAGAAATTAAAACGACGTGGAATTATTATTTAGATTCTATAATAATATTATAGGTTTACTCGTCCCCGAAAAAATGTACCATGGCCGATACTAAAATACTGTTGCCATATACGGCTCAAGTATTCGTACAAGTCTTTAACAAAAACAGCTGTCAAAGTCAAACAAACAGTTGGTAAACAGGGCAGCAAATTTGAAAACGAATACGGTCAATGTTAAATAATGGAAGAGTTACAGTACAAAGTACCATGCAGGGAAATTCAAGTAAATACTTTATTGAATTTACTCGGTGATAACGATGAACCGCTGCCATATTCTTTATTTATAAGCGGTAGTATGGCGACCGGGAAAAGCTTGTGCATGAACAGTGTTCTCAGTTATTTAGGCTATAAATACGTTAGTATTGACTGTATCGAGTGCTACACACCTAAAATTATGTTTGAAGCCATATTATCTGGACTCGAAGAGGATGATGATTCAGAATTAAAATGTGATTCACTGTCGGATTTGATAAATTTTTTAAACTCATTTGGGGCGACGAAAAGTACATACGATCCTATTCTGTTAGTGTTCGATCGTGCCGAGAGACTTAGAGTTATGGATCCTAGCATTATGTGCTCTTTCTTACGGATACGTGAATTATGTAACCTCAACATTTGCTCTGTTTTTGTCAGCCATTTAGCATACGAAAATTTTTATTTCAGAATGGGCGCTTTAGAGCCTATTCAGATATTTTTTCCTAACTACACAAAGGACGAACTATTCAAGATTATATTTATGCATCAAAAAAACTTTGTCAGTCAATTAATAAGTAGTCATAATATTGAAATGGAAGTCAAAGATGAACTCGAGAAACCAGAGTTGTTTGCAAATTTTCTGAATGCATTTCTCAGTGTGTTTTACAGACCGTGTCGCGATCTAATAGAACTGCAACATATGGCACAAATTAACTTTATAAAATACTGTGAACCAATCATAAAAAATGAAATAAAACCTACCGACCTAAATAAACTCTGGCGTCACATATCTCCTATACTGAAAGCAAGCTTAGAACTCCTATACTTAAGAATGAGCATGCCAGCAGCTGCCACAATATCACCACTCAAGGAGAATAGCAATTGGACAGAATCGCAAATATCAAACTTTGAAAACACTCTAAAAGAGGAACTTAAGTCAACAAAAAGCTTTGCACAAAGTTTTGAACTTCCATATTACGCTAAATTCCTCCTTATAGCGGCTTATCTAGCCAGTTACAATCCGCCTAAAGAAGACAAAAGATTATTCATGAAAAACCATGGCAAACAACGGAAGAGACTACAACAAGTGAAGGCTAAAGCAAAAATCACAGAGAAACTGAGTACCCAACTAGGACCTAAAGTGTTCACACTTGACCGATTATTAGCAATATTCTATGCTATTCTAGAAGAGAAAATAGGTTTAACAAGCAACCTTTTAGCACAGATAGCAACACTAGTGGAATTGAAATTAATTGCTGGCAGTAAAGAAATAGATCTGGATGCGGCAAAGTATAAATGCATTGTTGGATATGATTTTATATCAGCTGTTGCACAGACTGTAGATTTTAATGTCAGGAAGTATTTATATGATTTTATGTAAATTATAACCATAAATTTAAGTTAACTGGAAAGTCCCTTTTTGATTAAGCAGAAAATATTTCTAGCTCACTTTTGTACAATTATTTATTTCATTTTTAAATATACATTTTGTAGTAAGTTTTATTTATCTATCAGTATAAAGAAAACTATCCCATAACTCACAAGTTACATACAAGTAGTTTCAAGAGATCAATGTGGACAAACATCCACACTGACCTTACCTAGATTTATTTATTTATTCTTTATGCACCTTAATATATGTGAACGAACAAAGGCGGACTTAATGATAAAAGCATTCTCTGCAGTCAACTTTAAGTCAGTGGGATACCATTGATGGCGGTTACAAATAAAAATTATATTAAATAAAAAAAAAATACTTATAAATTATATATACAAACTACTTACACTGAATGTTATATATACTACATACTTACACACAAATACATGTGAATTTAACACAATAATAAATATAATAAGATGATGGGACTCATTGTAGCAACTTTAGGAAATGAGCCAAACATTGTGATTGTCACAAGAATTATTTAATTTATAAACGTAATAACCTTACAATACTCTGTATATGTTAAAATACTATATATTATACTAAAGTCAAATTTACAGTATTGAGAAAAGTCACATTTCCAAAACAGTACTGCCTTTATAAACCACTCCAATATCTGTTAAACCTTTAGTAAAACATCCTACCCTACCTTGTTCTGCTTCATATATAATAGTTTAAGAATTAAAGACAAGGGCATTCTTGTCAAATATTCACATGGGTAGGTTTATCAGAATACATTCACAGCCACATTAAAAAAAAAGTCTTCAAGCTATTCCCTATAGTGGGGTTGACAGAGGTCTAGGCAGATAAGTTCTTTCGACCCACCAACCATTGAAGACATTTTTTGGGACAATGTGACAGGTGGTGAGTCTGTTGCCTTCAAATCCAAGCCAACAGTATACAGCGACATTCATGGCTAATTTAGCATTAAAAAGTAATATTGACAATTGGAGAGATAGCGGTCTAGAGAATGAACCTTGGTCACTTGCATATAAAGCAAGTGTCCTAATACACACTTGCTTTATATGCAATACACCTGATCAAGGCTTCCATGGCTACCATGGCTTTTAATAATCCCAATTGGTATCAATCCCAAGATCCACAAATCTCTTCCTTAAATACTATGCCCCGCAGTCACTAGAACAACCCATAGAATATGGGTAAAAAAAAGTGCACTAATCTTTGCTGAATCTAATAAACATTTAATAATAATTATAATGCGTATATTTTTCCTCACATATTACAGACAATCTGCCTTTAAAACTATAAATAAATTTAGAACTATACATGTACAATATTATAGTATATACAATACAATATGTAGAATATACAGGTACAATTTTATAATTTACTTAATATATACACATGAGCTATGCTTATATACTTTATCCCCTAAGCATTCTATACCAGTCTAGCTTAAGTGCGATCCACAGATAAAAAGAACGTGCAGATACAGTAGTCTTATGAGTCTTAGCATGGTCATGATAGCTGAGTCGTTGGGTGATCGGAATTTGTGTCAAAAGACCAAAGTTCGATGGCAGGCTCGTACCAATGGTTTAATTAATATACGATTTATATCTTTGGCTTGGACATAGAGCCGGCCAGAGATTCACCACCCGTCACGTTGTCCTAAAAAATGGCTTCGGTAAAAGGTGGCTCGAAAGGCCTTGTTCGTCTAGACTGCTGTCTACCGCAGTACCAGACCCACCTTTCACCGAAGATAATTTCGGGACAACGTGACAGGTGGTGAGCCTTTATGTCCAAGCCAACGATATAATTCGTACATAAGATTTTGAAAGACCCATTGGTACGAGCCTGCCAACTGTGTATCGAACTCGGGTCCCATGACTCGAAATTGCGACCACCCTACCACTTGGCTATCGTGACTTTTATCATGACTTTTAGGGAGGGGGGGGGGGGGGTTAAGGGGAGAGTTTGTTGTCTAGACAAGATGTCAGTCTCTAGACAGTTAAGTAGTCTAGTCTGAGATGTTGTTAGTATATACTTACGGAAATGATGTCCTTGATGATGGCCTTGTCGGTGGACATCTTTGCGCGGTTGATTACGGACACGTTGGGCCCCACCCACGTCACGAACAGGAACTTGCGCCGCTTCGACATCTCGTCGCCCATCTGCAGCCTGCCGGACCAATTTTATATTTATTATATGCTAGCTAACCCCGCAAACGTTGCTCTGCCAAATAGATGCTTAATTTAAAAAATATATATATAAGTAATAGGGTTTTGATGGTAGAGTTGAGATGGTAGGTTGAGAGGTTGTACTGCTATTTGGCAGCAGAAAAAGGCTAGAGTGTGGTACAAATCCAGACGATTCCTAGCCAGAGAAGGAGTCTGCTGCCTCTAAAATTACCGTTACTATTCACAATCATATTCATTTGCCATTAGCACCACGTTTCATAAACTGTGGCGATTGCAGTACCAGCTGCCTGGGAAGTATAACCTCAAACCTTTTATGCCCTACATCCATAACACAGGCCACCCAATCATAGGAGTCGATTTGCACCTTGGTAATAATAATAATTATTATCTTCACGCAATTCTCAATACAGGGGTAGATAGAGGTCTAGTCTAGACAATTAAGTCCCTTCGACCCACCATCCAACGAAGATATTTTCTTGACAACGGACAGGTAGTGAGCCCGTCGCCGTCTTTATGTCCAAGCCAACGATATAATTCGTACATAAGTTTTTAAAAAAACCCATTGGTACGAGCTTGCCACTTGGGGATCGAAATCGGGTCTCTTGACTCGAAATTCCAACCACCCAACCACTTGGCTGTCGTGATTAACTACCTTGGTAATCAATCTTAATGCAAAATACTGCTTCAATATAAAATACTGTCCCAATCAGAGTAGCTTATCAAGCATTGCTCAATACTGGGGTAGTCAGAGGTCTACTCCTTAATCCTTTCGACCCACTTTTCACTAACTTATTTGAGATAACGTGGTGGTGGTGCAGTTAAATTCGACGTTTTAACCAATAGTATATATTAAGATTGAAGATTCTAATCAAGTTTCGGAGTCCTGACCTCTGCGACTTGATAGCACCAGACCCCCTGCCTACCATAACATGGGAAAATGCTTGAAGATACATTACCTGAGGTACCCGAATGCGCGTTCATCATCAGCGAACTGCTTCCGGAACTCGGTGAAGTCGCTGCCCCGCGCAGAGCACACGATGCGCGGCCCCTCGAACTTGAACACCGCCCTGTCACCATGGTGCAGTAGTTATCGCCTTTTAACACTACTTATACATGCATACATAGCGGCCTGTAAAAGTCCACTGCAGGAGAGTTCCTCAGGAGGATTTGATGACAACTGACAGCATCGTGCTTCCACCATGCATGATGCTGCCAGTTGCGAGATTTCTACCATGTGTACTAAGGTACCCAGTCCCTAGGTCACCTCTTACGACATCCACGTAGAAGAAAATTGATGTGTATTCTTCGCCGAGACCACAAGAACCACTATTTGTATATAACTCACAAAAAAGTACATATTCTCTTCTTTTTTTCCACCATCACACTGTTTTATGGGGTTTCGATGAGAAAAGATCCAACAATTCACGTAATGAGAAGTAGCTTCAAAAGCCAACGGGCACCGATATATAACTTTAAACAAAGATAAGGTCCCAAATGCGCTTGACGCTTCCAAGGACTTGAATAATGTGGCATAGAACATAGCCCGTAATCATACGAGCCCTCCATGATCTAGAAGGCTCGTGCGAGTTCTGGATTGAAGGTAACAGAGAACCCTTGACATGTTACAACTTTCACAGCAGATCATATAAATTCTGCGGCAGAAATCTATATGGATATATATCGTATCTATGTATACCAGCTACAAATAACTCTGATGAAAATCAGGGACACTATCATGGGCGTCGAATCACTTTCGCGTTTGCACCCTGGATTGAAAGCGGGGTGTCTTCGTATATATTTGTATAAAATATACAGCAAAAAGTTGGTTTTGTAGGAGGCCTTTGTTCGGCAAGGGACTCTGGATAGGCCGTAAAGAAAAAATAATAATATACAACAGTATTAACACATCAACTCACCATTCCGTAGGCGTAGCGTCAGACCGAACGTCCTCGTATGCAGACCGTATCGTGTCGCGGTCTAGACCGGTTGTCATGGCAACCTGTGAACAATTTTAATTATTAAAGAGTTTATTACAAGGAAATTTTCTGTAGTGAAATAGGTATTTGGGAGAAGGAATCCCAGTATGTTATAGTAATCTGTGGAGATAATCTCTCGAACTATGGGTAATCCAATTCTTAAAAGTAATATGTGTGCTATATGCTGCAAATTGTAAATTTATTGCATGTTTTTGTGAAGCTATCACAATGTTTGTTTGTAATAACCGTAAACATAACTTATGAGTTAATTAAAAGTAAAGAAGCAACCCACTTCTATCCTCTTTTCAGCAAAGGGAGCACATTTTATTAATCGTTTATAAATTTATGTGGTACATTTACAACAACAGGGTAACTGTTGGGATTTTACCAGTCCATAAACTACTATTTATGAAAAGGGAAGAGGGGGAGCGGATTTGTTTTTAGATTACTTCACCTTATATCACGTAAGGATATGCCATCTCTTTTCTTCCCGTGAGTATCTTAAGAGGGTCTATGGGTAACATAATGATGCTAACCCACAGATGGCAGGATATTCTTAACGCGAAATACAAGTGATGGGCAACAGCATCTAAGGTGCAGAATGTATGACACTGGGGTTATGGCAAATCCTCTACAGAGAAGAAGCCTTACCCTGCAATGAAGGCCACGTATGCATGTATTTAACACAGCGGTACGAAAGACAGAAGACTAAGAAATCAATTTCAGCTATTTTAAAATCATTCGTGCAACAACTTTGCCGCCACTAAGCTCTCTACATTTTACTTTGTAACTTTTCATCACCTTCGAGGAGCAAGAGACTTCGGAATGACACGACTCGACATCCTGGACATCGTCACTAGGGCAGGAGACATCTTCCTTTCCCTCTTTCACAATAGCATAGAGTTCATCAATACGTTTCCTTAATACATTAATGTCACTTCTAATTTTTCTTCGATCTGTAGCAGTTTCCTCTAATGCCACAATTTTTTCCGAAAACTGTGTCAAAATTTTTCGTAACTCGTCTACATTGCTTGTTAAAACGTCGAATTTTGTGATGATATTGTTTTGATTGTTTGTTAATTTTGTTATGTGATCCTCTAATGATTTGAAATTGCCTTCGATATGATTAGGCTCGTCGGTCTGGTTGTCCGTGTACATATTGGATATTTATTACAAATCATGTAAATATTAGATATTAAATAAACATCTTTTGTAATAATTCGGATAGGATAACGAGATTTAAAAGATACAATTTGTTGATTTATTTCATTATTGAATTTGACATTTATACTTTTTTCCCCGCCAGTTTAAAAATTTCATCCCATCTGAGTTTAATAATTCGTAAGGAGATTTTATATTATCGTTGTCTCTAACATTGTGACCGTATCATTATTCTGGCCATGAGACTCATGCAGAGACCCTAGCCCCAGAGAACATAGAGTTAGAGAATCTGTAACAATCACAACCTTGAAACTCTAATAAATAATCGTTGCTGATAACCTAGGAGGCAAAACTTTCTTTCTTTCCAGAAACGGAAAAAGCGTTTACCTATGTAAACCAATTTTTATTAATCGTTTAGCAGCCTGCCCCAGGATACTACAGCAGGTTAAAACACTGAAATTTTCCAAACACGTCCAGTGTTCTGGACCAAGATTTCACCGAAGCCTATTTATGACAACGTGACAGGTGGTAAGCCTATCGCCGTTTTAGTGTCCAAAGCAAATTGAACCATATTATTTCGTTCATATGTATTTACATAGATAAAATGAACATCCATGACTAGAGTACAAACATTCATATTCGTCACAAAAATATTTGCCCCCTGCGAGATTCGAATCCTACCAACTAGGTAAATAGGCTGTTTGAATTTTAATGATTTTCTTTATTTCATTAAACTGGATAGTGTATTGAATACATGAAAAACTAATGCGAACTACAAGCTTTTTATAAGGCTAGAGTCGCACTACAGAAAATCGTTAATAATACAGTTCAGCAATTTATATTTCTTTCCGCAGATTCTTATCTACAAGATTTTGATGTTTACGATGTATAATTAGGAATGCTTAGCTTTGGTAAACCAATACATCGAGGTAAGTACTGGTTTTTACAAAGAATGTTTATACTATATTCTTATGATAAATGGTCATAGGATCAATGTTTCTAAATATATAGACACATTGTTTCATATTGTCTTCAGAGATAAGTGGATCGAAAGGAACTTGTCTAGACCACTGTCTACTCACTGGAGTAGACAGTGGTCTAGACCGGTTGTCATGGCAACCTGTGAACAATTTTAATTATTAAAGAGTTTATTACAAGGAAATTTTCTGTAGTGAAATAGGTATTTGGGAGAAGGAATCCCAGTATGTTATAGTAATCTGTGGAGATAATCTCTCGAACTATGGGTAATCCAATTCTTGAAAGTAATATGTGTGCTATATGCTGCAAATTGTAAATTTATTGCATGTTTTTGTGAAGCTATCACAATGTTTGTTTGTAATAACCGTAAACATAACTTATGAGTTAATTAAAAGTAAAGAAGCAACCCACTGCTATCCTCTTTTCAGCAAAGGGAGCACATTTTATCAATCGTTTATAAATTTATGTGGTACATTTACAACAACAGGGTAACTGTGGGGATTTTACCAGTCCATAAACTACTATTTATAAAAAGGGAAGAGGGGGAGCGGATTTGTTTTTAGATTACTTCACCTTATATCACGTAAGGATATGCCATCTCTTTTCTTCCCGTGAGTATCTTAAGAGGGTCTATGGGTAACATAATGATGCTAACCCACAGATGGCAGGATATTCTTAACGCGAAATACAAGTGATGGGCAGCAGCATCTAAGGTGCAGAATGTATGACACTGGGGTTATGGCAAATCCTCTACAGAGAAGAAGCCTTACCCTGCAATGAAGGCCACGTATGCGTGTATTTAACACAGCGGTACGAAAGACAGAAGACTAAGAAATCAATTTCAGCTATTTTAAAATCATTCGTGCAACAACTTTGCCGCCACTAAGTTCTCTACATTTTACTTTGTAACTTTTCATCACCTTCGAGGAGCAAGAGACTTCGGAATGACACGATTCGACATCCTGGACATCGTCACTAGGGCAGGAGACATCTTCCTTTCCCTCTTTCACAATAGCATAGAGTTCATCAATACGTTTTCTTAATACATTAATGTCACTTCTAATTTTTCTTCGATCAGTAGCAGTTTCCTCTAATGCCACAATTTTTTCCGAAAACTGTGTCAAAATTTTTCGTAACTCGTCTACATTGCTTGTTAAAACGTCGAATTTTGTGATGATATTGTTTTGATTGTTTGTTAATTTTGTTATATGATCCTCTAATGATTTGAAATTGCCTTCGATATGATTAGGCTCGTCGGTCTGGTTGTCCGTGTACATATTGGATATTTATCCCAAATCATGTAAATATTAGATATTAAATAAACATGTTTTGTAATAATTCGGATAGGATAACGAGATTTAAAAGATACAATTTGTTGATTTATTTCATTATTGAATTTGACATTTATACTTTTTTCCCCGCCAGTTTAAAAATTTCATCCCATCTGAGTTTAATAATTCGTAAGGAGATTTTATATTATCGTTGTCTCGAACATTTCGACCGTATCACTATTCTGGCCATGAGACTCATGCAGAGACCCTAGCCCCAGAGTACATAGAGTTAGAGAATCTGTAAGAGTCACAACCTTGAAACTCTAATAAATAATCGTTGCTGATAACCTAGGAGGCAAAACTTTCTTTCTTTCCAGAAACGGAAAAAGCGTTTACCTATGTAAACCAATTTTTATTAATCGTTTAGCAGCCTGCCCCAGGAAACTACAGCAGGTTAAAACACTGAAATTTTCCAAACACGTCCAGTGCTCTGGACCAAGATTTCACCGAAGCCTATTTATGACAACGTGACAGGTGGTAAGCCTATCGCCGTTTTAGTGTCCAAAGCAAATTGAACCATATTATTTCGTTCATATGTATTTACATAGATAAAATGAACATCCATGACTAGAGTACAAACATTCATATTCGTCACAAAAATATTTGCCCCCTGCGAGATTCGAATCCTACCAACTAGGTAAATAGGCTGTTCGAATTTAAATGATTTTTTTTATTTCATTAAACTGGATAGTGTATTGAATACATAAAAAACTAATGCGAACTACAAGCTTTTTATAAGGCTAGAGTCGCTCTACAGAAAATCGTTAATAATACAGTTCAGCAATTTATATTTCTTTCCGCAGATTCTTATCTACAAGATTTTGATGTTTACGATGTATAATTAGGAATGCTTAGCTTTGGTAAACCAATACATCGAGGTAAGTACTGGTTTTTACAAAGAATGTTTATACTATATTCTTATGATAAATGGTCATAGGATCAATGTTTCTAAATATATAGACACATTGTTTCATATTGTCTTCAGAGATAAGTGGATCGAAAGGAACTTGTCTAGACCACTGTCTACTCCAGTATAGGAAATATGCGAGAAGATATTCACCATCTTTTTAGTGTTAAATAACGTAGAAAGATTAAAGACCAGACACATACAGATGTATTATGTAAATACTTTATCAAACTTTCGACATAAAACGATATAAGAACTTAATTGAGGATACTATTCCCTGTATTGTAAAAACGAATTTAGCAAATAGAAAATTGAAATAATCTATAAATCACATACAATAAGGAATTGTAAGTAAAATAAAACATATTTCAGAGATCAAAAGCAGTTTAATTTGTTTTCCATTACATCAAGTTAAGAGGAATGCAAGAAAGCAGCTACTGCTAAGCATGAAATTACATGCCCCCACGAAGACGAAGCACCAGATGAAGCGTAGATTCTTTCTGAATATTGTAGTCAGAGAGAGTGCGCCCATCTTCCAACTGTTTCCCAGCAAAGATCAGCCTCTGCTGGTCCGGGGGAATACCTTCCTTGTCTTGAATTTTCGCTTTAACATTTTCAATTGTGTCGGAAGGCTCCACTTCCAAGGTGATGGTCTTCCCAGTCAGGGTCTTCACGAAGATCTGCATACCTCCCCTGAGACGCAATACCAAGTGAAGGGTGGATTCTTTTTGAATGTTGTAATCCGACAGGGTGCGTCCATCTTCCAGCTGCTTGCCGGCAAAGATCAGTCTCTGCTGGTCTGGGGGGATACCTTCCTTGTCTTGGATCTTAGCCTTTACATTCTCAATGGTGTCTGAAGGCTCCACCTCCAAGGTGATGGTCTTCCCAGTCAGGTCTTCACGAAGATCTGCATACCTCCCCTGAGACGCAATACCAAGTGAAGGTGGATTCTTTTGAATGTTGTAACTGACAGGGTGCGGCCATCTTCCAGCTGCTTGCCGGCAAAGATGAGTCTCTGCTGGTCTGGGGGGATACCTTCCTTGTCTTGGATCTTAGCCTTTACATTCTCAATGGTGTCTGAAGGCTCCACCTCCAAGGTGATGGTCTTCCAGTCAGGGTCTTCACGAAGATCTGCATACCTCCCCTGAGACGCAATACCAAGTGAAGGGTGGATTCTTTTTGAATGTTGTAATCAGAGAGGGTGCGGCCATCTTCTAGCTGCTTGCCGGCAAAGATCAGTCTCTGCTGGTCTGGGGGGATACCTTCCTTGTCTTGGATCTTAGCCTTTACATTCTCAATGGTGTCTGAAGGCTCCACCTCCAAGGTGATGGTCTTCCCAGTCAGGGTCTTCACGAAGATCTGCATACCTCCCCTGAGACGCAATACCAAGTGAAGGGTTGATTCTTTTTGAATGTTGTAATCAGACAGGGTGCGTCCATCTTCCAGCTGCTTGCCGGCAAAGATGAGTCTCTCTGCTGGTCTGGGGATACCTTCCTTGTCTTGGATCTTAGCCTTTACATTCTCAATGGTGTCTGAGCTCCACCTCCAGGTGATGGTCTTGCCAGTCAGGGTCTTCACGAAGATCTGCATACCTCCCCTGAGACGCAATACCAAGTGAAGGGTTGACTCTTTCTGGATGTTGTAATCAGAGAGGTGCGGCCATCTTCCAGCTGCTTGCCTGCAAAGATCAGCCTCTGCTGGTCAGGGGGGATGCCCTCCTTGTCCTGGATCTTTGCCTTTACATTCTCAATGGTGTCTGAAGGCTCCACCTCCAAGGTGATGGTCTTCCCAGTCAGAGTCTTGACGAAGATCTGCATACCTCCTCTAAGACGCAATACCAAGTGAAGGGTTGATTCTTTTTGAATGTTGTAATCAGAGAGGGTGCGGCCATCTTCTAGCTGCTTGCCGGCAAAGATCAGTCTCTGCTGGTCTGGGGGGATACCTTCCTTGTCTTGGATCTTTGCCTTGACATTCTCAATGGTGTCACTGGGCTCGACCTCCAGGGTGATGGTCTTGCCTGTCAGGGTCTTCACAAAGATCTGCATGCCACCTCTGAGGCGAAGGACCAGGTGCAGGGTGGACTCTTTCTGGATGTTGTAGTCTGACAGGGTGCGGCCATCTTCCAGCTGCTTGCCGGCAAAGATGAGTCTCTGCTGGTCTGGGGGGATACCTTCCTTGTCTTGGATCTTAGCCTTTACATTCTCAATGGTGTCTGAAGGCTCCACCTCAAGGTGATGGTCTTCCCAGTCAGGGTCTTCACGAATCTGCATACCTCCCTGAGACGCAATACCAAGTGAAGGGTGGATTCTTTTGAATGTTGTAATCCGACAGGGTGCGTCCATCTTCCAGCTGCTTGCCGGCAAGATCAGTCTCTGCTGGTCTGGGGAATACCTTCCTTGTCTTGGATCTTAGCCTTACATTCTCAATGGTGTCTGAAGGCTCCACCTCCAAGGTGATGGTCTTGCCGGTCAGGGTCTTCACGAAGATCTGCATGCCATCCCTCAGACGGAGGACCAGGTGCAGGGTTGACTCTTTCTGGATGTTGTAATCAGAGAGGGTGCGGCCATCTTCCAGCTGCTTGCCGGCAAAGATCAGCCTCTGCTGGTCGGGGGGATGCCCTCTTTATCCTGGATCTTGGCCTTCACGTTCTCGATGGTGTCACTGGGCTCCACCTCCAGGGTGATGGTCTTGCCGGTCAGGGTCTTCACGAAGATCTGCATACCTCCCTGAGACGCAATACTAAGTGAAGGGTAGATTCTTTTGAATGTTGTAATCAGAGAGAGTGCGGCCATCTTCTAGCTGCTTGCCGGCAAAGATCAGCCTCTGCTGGTCATGGGGGATGCCCTCTTTATCCTGGATCTTGGCCTTCACGTTCTCGATGGTGTCACTGGGCTCCACCTCCAGGGTGATGGTCTTGCCGGTCAGGGTCTTCACGAAGATCTGCATGCCACCTCTCAGGCGAAGGACCAAGTGAAGGGTTGATTCCTTTTGGATGTTGTAATCCGACAGGGTGCGTCCATCTTCCAGCTGCTTGCCGGCAAAGATCAGTCTCTGCTGGTCTGGGGGGATACCTTCCTTGTCTTGGATCTTAGCCTTTACATTCTCAATGGTGTCTGAAGGCTCCACCTCCAAGGTGATGGTCTTCCCAGTCAGGGTCTTCACGAAGATCTGCATACCTCCCCTGAGACGCAATACCAAGTGAAGGGTGGATTCTTTTTGAATGTTGTAATCCGACAGGGTGCGTCCATCTTCCAGCTGCTTGCCGGCAAAGATCAGTCTCTGCTGGTCTGGGGGGATACCTTCCTTGTCTTGGATCTTAGCCTTTACATTCTCAATGGTGTCTGAAGGCTCCACCTCCAAGGTGATGGTCTTCCCAGTCAGGGTCTTCACGAAGATCTGCATACCTCCCCTGAGACGCAATACCAAGTGAAGGGTGGATTCTTTTTGAATGTTGTAATCAGAGAGGGTGCGGCCATCTTCTAGCTGCTTGCCGGCAAAGATCAGTCTCTGCTGGTCTGGGGGGATACCTTCCTTGTCTTGGATCTTAGCCTTTACATTCTCAATGGTGTCTGAAGGCTCCACCTCCAAGGTGATGGTCTTCCCAGTCAGGGTCTTCACGAAGATCTGCATACCTCCCCTGAGACGCAATACCAAGTGAAGGGTTGATTCCTTTTGGATGTTGTAATCCGACAGGGTGCGTCCATCTTCCAGCTGCTTGCCGGCAAAGATGAGTCTCTGCTGGTCTGGGGGGATACCTTCCTTGTCTTGGATCTTAGCCTTTACATTCTCAATGGTGTCTGAAGGCTCCACCTCCAAGGTGATGGTCTTCCCAGTCAGGGTCTTCACGAAGATCTGCATACCTCCCCTGAGACGCAATACCAAGTGAAGGGTGGATTCTTTTTGGATATTGTAATCTGAGAGCGTGCGGCCATCTTCCAGCTGTTTGCCAGCAAAGATCAACCTCTGCTGATCTGGGGGAATACCTTCCTTGTCTTGAATTTTCGCTTTAACATTCTCAATAGTGTCTGATGGTTCCACCTCTAAAGTGATGGTCTTGCCTGTCAAAGTCTTCACAAAAATCTGCATATTGATCTGTAAGCAATGGAAAGAATAAGATTATTATGTATGGTGATGAATATTAGTAGAATATTTCTTCTTGTATCTGAATCTAATAATTAAAGGCATTCTTTTTTGCTTTTACAAAATTATTCACGAGGCCTTTTCAATTTCAAAACAATGACTCATGAATAAATGATTAAATCCTTGGTAAGATGCAGGAGTAAAAAACCATTTCATGATTGCGTCATATTTTTTTAAAAGAAAATATTTTAAATATTTAGCTATATCGTGAAAGCGATACTGATAAGGTACTATTTAATAGATTTGACAGCAAGATAAAAGACATGAGAAAACAAGGCCTCGTAACTGTTGTACAAAGAACAAAGGAAAAGATGGCGGACGGGCTTGACCTACAAAGAAATTAAGCAATGAAATATAAAATTAGGAACCTAAATTTTTAATAAGCCGATTTTTAAAAAGGAATTAATAGTTTATCCATAAAAAGGATGAGTTTGTTCGTCATCAATTATAAATTATTTTATTCATTTTTGTTGAATTACGATTTTATCGGTATATTATAAACATAATTACGATGAATTAAAAAAAACTTTACTAATAACCAAAACCTTTATCCCGTAACGAATAATAATAGCAGTATAGTTTGACAAAATCAATAATACCATTGCACGTCAAACAAAATGGCGTTTGCTTTGTCCTCCATAATGCGTAATTCAACAAAATCTTAGTGCCACGATATTAATTTACCAGAAAAAACTTGAAGTACTTACTTTTCACTAGAATTTATCCAGAAACTAGAATTTCTATAACAAACAGCAACTTTAAAAATTATCAAAATGTTAACACACGAACTTCGTCACACGTCTTATTTCTTTTTCAAGCCTCTTGTAAATGTAGACGCGGGAGGAGGGATGGCCTTTTTATACACACAAGTTGCACATGATACGTCGATCAATAACGCTACGATGAACCCCGAACCGAACAGTAAACTGCGCCCTGTCTCTTTCTATTCCCATATAAACGAAAGGAACAGTAACATTAGCGATGGTTCTAGAATCGACGAACCGCCACGAAGTTTTCCTTTGTGACGTTGCCACCAAGCAGAATAACAAAAACAAAAAGGAAGAATTATTTATGTTGCAAATTTGTGAAAACAATTTTGCAAATTCATGCTATATAAAGAACAAACAAACATATGATGATCAAATACAGAAACTAAATTATGCTAATATTTACAATAATTATTAACTAAAAACTGCCATAATCGTAGAGCCCCACTCCTCGTGGCATGGTACCAAGAACGCTGGCTGCATTTCTACTTTGAATGGCTAGACTTAAGCTATGACTAATGACTTGGCCGTTAAGTGATAAAAGAACTAAAAAATCAAATTTAAAGCATTAAGATTATGCTGTTCACCAAGGCTAGTAGACGATAGTTGTACATTCACGAGTTTGCATTTGTTAATACTTTTATTTAATTACTGCTACATAACCATTGATGTATAATACTTTAAATCTAATTTGCAAATATTGTTATATCTGAATATTATTACTTATTGAGAATACCTACATATTATTAATAAATATATGGTTAATTATCTTATATTTTTATATTTTATTTTATATTTTTACGATTACGTACGTCTAAATCTATACTAAACTCTGAGTAATTAAGTTAGTACCAAAGGATCAATAGCCTAATAATTTACGGTGCAGACTACGAAACATGACGTTGCAGTTTCGAGTCTGCCATTCGATTATTGTCATTAACCCCTTAAGTCCAGACGCAAACATTGCAGTTTAGTTGGAGTTGATAATAGGAATACTGGTAATTATTATTTTAGCATTGTTAGTATTCATTAAAAAGCTAATTAATGACAATACATATATCATTTCCATAGACTAGTTTCCGCATAATAGCTAGTATAAAACTACAATAATATTTTATCCATCAGGATTTTAATTAAATACCTAAATTTTAATAAGCCGATTTTTAAAAAGGATTTAATAGATTTGATAGCAAGATAAAAGACATGAGAAAACAAGGCCTCGTAACTGTTGTACAAAGAACAAACAAACATATGATGATCAAATACAGAAACTAAATTATGCTAATATTTACAATAATTATTAACTAAAAACTGCTATAATCGTAGAGCCCCACTCCTCGTGGCATGGTACCAAGAACGCTGGCTGCATTTCTACTTTGAATGGCTAGACTTAAGCTATGACTAATGACTTGGCCGTTAAGTGATAAAAGAACTAGAAAATCAAATTTAAAGCATTAAGATTATGCTGTTCACCAAGGCTAGTAGACGATAGTTGTACATTCACGAGTTTGCATTTGTTAATACTTTTATTTAATTACTGCTACATAACCATTGATGTATAATACTTTAAATCTAATTTGCAAATATTGTTATATCTGAATATTATTACTTATTGAGAATACCTACATATTATTAATAAATATGTGGTTAATTATCATTTTATATTTTTACAATTACGTACGTCTAAATCTATACTAAACTCTGAGTAATTAAGTTAGTATCAAAGGATCAATAGCCTAATAATTTACGGTGCAGACTACGAAACATGACGTTGCAGTTTCGAGTCTGCCATTCGATTATTGTCATTAACCCCTTAAGTCCAGACGCAAGCATTGCAGTTTAGTTGGAGTTGATAATAGGAATACTGGTAATGATTATTTTAGCATTGTTAGTATTCATTAAAAAGCTAATTAATGACAATACATATATCATTTCCATAGACTAGTTTCCGCATAATAGCTAGTATAAAACTACAATAATATTTTATCCATCAGGATTTTAATTAAATACCTAAATTTTGTATCGTGGACCCTTGTTTACAGCATCGGCCTAGAATTCTGAACAAGGATTATTTTCATTCGGTTTTTTTATATTCCAAAAGTTTACCGATCACAATTTTTGTGTTTCTTTCAACATACTTGATATGTTACAATCCTTAGTTAAATAGGTATTATCTATAGTTAAAATACTGTAGAACTATGTAGGTGTCTTTAACCAAATAGTATGTAATCACTACATTCTATAACATTTTAGTCTCAGAAACAAGTTGAAGAAGGAAAAACAAGTAATAAACATTACTCTTTGGTAGAATTATTGACGTCTAAATAACAATACCGAGGTCCATAAAAGAATAGAAAAAATATAAAAATATCTTCATGCACTTCCCAATACAGGGGTAGACAGAGGCCTAGACAATTAAGTCCCTTTGACCCACCTTCCACCGAAGATATTTTCATCGCCGTCTTTACATCCAAGCCAACGATGAAATTCGTACATAAGTTTTTGAAAAACTCATTGGTAATCAAACTCCTCGACTCGAAATTCTGACCACCCAATAACTCGGCTAACATGACTTATAAAAGAATAGAAAAAAGCATTAATTTGTGCTGCTCTTTATTAGTAGAAAGAGTATATACGTAATCACTACGTCTGTAACATTTGAGATTAACATATTTAATTGATATTTGTCAAAACAAAGAGAAGAATGTTTCAACAAAGAAGTATTTGGAGTTATAATGAACGCGGTATTATGTATGATCTGCAAGATGATTTATTTAATTAATGAAGACTAATAATATTATAGTCATCTAAAATATTGTTCAGAATGAACGAAAACAAAATAAATAAAAACGGAAAATGTATTTCGATAAACTGAGAAAGTAAAACACTATTTAAAAACGTAAGATAGTCACGAATACCGAGTGCTTGGGTGTTCAAAATTCGCGTCAAGAGATCCGACTTCAATACCCTGGTGGCAGGCTCGTACCAATGAGATCTTACGATACTCATTTACGATTTATATCGTTGGTTTGGAGATAAAGACCGCGGCAGGCTCACCACCAGTCACGTTGTCACAAAAATGTTCTAGGTGAAATGTGAGTCCAAGTAATTATTGTCTAGACCTCTGTCTACGCCAGTATTGGAAATTGCGTGCAGATATTTTTTTATATAAATTAAAACAGCCGAAGTATTTAAATAAACTGAGAAAGTTAAACACTATTTAAAAACAAAATATATAGGCCAAAACGGTGGAGTATTGTTCTAAATATTAATGTGTAGTGTATATATTAGTTTGTTTAAAGTAGGTATGTAATAATAAGATATACGTGAATGTGTGGACTAAATAAACTATTCTAAGATAGACGTTACGATAGCGGAAAGTGGGTTTCCAGGAAATATTTGCGAGGTCATCGCAATCTTTTCATTGATTTTTTTTTATAACCATCTAGCGAACGACGCAAGAAAGAAATGCAAAATATTATTGTTTACAACGCCCATTAAATATTGCGCGCTTGCAAAATCTGCGCATTTCGTTATCTTCTTTATTCTATAAATAAATACACGAGTGGTGTGACAGAGATTATTGTACATCGTTTTATCTCATTAGTAGGTTTTGTAAAGTCCATTGGAATTTCTAGGGAATAAATATTGCCTTTGTCAGTTCTGAGAAATGAACTCCTGGTTATGCTTCCATAGCATGTAACATACAATGACCGGTAAATAAATAAATTAAAAAAATACATGTATATATAGCCCATCCGTTGTACCGATCCCAATATAGGATGCTAAAGCACTTGAGTATGAGTCGGAAACAACGAAGGCACCATAAACACCCAGACCCGAGAAAATGTAGCAAAAATTGGTTTTTCTACATGGCGGGTTCGGGAATCGAACCCGACCTCGAGATGGCGACACCTTGAAAACCGGTGTTTACTGTACTCGTCCACAGAGGTTGTCAATTAAGTCCTGCGGACCCAACTTTCACCGAAGACATTTTTTGTGACAACGTGACAGGTGGTGAGCCAGTAACCTTCTTAACGCTCGTACCAAAGCGTTACTATTAAGAAGGTTACTAGTACTAGTAGAGCTACGATTGGAGGAAAAATTCCAAGTACTACACACCTTGTACCTTAAACGCCCATCATCTATATGCTGGTTTGGTATTTTTCGAGATGGTTATCCCGCAGTCTGTCTTTACCCTTAATCGCCCCTTACGACACCCACATGATGATATATAAATATATATATATCGCCACGCTTGGCAGACGGATTGGCGATCGCAGTACCAGACCACTAGCACCTCAGACGCTGCTGCCCACCTTCGGTCTGATTATTTTGATTTGATACTTTTAGAGATGGTTATTCCGCCATCCATTCATCCATCATTTTTGAAGCTAGTGATTATGTCGTATTAATTAACATTATACGAGGTTTGGTGAGCTCTGTGTTGGTAATTAATTCCTAGTAGCGAATTCCTTATAATTACTTTTTTTATTTAATGCCCATCTAATTATTTTGGCAGTATCATGATTATATCTATCTATCCTTGAAAATAAAAAACTAATAAAAAACAATTGAGTTTACGTTACGGTCTTCATCCTTATCGTCATCAAGTACATGAAGTTTTTTACAATTTGATGATGCAATACTATGTTTTATTGTAAAACAATAAATTAGTCACTGTGTTGACCCAGGTTAGGTATCCATCTAATCGAATGTGTTATCATGTGTGCTATGTGTCATGGATATTTACAAAAGGTACTAAGCATTTAGTTTGATGATCTTACGATTAGTTGAAGGGTTATCAAAACTATCCTAGACTGTTTCTAACTTCAGTTAACGTTTTTTTATCTAAGAGGCAAGACTTTGAAGTCGCACCTATCACGAACCTTACATACAGACATAAACATATTTACATACTTCCTAATTAATATTATAAGCGCGAAAGTGAGTTTGGTTATTTGATATACTAACGCGTAAAATACAAAACCGATTTTAAAAATTCTTTTACCAACAGAGAGCTAAACTATCAGCGATACATATAGCTTTTTTTAAATTAGAGATTCCCACAATAATTATAATAACTCAACTCAACGTTAAAAAAATCCCATATTATTTAACATACGCCGCCATATTTTTATTTGATAGAAAATTTACGTTACTATGTATCCCTTTCACATTTTACATACAAGTGTAAAAGCTTAAGGCGAAAGTTGAAGTCTCAATAATTAAATAACAGCGGTCAGTTTAGTATTCAATTAAGTATAATTGTAACATCAGCTGTTTCAGACATAATCATGGAAATAAATAATCATTACTTTATTTTGACTATGACCTTGAGGCCAAGGGTAAAAACTAAGACCGCGAAATTGATTGTTACACGCAATTTTGTACGAGGCGCATTTTAGAATTTACGATAAGTTTTAGAATTACACTGTAAGTATCTGCAATAAAAGTATTCTATGTCAATCAATGTGTAAACCAGATTCTCCTTATTAAATTTTATCAAGATCCGTCATCAGTTTAGGCATGAGACTGGACTGCTCTATAAAACATCGGCCTAACCTGTCGGCTATCAACCTTTGACTGTGCTGTGTTTATTTTTAAATTGATTGTTTTTTACGTCAGCGTCATCGTTGTTTTGAGACAGTAAGCATTCTAGAAGGAACAAATACAAGGAATAAAGCTATCAATTCACGTTTTTAATTAATTCGCTACATTACATTAGTGTTTGGGTTACATGATTACGTCACGTAATCAAATATTTTATTTTCTACAGACTGAGAGAACAGGCGAGAGAGATAAGCCGGACCAAACAGCCGGAACAAATAAAATTATCGTGTTTGTAATCTCATGAAATTTTGTGTGCATATTGTGTAGGTCTGAGAATTGAACAACATCTATTTTTCATCCCCCTAAATGTTAAGGGGTTACACTCCTAATTTTTTTTTTTTAATTTTTAGATATTTTTTTTTAATATTTTATGATACAGCATTAAAAATACATACAACCCTAAATGATTAACCCTCTACGATCAATCTCTATTTTTATATGGCAAAACAACGTTTGCGGGGTCAGGTAGCAATATATAGTAAGAAAGTCTTTACTAAAGTTTTTCGAAACTTATGTATGGTTTGTATTGACACTAACATGGCGAGAAGCTCAGCACCTATCACGTTTTCCCGGTGAAATGTAGGTTCTTAGGAAAAAAAAAACAAAATTCTAGACTACTCTCTACTCTGACTACACCGGTATTGGGATCCGTGAAGGTTGCTATAAAAATAAATAAGTAAATAAATATCTTCACGCAATTCCCAATACAGAGGTAGACAGAGGTCTAGTCTAGACAATTCAAGTCCCTTCGACCCTCCTTCCACCGAAGATATTTTCGGGACAACGTGACAGGTGCTGAGCCCATCGCCGTCTTTATGTCCAAGCCAACGATACAATTCGTATATAAGTTTTTGAAAAACCCATTGGTACGAGCCCGCCACCTGTGGATCGAACTCGGGTATCTCAACTCGAAATTCTGACCACCCAACCACTTGGCTATTGTGACTTCTAGCATATGAAATCGCTAAAAACTACCGATCATCATAGAATGGGTATTTTGCATTTTTTCATGGGGGCTACTATGCTAGCATCTTTGTTGTATGACGCCAACTATTTATTCTTCGAGAAGGTTCGTATTTTTATTCTGTTGGACTGTTCTACTAGTACTAAAATAGACTCAAGACCAGATAAGACCAATACCCGGCCATAAACTGAAAAAAAAAAAATAGTACTGAAATACGAAGACTTGGTTGTAGAACATTTCATGAGAAAAGACAACCGAAATTCGACATCAAGCGTGCGAGTTTTAATTTACTTTTTAGTGGGAAAAAACTTAAAGTGAACAAATGTAAAAGTCAAAGTGAGAACAGGTCTCAAATGGCAGTGGCAGTTTAACTGTTATAATAGACAGTACTGCATTAACGGCCTTTTACTCCAATCCCTCAATTCTGACTGTATCATATGTAATATAATAATGTTTCTGTCGGTTGGTGTCACGATAGCCGAGTTGAGTGATCGGAATTCGATTCAAGATACCCGAGTTCCATCCCCAAGGCTCGTACCCATGGGTTTTTTCAAAAACTTATGTACGATTTATATCGTTGGTTTGGACAATAGACGGCGCCGGGCTCACCACATGTCAGGTATCCCAATAAAGTGTACGGTGGCAAATGGGTCGAAAGGACTTAATTGTCTTAGACCTCTGTCTACCCCTATATTGGGAATGGCGTGATGATATTTATTTATTTATTTCTAACGGTTCTATAACAAAATTCCAGGTGCATAATCAAATTGTAACTTAATCACTAGTGCTAATATTCCATATAATGACGTGTTCCATAAACTTTTAAACAAGGCTCATTAGATAACTGGGTTTTGTTGTAATTATTTAATTATATTTTCGTATAATATATACTTGCAAAATATTTCAAAAGAAAGATGACTCAATATCAGAATGAATGACTCATAGACCGTATCTACATTGGCTTTCTAACTCTCTATATCTTCACGCCATTCCCAATACAGGTGTAGACAGAGGTATAGACAGTAAAGTCTGTTCGATCCACCTACCATCGAAGACATTTTTTGGGACAACGTGACACGTGGTGAGCCCGTCGTCTTTATGACCAAACTAACGATATAATTCGTACATAAGTTTTAACTATGAATTATAACAAAGTTTAAATATACGCAGCTACGGAAATGACCGTGTTCGTTTTTTGAAAAGGTTAATTTCTGCAAACTACAGAACTTTTAAAATAAACAACGGTACATTACGTAAAAAAATATTACTCGAAAACCATTCTCAATTCTTTTAATATAGTATAGATGATTAACATACAAACAATGTTTAAAAACTAACACCAAAAGATGGCGCAACGAACCGTATTGTTGTTAGTCACAATATTTTTTATAATAATTGCAGCTCGTTTTACTGTATATAGTACTTGGAATAGAATTAAAAAAAATATTTGACATGATAAATGTTTAATGCCTTTTTAAGTTAAACATAAGTTATCTACAGGTTAAATTGTAGCCATAAAACAGTGCGATAATGTAGATTGGGAACACCAGCGACTAACTTACGCTATGTACTGTAGTCTGGTTTTATTTCTCATTTAGTACCATGCATTGCAGTAAGATGGCGTTAAAACCAAAAAAAATATAAGAACGTTTCTGTTTGTGTGAAAATAAAAAAATTACATGTATTATAAAACTACCACTACCATGTTTATGAATACTTATTTTTATATATATCTTCACGAACAATCCCTGACGGGGTAGACAGAGAGAACAGATCGCCAAGTGTCACGATCCTCATATACCTCTTTCACTTCTTTCATATTCATCATCTTCTTCATACCTATAGGTACCTATTTCTAGGTATTCATAAATAAGGAAAATAACTTGAGGTCTAGAAAATTTAGTCCTCTCGATCCACATTTCATCGGAGATTATGTTGGGACAACTTGACAGTGGTGAGCCTGTTGGCATATTTATGTACAAGCGAAAGACATAAATGATATGTAAGTTTAAAAAAGCGAGACTAACTTCTGGAGATCGAACTCGGGTCTATTGATTGGAATTCTGATTACTCAATCATTCAACTATCGTGACTCTTTATATTATTATTATTATAAATTATTAAAACAATAACGGTAACGTACTCCGCAAAACCTGCAACTATTCGCTATAGATCCTTTACCAGATATCCGTCATAGAGTAAATAAGTGTATCAGATTATTAAAAAAAAGATAGAATATCGGCTATTAAGATCTGGGTTATGAAACAATTTCATTGATTAAGTAACAAAGCTGTAAAATTTAAGTTGAATTTCTCAGGAGAAATTAGTTTCTAAAAGAATTGTATTATTTAGCGACAAACTCAATTAGAAATCCTATTAAGAAAATGATCCGCTCGACTGGAGAGACTGTAACTATACGCCGTGAAATCACAATGCTATTTCTTGCACATGCGTCACTTTCTTTTCAGTTTTCACTGACTGACTGACAGTTTTCACAGAATTAAAGTTGCTGAAAAAAATTGAACATTACGATAGATGTCGCTAGCTGTTAAATTTGTATTGTAAGTGAGTATCACTTTTTTATAAACTTATAAACAATATACAAAATCGAGTTAATATGTTATTTTTTATATCAACTGTGGTATGATTACAGCTAACTTGGCTATACTAGACACAATTTGGACTTTTTTTTTGATAACCGTGGAGGAAAATCCTTTATACACGAACGTTTCCTGACCAGAGGCCACCGAAACGAACAGTGTCGGACTCGAGTCTTAGAAGGAGAAGCATACCGACTTAAAACCATCAACGGGATGCTGAATTCAGATCGTTGCTGTATTTTATTGTTCTGACCCAATATCAAATAAGTGACATCTCGTGGTGTGCAATAGAAGCTAAAAGATGTGTTTTGCTTGTATTTAATACAAGTAACAGATCAACAGATGGCGCTAAATCGACAAATTTTCAATGAAAGTGCAAACTGTATCGCAGTAACTCATTACATACATATTGTTTTATACTAAAAACTAGCTAAGGGAGTTCCAACATTTATAATATATATGTCCATCTGTATTCAATTATTATTTACTTAACGCAGTTTTTACTTTATTTTAAGTAATGAAAACTAGATTTGTTTAATCAATAAAATAAACAAAGCTCTCCGTTTACCCGTATTGTAAGAAGGATTTGCAATAATCGCCATGGTTGGCCATTGAATTACTATCTACCTTAATGTGCTTGGCAAGCGGATTGACAAGCGCACCGCTAGTTACTTTGCACCTAAGTATTTGTTTGTAATCTTCCATTTATAAGTGACCGTTTGTCCACATTATTCGCTTACTGATAACTTTGAAGATAAAATATACTTATAGAATATTACCGAGACAAATCAATCTCAGAATACCTGATATGCTTGTCTACTGATAAACTGTATACCGTTCGAAATCTTTTATATATTTATATAAATAAATAAATAAAATAAATAAATATCTTCACGCAATTCCCAATACAGGGGGTCTAGTCTAGACAATGAAGTCCCTTCGACCCACCTTCCACCGAAGATATTTTCGAGACATATATTTGTAAGTGATAAGATATATTTATAAATACATAGGTTTGAATAAATACATAGATTCATAGATAGGAAAACATCACATACATTTCTCTGATCTAAAAGTCTCAAATGGAATCGGAAACAACGAACGTACCACAATCACCCAGACCCGAGAAAATTTAGGAAAAAATTGTTTTTCTACATTGACCCTCCCGGGAATGAATCCGGAATATCAGAGCTGGCGGCGCTCGTCCACGGAGGTCGTCGAATACATATATAATAATAATATAATATAAGCAACATCATCTTTTCTTTATAATAGAATACACACATAATTAGACTAGACAATTAAGTCCCTTCGACCCACCTTCCACCAAATATATTTTCAGGACAACGTGACAGGTGGTGAGCCCGTCGCCGTTTTTATTATTTATTATTATTTAAGGAAATCCAATTAATCTAAACGGTCAGTCGCAGACATTTAATAATAAATTTATGACACATCGTAAGCAGGAATAATGGCGTTAGTTTAGTCATATAGCGACCAATTCGGGTTAATGCACATTCGTATCCTGTTTATCATTATGGTAGCTCGAAATAAATAGCTGACCACACTGTCAGTGTCTGATTATATTGCTGAGACGAGCGGAAGCGGAAGCGGAGTGAAAAATGGTAGAGCGTGTTTCATAAGTGTTTAAAATAATAATATCTTCACGCCATTTCCAATACAGGAGTAGAAAAATGTCTAGACAATTCCTCCTTTCGACTCACCTTCCACGGAAGATATTTTTGGAACAACGATACAAGTCATCGATATAAATCGTACATACATTTTGAAAAAACCATTGGTAGGAGACTTGAGGATCGAACTCGGGTCAATTGATTCAAATTCCGATCACCCAACCACTACGCTATGGTGACTTTAGTACGTTTATAAGATTAAGTAATTTATTAAAATTAAATGAATTAATTACGAATTCTAGGGCGTCATACGAAGGGCGTGCTTCGATGGTTTGGGCACGTTGAGCGAATGAGGGAAGATCGAATGGTGAAGAAAATATACAGCGCGAAAGTTAATATTAGAAGAGGTCGAGGTAGGCCGAGACTAACTTTTGAATACCATGTGGGCAAATTGCTCGAAGACGGGAGGGTCAAGAGTACTAGGATACCTCGACGTGCATGTATGAATATGTAAATACCATTTTATAGTGGTAGAGCCACGCATCAACTTTTGTTGTTGCATGAATGGGCCGGCTCGACCGGGGAAGTACCACGACCTCATATAATACCGGCGTAAAGTAGAAGTCTAACAAACTTCTACGTTTCGTCTGATGAGTGCAGGTAACCGGAGGCCCACACACCCTCCTCCCCCAATTATGGGGAAGGGGGGCACTCTAAGGGAGGCAACGCATCTGCTAAGCCTCTGCTATTGCGGGTGTTCTTGGGCGGCGGTAATCACTTACCATCACGTGAGCCACCTGCTCGTTTGCCTCCCTTTTCCTATTTAAAAAAATGAAGAAAATGATGAAATTGAATGAAGCGACAGAGGTATGTAAGGATTGTGACACTTGGCGATCTGTTCTCTCTGGCTACCCCGTCAGGGATTGTGCGTGAAGATAAATAAATAATTATGAATTCTAGGTGACGCGCATGTTCAGTAGTGAACTTCTGATAGGCTGTAAAGAAAAAGAAGAAGAAAATAATTGCTTTAGCAGTTTCACGTCCCAATAGCCGAGTTGCCAGTGACCCTACCTTCAAAGCCGTGGGTTGCAGGTCCAATGGTTCGAGTCCCAATTGGGAGCAACCATTTGTTTGATGAATGTGAATGTTTGTACTCGAGTGCTTGGATGTTTGTGTGTATGCATTAATATTTATCTATATGAAAACATTTTGAACTCGTAGGTAATAAAGACGGCGATGGGCTCACCACCTGTCACGTTGTCCCAAATAAGTTTCGGTGAAAGATGGATCGAAGAGACTTACATCACCTCATGTACCAGTTTTGTGGAATGCGTGGAAATTAGAAATGCTGTAGTAAAAGCAATAGCAATAATGTATTACATACTTGTATTTATTATGTATTTATTACATATTTGTATAACACTATGGTCACAGGATCCTTTTTTCGGAATAAATATCAAAATTGAGTAATTGAAACTAATTAATAATAAAAAAATAATAATTTATGACATGAATCAATGGCAACACTTTACCATGTTGGTAGTTTTTTGGCGCGCGTAAGAATACGCTTTAACTTCATTACTTCGCCACCTTCCTTAACTTCATACTAACTCATAGCTTATGATTAGGCGTGTTATTTACAGTAAAACACTGTGTTGCTATCCTAGAGCATTATTTTAGCTTACGAAAATGTTTTTCACCTTTTATTGCTCTAACTCGAAAGCCAAAAGGCGTTCAACCCCGTGTATGCGTCATACTAACCGGTGTAATAATTTTGTCGAGAAGTTACCATTCAATGAAATTATGCCAGTTTACCTGGAGAGGACAAAATTAATTAATAAAAATTATATTGCTCATGTTCTGGCAAGTTTAGTTAATTTTTTACGATATCTGGTGATAATTTTCTGTTATATCCTGATATACAAATACTAATATATTTTCCTGTTTAAAATTGTAAAGTTTTGCCGTAGATATTATTGTTATAAGAACATGCAATACTTATAGCAAACTACGGGATAATATACTGTGTAATTCATTTATATAAAATTTTATGAAGTGTTGTTTTGAAATTTAAAAGTTATGAAATGTTAATGAATAATTATTACATGCATAAAGTTATATAAAATGTATAATTTATATATTTAATCTTTCAACTTTTCTTTAACCGAAAAATTATTAGGGAAGTGACAGGTGGTGAGCCTGTCGCCGTCTTTTGAAAAAACTTATAGGTACGGTCTTTCTCTTAGGGATCGAACTCGGATCTCTTGACTCGAGCTCCGATCACGCAACCGCTCCGCTATTGTGACATTTCATAAATATCCTTTCTTGAATTCCAACTATACCTGTGATCTGTGCTGGTATGGTTTAAGGACTTACCTGAAAAAATCAAATACGGCAATTAATACACAGAATATATATAAACTCAGGCGTTACTTTGCGGAAATTCATTATTTTGCATGCGGAAGTTTTTTTTTATAGAAAAGGTAGGCAAACGAGCAGGTGGCTCACGTGATGGTAAGTGATGACCGCCGCCCATGAACACCCGCAACACCAGAGGCTTAGCAGATGGTGTGTGGGCCACCGGTTACCTGCACTCACCAGACGAAACGCAGAAGTTTGTTAGACTTCTACTTCACGCCGGTATTCTGTGAGGTCGTGGTACTTCCCCGGTTGAGCCGGCCCATTTATGCAACAACAAAAGCTGATGCGTGGCTATACCACTATAAATAATAATAAAATAAATAAATACACATAGGGACAACGTTACATACATTGCTCCGGTCCCAATGTAAGATGCTGTAAGAAGCAACTTGTGGATTGTGGTTTGAATCGGAAACAACAAAAGCACCACAAACACCCAGACCCGAGAAAATGTATAAAAAGTGGTTTTTCTACATTGATCCGACCGGGAATTGAACCTGGGATCTCGAGATGGTGACACCTTAAAAACCGGTGTTTACGCCACTCGTCCACGGAGGTCTCAAATAATAGCAGTCGACAATATAAATGTGCAAACACATCTTGTACACATAGTAATTAACTTGAGTAAATTTCATTGAAAAACTATTGGATTATTAATTTAGTAGTATTGAAAATTAATAAAAATTAAGTGGCGGACCAATAGCCTCTGTCTACCCCTGTGTGTTCCCAAACAGGGGTAGACAGAGGTCTAGACAAAGAAGTCGTTTCGACCTATCTTCCGCCGAAATATTTTAGGGACAACGTGACAGGAGGTGAGGACGTCGCCGTCTCTATGTCGAAGCCACCGATATAAATCGTATATTAGCTCTTTAAAAAACCCGTAGGTACCCATAGGAGGCCTCCACCTATGTATCGAACTCTAGGTCATTGAACCACTGGGCTATCGTGACTTTATAAACTCTCTCTAAATAAAAAAAACGTGTGGTAACGTCGTAAGAATGTTGCTACTCTCTTTTTGCCCGTGGGCGACTAAGGGAAACAGCCTAGAACTTCGTTATGGCAACCGATGGGTGGCGGAATAAACATCTCTAAAAATATCAGACCAAAGATGGTGTCTGATACTGCGATCGCCAATCCGCTTGCCAAGCGTGGTGATTTTGGCAAATCTTCCCTATGGAAGAGGCCTATGTCCTGCTTAATACTAATAAGTCCTGCTACTTAAATAGGCCGTTATGTATGTATGTATTTAAATAAAAAAAATATAAATATATAATGCCTTGGTTGTCGTATGAGGTTTAAAATCTGCAATGTCTATCTATACATTTATAAATATACTAGATGTATGGTTAAGCCTATATCCTAAATTGTAACTTACATATCTGCAGCAAGTATTATCAGGTACTTTAGTGGCGTATTTCTGAGTCAAGGTGATCCGGTTCGAAACCAGTTCGACACAAACGTTTATGTGTTAAGGGCGATTAATGCTTTTATGTCATGTGTAACGTAAAATGTATTACATTTTATCAGTTTGTTATTTAACTTATTTCTTTTTACTTAATCGTGTATACCCAACCGTAAAAGGGGGTTCTGTAATCATCTTGAGGTGTTAACTAATACCTTGGATAGTTTTTATGGTTTTACAAAAATATTAAAATATGCTATATGGTATTGATACAAGACTATACCATCTCTTTCTTCCCATAGATGTAGTTTCGGTTTAAAAAATCTATCGCGCATTTCTGTCAGACCAAAAAGAATAGAAGAGAATATAAGGTGAACAATAAGAAAGAAAGAATCAAGAATTAGAGAGAGAAGAAAATAGGACAGACGTTGCCATACTCCTCAGACGCTGACCAGTTTGCTTAATTTTATTTTGTTTTATTTTTCGTTAAGGTTATCCCGCCATTTTTCAGTTCCATTAATTATTATTTACAAGTCTAAAGTCGAACATTTTTAGGCAGAGTTTAAAGTTTAACTTATAATAAGGTTCGAACAAGTGCTCGCTAATAAAAAAATACTAATGTGTCATAAAAACATGTACCCTTTCGTCCGCCTTCATGAAACTTGTCTGTACACTGCATATATGCTGGAAAAGGATTTTCCAGCGCATTAGCCAGGCTTCGCAAGAGGCTTGTCGATCACTGTACACCATGCATTACACGCTTTGTAATTATTTTTGTTGCAAATTCGTCTGTACGTTTGTCATTAAACCGTTAAACTACTCGCACTAGTTGTGAAACTAATGCGTCAAGAGTGAGCTCATCATTCCATAAAATATTTCGTGCGCAAGCAGTATGAAAATAGGCGCATGTAGCGTTTAAAATTACTCTTCAAATGCTTGAATTTTAAGAAAATATCTTCACACTATTCACAATCTTGTAGTAGACAGAGGTCTAAACAACTAAGACCTTTTATGTCTAAGCCAACAATGTAAATTGTACACGAATTTAGAAAAAAAAAACATTAGTAAGAACCTGCCATCTGGATATCGAACTCGGTTCTCTTGACACGAATTCCGATCACCTAACCACTGGTTTATCGTCACTTCTATACATCTTCAACTTAAAACTATATATCTTTATTATTAAGCTGTAAATATTTTATTGACCATGGTGGTATCGACTTAAAAAAATGTTACCACCTTTCTTCTTGTGTATATTGTGTAGGACTTGCATATATAAATCAAATCATTGCTCATAATGAACATAACACTTTTTGTTATAAACATAACAAAAAGTGGAAGGCACCTTTTTGAAATGTAAAACGTCAATGTAAACAGAATATCTGCACTTTTGTCAGTTTCCCCACAAACACCCCGCCCCTGAATTGAGAATTGCGTGAAGATATTTATTTATTTTATTTTTTCTGTCTTGAGTCTAGTCTGAGTGTTTGGGGTACCTTCGTTGTTTCCGATTCCACAACACAAGTGCTTCCCCACTTACTTTAAGATCAGTGCAATGTATGTGACGTTGTCTCTATTGCTACGTTACACCACCAATCAATCATTACACCCTAACTACACAAATATAAAACAGTATTAAAATCTATCCGTCTGTCGGTCGACGCTCTTAAAGATACAAGGGATTGTCTGTGGGGAGTCGAGACAGACAAAGA
Source organism: Sericinus montela (assembly GCA_029286605.1). Lineage (NCBI taxonomy): Eukaryota > Metazoa > Arthropoda > Insecta > Lepidoptera > Papilionidae > Sericinus > Sericinus montela. Next base: position 2,350,584 of record JAGSMR010000024.1, read on the forward strand.
CAAGACTGTCTCGAAGATGAGAGGAAAGTGTTTATTTCCGGGCATGCTTACTCATTTGTTTGGAAGACTGGATATCAATGGATTGTTTTTATTTATTTATCGAATTCCGTTGTAAGCAGTTAATAATTATAGGGGAAAAATTAATAGCTTCTTAACGGTTCTTTGGGATAAAATTTATTTAAAAATAAATAAATAACTGTCTTCACGCAATTCCCAATACTGGGGTAGACAGAGGTCTTGTCTAGACAATTAAGTCCCTTCGAGCCACCTTCCACCGACGATATATTTGGACAACTTTATAATAAAATTTATTTGCTACGTATAACGGTGACAGTAGAAGGGAGAAAGGGGATAATTGAAGACTCAATAGCCGAGTCGGTTGTGACCTAGCCTTCGAAGCTAAAGGTTCGGGGTTCGAATGTCGCCAGTGGAAAAAATTTGTTATGAATATGAATGTTTGCACTCGTGTTATGGATGTATATATGTGCATATTAATGTTTATCTATTTAAAAGTCAGTATATCGATATATGTATCGTTGTCTTGGATACTAAGACACTGATGTGCTCACCGCAGCATGTTGTCTGAAAGAACCAAATATCTGCACGCCATTCCCAATACAGGGGTAGACAGAGGGCAAGATAATTTAGTGCTTTTGACGCACATTTCACCGGAGCATATTTTGGGACATGTGACAATAGGTGAAGCTGTCGCCGTCATTATATCCAAGCCAAAAATATAAATCGTACATAATTGGTACGAGGCGACATTCTGGAGATCGAACTTGGGTCTCTTTACTCGAATTCCGATCACCCAATCACTCGGCTATCGTGACCATGCATTGCGCATAATATACAAAAAAATACAGACAATCCCACAGTGTCTCAATTCATACCGCGACATAGTTCCCAAGGTGTTTTCTATTCTTTGTCCAGCAATGTTATGTAGAGTGCATTATTTTTATCAAATTTTGTCTAGTCAGTTTAGTCACGATAGCCGAGTGGTTGGGTGATCAGAGTTCGAGTCAAGAGACTTGATTTCGATCCCCAAGGCTCGTACCAATGGGTTTTTTCAAAACTTTATGTACGAATTATATCGTTGACATAAAATTGGCGAGAGGCTCATCACTTGTCACGTTGCCCCCAAAAATGGCTTCGGTGGAACATAGGTCGAAAGGACTTAATTGCCTAGACCTATCCCTGTATCGAGAATGGAGTGAAGATATTTTTTTTTATTTTGTCAATCCCTACTTTGTTGACCTCCGTGGAAGAGTGGCGAAAAACCACCGTGGAAGAGTGGCGGTTTTCCTGGTGTTGCCAGCGCTAAGGTCCAGGGTTCGATTTCCACCCGGATCTAAAAAATCATTTTCCCGGATCTGGGTGTTTGTGGTACTTTCGTTGTTTTGAATTATATCGTTGGCTTGGACATATAGACGGCGACGGACTCACCACCTGTCACGTTGTCCCGAAAATATCTTCGGTGGAAGATAGGTCTAAAGGACTTAATTGTCTAGGCAAAACCTCTGTCTACCCCTGTATTGGGAATTGCGTGAAGATATTTATATATTTTTTATTTTATAGAACCAAAGCGGCGCTTGGTCACCTAGCTATTTCTATATCTGGTGACATTCCAATCAATCTTCATTAAAGTAATTAATTTACGCTGATTCATGCATGTGTTAGAACGGATGCACAGGATTTTACCGTGAACATTACAAATAAGGGGGAACGAACGGAATTAGAATTGCCGTGACCTCGAACTTGCGGAGTGCACGCGCGGTTGGCAACACTGGCACGCGCGGTTGGCAACGCTGATATATCTATTTTAAGGTTTTTCCACCCTACAGGTCGTTGAATCGTGCAGTGGTTGTATATGATATTTTTGGAATTACCGAAAGCCCTGAAGTGAGGGCGCTCGGTATACGATATTTTCCCGCTTTCAGAAATGATGTTTAACGTGCAATTCTTATTCAAGTGTAAAGTATGTATCAATCAATTTAATAACAAAAAGTCATGCTGGACTTTTTGTTATTAAATTGACGACAAACTTAAAAATTTTAAGTTTCTGATTAATTTAATAAGTTTAGTTAAGAGACCAGAATTAGAATTCTCTTCTCTCAGAAACGAAAGATAAAAATTTGAACTGTATTTCAGACAACTCTTCCTATACACAAGAGATATATTTGTAAGCTAATACAATATACAACAACATATTCATATTTTAGTTAAAAAACAAATAGGACATCTGTGTAGTGTGAATTATGATCTCCCTATGTGATAGTGAGAGTATATGTGTATAAAGGTTAATGTGAGGGTATATATGTGAATGAGACAATATGTGAAGAAGAGAGAGAAAGAAAATTTTTAAAAAGTAATTTTATGGCTAAACCAGTCCACACTTCTCTGTGGTTTAGTCTGATATTGAATATTAAGGATATACTCTAGTAAATACAGATTCACCGGGAAAACACAAAAATTTAGGTGAAGAAATATACACTCGTATATTTATGTGTTTAATCTGATATCTACATTAATATTCTAATAAGTTTGTAATTTCGTATTAATTTTATAGATGAAAAAGGTAAATGAGCATTCGGTTAACCTGATGATAACTAGCGAAACATGAGCGGAAAGGACATAAAAAGAATAGCATTTTTCTTGGAGGTCACTAAGTCGTAACCGCACAGAAATATAGCTGGCGACAGCTGATTTTTGTTTAAGTAGTTTTAACCTATGGCAAATGATTCCATAAAATCGCACACTTGAAGACTCCAAGCCATATCTATATAGATAAATAGAACTGATGGAATTGAAGATTCTGTCGCGATGTACGGTGTTAAAACTCGATTGCTGGAATAATTCCAAATAGTTCCTCAAAACATGCCGCAAAGCAAATGCGATGAAGATGCATAGAGACGGATTATATGTTCGCAATTGATCGCTCTTTATTAGATACGATCAAATATGTAGGTGGTAATGTGCGAATTTTGAAATAAAAATATTAATCTGTGTGTTTTAGCGGAGCTATCACGTTTTTTTTAAATGAACTGTGCCTGTAGAAGTCATGCTGATAAATCCGCGAGAAAGAGACAAAAAAATTGTTTTTTAAACGCAGAGAAAGGTCAAAGTATTAAGTCGCTGTCTATTTTACCTAATTCCTACTTGAGTATAAAAAGCATTTTTATCACGATGCGCCAAATTGCAAAACCAATGCTACCCAAGAAACTCCGTAGAGATATTGTGAAATAGAATTTAATACTTTTCAGTTAGGTTTAATTTATTTTGAATTAAACTATAAGCGTGTTAATTGATTTATTCGCGAAAAAGCTTTTATAATAGTATAACCTCTTAAATATACCTTGTTCGTGACGGTGCAACAGCGAGATATTGAAAATCAAAGATACGAGTACATTTATTGACCTTAAACTTATTCGAATGATAGGTTGGATGAAGATCGAATCAGGAAGTCTTGTATCTAAGACTTTTTTTTTTGAAAGTTGCTTATCATTATTATTAATATCATATTATAAATAGTAAGAATAGACGAGTGGTTCGGTATTCCTGTCAAGAGATCTGAGTTCGATCCCCATGTGGTAGGCACGTAGCAATGAATCTTATCAGAACTGTACGTAAGTTAATTATAAAGTTAATTGTTAGATTTATATCGTTGATTGGGCGTAAAGACGGAAAAAGGCTCGCCACCTGTCACATTGTCCCAAAAATATCTTTGCTGAAAGTTGGGTTGGTAATCGAATTAAATCAAATCATTTATTCATCGACATAAAAATGTACTTTCGTTTATAGATAGTCATTTTTAATCCACCACCGTAATGAGGTTCCTCTAACAGAGAAGAAACAGGCAAAAGAAACTCTGTCCTGGACATCTGTCTAGGACAGTAGTGGGAATAGCTTGAAGATAAAGCTAATTGAATTATGTGTCATTTGTCGTAAATAGCTAATGTCACGGATAGAGCTGAGGACAGCTAATGTAACGGTAGCTTAATAAGTATTAAGGGGATTGATATAAATTTATAATTCAAACAGGCCTTCAATACAAATTTCAGCGGTCTTATAAATAAATAAATAAATATCTTCACGAAATTCCCAATACAGGGGTGAACAGAGGTCTAGTCTAGACAATTAAGTCCCTTCGACCCATCTTCCACCGAAGATTTTTTTTTTATATAGAAAAAGGAGGCAAACGAGCAGGTGGCTCACGTGATGGTAAGTGATTACCGCCGCCCATGAACACTCGCAATACCAGAGGCTTAGCAGATGCGTTGCCTCCCTTAGAGTGCCCCCATCCCCCAGAATTGGGGGAAAGGGGTATGTGGGCCACCGGTTACCTGCACTCACCAGACGAAACGCAGAAGTTTGTTAGACTTCTACTTCACGCCGGTATTATGTGAGGTCGTGGTACTTCCCCGGTCGAGCCGGCCCATTCATGCATCAACAAAAACTGATGCGTGGCTCTACCACTGTTAGATTACTATTTTCGGGACAACGGTCTAATAAAGACGTTTTTAAAGTTTCATTATAATATTATTCTGTTCATTATAATATAATACGTTATTATTAATAAAATAACGTTTTATTTCCCGCTAGAATGCTAGTCGTGCTCGTGAACAAGGCCATGTGACAAAAAAGAAAAAATATATGGTTTTTGTCTATGCTGAGTTCAACGTCAGGCCTTAAGTATGGAACAGACGTAGGTGTGGGCTAATGACCTTACGGTCTAGATTTGGTTTACTTTTTTTATAATATCCACTGTGGTTGTTGGGTTGACCGGTATTTCCCCGCCAAAAGTATTTGACAACCTTATGTAAAATAATTAAAAAATTAAGTGACATATTTAATTGAATTGACCTTAATTTATTACACAACGTTACTTTTCTATACAAATAAATAAATATCTTCGCACATTTAAACTAAAACGATTTTCGGATTTTATCGCGTTTTTAATTAGTTTTTACAAACTATTTTTATTTCCCGACGTTTCGGATGCTTTACAGCAACCGTGGTCACGGGGGGACTTATTAAAAACGCGAAAAATCCGAAAATCGTTTTATTTTAAATGTGTAGTATTCGCGTAAATACAAGAAATCATTATATCTTCGCACATTTTCTAATATAGGGGTAGACATACGTCTAGACGATTAAAATCTTTCAAGCCACCTTCTACCAAATACATTTTTGTGTGTGAGCTTGTCGCTGTCTTTACTACAAACCATAAACATAAATCTTGCCTAACTTTAGAAAAAACCCATTGGTACGAGACCATCACATGAGAGACAGTTTTATGTCTTTATAGTATACTTTTTATCCCGAATATATCATAAGAACGGGAAATTAAACGGTGTAAGTATTTTCTCGATGAACATGTGTTCACATCTAACATATAAATGTATTAAATATTTTTATATAAATTACACACATATTTTTGTATAATTTTGTAAAATAGAGACGTGAAATTTTGTTACAGACAAACAATATCCGTTTTTAAAAAGAGTTATGTAGTTAATGTAATAAAACTAATTTTGTGGTGTGGTTACGGCGTAAAATATACCACCCACTGTATTCGAATTCATATTTTGTCTACTCACAATATCTCACATCTCATAAATACCAAAACAAATCTCGGCAGACCGGTGAAGGACAGCAGCGACTAAGGTACAAGTGCTGCGTTCGCCAATTAGCTTGCCAAGCGTAGAATAAAAAGTAAATCATGGAAAACCCTCCCCAATAGGGAGGGCCTATATCCAACAGTGAGCTATTACAGGCCCTAATGTGTGTATGTATGTATGTGTATTTTAAAAATGTATGAACCCTGACCTTTCCCGCTTCTAAATCAAACCCCAAAATTATGAAACCTATTCTCAGCTATGGTCAATTCACAGACTTTAATATATACCTTTTTTTCTCGGTGTGCGAAAGTGTCATAGATTTTATTTATGGCTTTTATCACTGGCTGATATTAATAACAGTTCGCTCAGATAATATTTGAGAGGATCATACGATCCACAATTATTATTATTATTAATATTATACATGCGAAAGTTGTGTATGTTTGTATGTCTAGATCTTTAAATCTTTGCCACTCCGTATTTCAATAAAACTTATAGCAGACGTACAGGTTGGTATCTGGACATAAAATAACGTATAGGATGCCATTTATCCCGGAAAAAATAATGGTTCCAGTGACAGTGATTTGAAACATCATTTTATTTAACTGATTTTGAATTTACTACACTTTATTTAAAGAAACAATATTTATTATATTTATAGCATGCTTGAATTAGTGTATAATGGAACCAGAGAGAGTCGTAGGTTACTTTTTGCTCCGACAAAATAAACAAAAATACAGGCCGAAGACGCCGATAAAAACTAATACTATTATAAAAGCGAAGGTAAATCTATCTTTTCTAGTAATTTTTCTTTAATTTAATAACAAAAAGACCAATATGACTTGCATTTACTATAAATACAAAAGAAATTGCATCATTATAATGATATTTTTTAAATACACTCATAACTTAAAAATAATTAATAATTAATATATTTTAAAAATAGCTCTTGGGAGTGTTCCGTACGCTAAACTTAATTAATCAATTAAACATATTGAAAACTAATCTAAAATACCCTAATATTATGCAAACAAAGACACACGTTACAGCTAGCTTATAAGTATAGACTTGATAGTGACTGATAATGAAATACACTTCACATAGATAAAAAGAAACAAAGTGCCGAAGATAATAAATGGATATGAATGTCACTCTCATTTCCTTTTGAAACATAATACGCTTAAATAAAAATATGTTGAAACGAATTTGCATAAACTGATTACATCCTAAATAATCCGCAGCAGAACTAAGATAACTGACATAGCCGTAAGGATCGGAGAACTGAAGTGGAAATGGGCCGGCCACATAGCTCGTCGAACTGATACCCATTGGGAAAAAAAGGTTCTTGAGTGGCAACCTCGTATAGGCAAGCGCAGTGTGGGACAACCTCCCACGAGATGGAGTGACGATTTGCAAAATTTTGCGGGAAGTCGATGGACGTGGGTGGCTGGGGAAAGCTTTGGGGGAGGTCTATGTTCAGCGGTGGACTCTTTATAAAGAAGAAGAAGGTGAAATACATGTTATTTAGATGTTTATTATGTTGTTGTACTACAATGAACTATATGAAGAAAAATAGCTAGTCATGTGATAACGACGTAAAAATACCACTCGTTCTCTTCTGTGTGTTGTTTGAGGCGACTGAGAGAAAAGAAACAAGATAAGATGGCGAAGGCTACCGACAGATGGCAGAATATTCATAGGGAAAAATATCAAACCAAAATAAAGCAGACCGGCGACAGGTAGAAGCGTCTACGGTGCTAGTTGTCTGGTATGTGTCTATGATGGCCAATTCGCTTGCCAAGCGAGACGATTAAGGTAAATCCTTCGTAAGTACTATTTCCTGTATGGTAGTGAGTAAGGGAAATAATGTACTACTTCCATTTTATTTTCTTTTTAAAATCGCAGTCACAACAGCCAACCGACATATGGCGAAAAAAACAGCAAAATAATAATAATATAAATAAGTTTTTTTTAATTAGTTGAATCGTTACAAATCACAAGTTTTGTTATATGATTCATTTGTTTTTATATTTTACATTAATTTGTTTTATATTATTTATATTATTGAATATATTGCAGTGAATTTTTATATATTTTATTAACTCATCTGATTTGTTTCATAGAAATTAGGTTACAATTTAAGCAATATTAATCCTTAAGCCCCCGAACCAGAGACAACTTTGTTCCAAGAAGCGTGAATATTATTATATTTAATATTCGCTTATTCATCGTGGAATATTTGTAGCGCTTAGATAGCTTTACGTTGACGCTAAAAAAAAATTACCGCTTACTTAGTATTAGGAACGTCGTTGGTCTGGTCTACACTTTTTTTTTCAAAATGGCGAATAACAACAAAAGGCATAAATTCACACACAATATAGGCGACGGGATTAAAAAAACATACGGATACGGAAAGCTTTTTCGTACTAATTTTTAAAAGCGCTAGTTTTTATTTATATACAATGTGCGCTGAGGGATGAACAAAAAAAATCTCTATTACGAGCTCCGAAATAGTCAGGATTCACGACATGGTCAAAAAACAACTTTGCCTTTACGACCGGTGACTGGAAAAGGTAATCAGAGACATACCTATGGAGAGATTGAAATATTTTCTTTTCGCTACTTTCATTTCTACTGGAATTTTGCAGTTTTAATTTATGCCCTGTAATGTTTATAGAAGTCTGCAAGTGGGCAAAAGAGTAATAGAGTCATAGACAGGAACAGCTTGATAAAATCATATCACCGAAGTGCTGCAGGAACAAGATAGGAGTTTTTTTCTATAGAAATGAGAGGTAAACGAGCAGGTGGCTCACGTAATGGTAAGTGATTATGAACACCTGTAATATCAGAGGCGTAGCAGATGCGTTGCCGGCCTTTGCGTGCCCCCCAGAATTTTGCGGAGGGGGGGGGGGCTCCTACCTGCACTCATCAGACGAAACGCAGAAGTTATCAAATCGGTGGGCAGAAGACTGATTTATCTTATTATACGTTACGTATAATAATATAAATCAGTTACTGACTTATTAATCGTTATATACGTTAACTCATTGAAATTTAAATTTTAGGTTAAAAAAAATTTGAAGTATCTGAATAGTGTAGAGGATTTATTCAGAGAAAGAATTTGATTTTTCTAAAATTATTAATTTGATAATTCTAAAATTATTAGTTTGATAATTCTAAAATTATTATTGTTTAAATTCTCATGTGATTCAAGTAAGAGCACAGAATTTTTATGAATTAGGTAATAATTATGTCGGTACTGTTTACATAGCGTTGTGATGCAATTATATCATAACGGCATTTTCAGTAATATTTGTAGTAAAAGAAGCAACATTAATATCAAGTTATGATGTGCATTTAATCCGCCTTATGTAACTTCGAAAGTTATCTTCAAAGGTATACAACATATTGTTCTTAAAACAGTAAAGCAGTTTATATAAACGCTACGTCAAACGACAGGAAATATTTGGAACCCATTTGAAAATGACACACATTAACATACCTACACTTTAGTTATAATACAGTATTTTATATATTAAACTAGCCTCTTGTCAAAATTGTTATTTTATTTCACCAAATAAATTCTATAACAATTTAGGATATAATATTTATTTTATAACATGTTATAATAAATTTCTACAAAAGTTTTTTTGGATTTAACATTTGAATTATAATTTAATGTGAATACGTCGAAAAAAGAAAAGAAAATATTTAATTGCAATAAAGACTCAATTGTTGCATATATTTTTATTTAATTTAACAAATTTAATAAGAGAAAAAATTCCTGAAAAGGTACATTTTGAATTTGTATGTTAAGTAGTTTAAATTATTATAGCAATTTAAAGTTTATTTCCCATAGTTCTACCTATAGTTTAGTTATAATACAGTATTTTATATATTAAACTAGCTTCTTGTCAAAATTGTTATTTTATTTCACCAAATAAATTCTATAACAATTTAGGATATAATATTTATTTTATAACATGTTATAATAAATTTCTACAAAAGTTTTTTTGGATTTAACATTTGAATTATAATTTAATGTGAATACGTCGAAAAAAGAAAAGAAAATATTTAATTGCAATAAAGACTCAATTGTTGCATATATTTTTATTTAATTTAACAAATTTAATAAGAGAAAAAATTCCTGAAAAGGTACATTTTGAATTTGTATGTTAAGTAGTTTAAATTATTATAGCAATTTAAAGTTTATTTCCCATAGTTCTACCTATAGTTTAGTTATAATACAGTATTTTATATATTAAACTAGCTTCTTGTCAAAATTGTTATTTTATTTCACCAAATAAATTCTATAACAATTTAGGATATAATATTTATTTTATAACATGTTATAATAAATTTCTACAAAAGTTTTTTTGGATTTAACATTTAAATTATAATTTAATGTGAACACGTCGAAAAAAGAAAAGAAAATATTTAATTGTAATGAAGACTCAATTGTTGCATATATTTTTATTTAATTTAACAAATTTAATAAGAGAAAAAATTCCTGAAAAGGTACATTTTGAATTTGTATGTTAAGTAGTTTAAATTATTATAGCAATTTAAAGTTTATTTCCCATAGTTCTAAGCATTCTTAGTTGCAGGAAGACTATATAAAACCAGAACAACAGTTATAGGTTAGCGAAAATGTATGTATACTGTTTTTTAAATAATGTCTATAGCACAGTTTTTTCTTTGAATGGCGAAGATCGTACCTAACTGTGCCTTTACTAGCGACCCGCCCCGGCTTTACACTAGATAGGTATTCTGATTCTAACCGGATTTAATTGACTTATGAGAACACAACGGGGCAAGAAAACTATTTTATATATAAATTTATGTTAAACAAAAAATACCAAATACCATATTAACGGCAGATATTTTCGATGTTAAATGTCGTGTTATCGATATTTCCCTCATATATAAAATCGGGCAAAGATAGTTTTTCTTTGTCTTTTTAAGTCGGTAAATATATATCTTTTACTACATTAGACTCCTAGACTCTATTTTAGACTCTTCTTAGAATTATATTAGACTCTATTGTAACTATTGATACTACCAAATACAAACCACGGGATTCATGAAGAACGTACCACAAGATAATTCTAAAAAGAAATGGTTTTCAGACTTCAGGCATGGCGTATGAGAAATTTTTAATACTTTTAAACTTTTAAAGATTTATCTTAGGTACTTAAACATAGACAATTAAATATTTTTTTCTTGAAGAATTTAACTACGTAAACGGTAAGAGAGAAAGTATGTAATATTTAAATAAAAAAATATTGCATTAGAAGTCATATTTATTCGCATTTCGAAATGAGTGTGTTTGTAATTTTATTTAAGAACACTGACGTAATTTAATTAAGTGGTTTACTTTACACACACTTATTAACATACAGCTTGGGCTCAGTATTGTAGCAACAGATAACGAAATTTCGGAAACGTAATTCTACTTGTTATTTTCCCGCTCGTTTTAAATTAAACCAGTTGCCGGTTTTAAAACTTGCGCCGTGAGCGTAATATTCAGCGAACCGTATAACCTCGAAATATTACGGAGGTCAACTTTTTTTTACTTATAAATATTTAGGCGTTTGTTGAAGATTTTAGGGATGTGACAAAACAAATTACGATTTCAACTGCATTACATTAACAACCTTTTTTTATAGAAAGTGGCATGTATAATTGCAACATCAAAAAGGCCAAAGGTCTTCTTCTTCCTGCCCTTATCCCATGCTATGTGGGGTAGGCACCAAAAAAAGGCCAAAGGTGCGTTACTTACATACACATATAACGGTTTGCAATAGTCCACTGTTGCTCCGTTAGAAATGAAAATCAGGTCTCTCCCGTGAGAGGGTTTTCCATAATCATCACGCTCGGGAAGCGGAATGGCGATCGTAGAACCAGACACCTTGCACCTTAGACGCTGCCGCCCGTCAGGGGTCAGCTTATTTTGGTTTGTTACTTTTTCGAGATCGCAATGAAGCCGTCTGTCGGACGCCACCGATATTTCCAAAATTTCTCTAGTAGATGCTTTTACGAAACCCACGACAAGTAAGGAGGTTGCTTATTCTTACACCGATGCCACCACGGCCAAGGAATTGGGTATTAGAAAGAAGAACGCACCGCGTTGCGTTACCTACATCTAAAAAAACATTGGAAAAGAGGAAGATAAAGAGAGAAACGAGATAGATGGGGGTGCAAGCTCTGTTTACCTCACTCACTGAACGATACTCAAAAGCACAAGATGACTCTGCTGCTAACCACAATTCTGCTAGGCTGTGGCCGTGCTCAAATTAGTTGTACAGCAGCAGAACTGACATCTGGATGTACTACGTAGACCTGTAAGCTCGCACTGAAGTGCCAATGGGCCGGCAACAAAATGCAACTCTTGAAACTAATAACCGTTGGGGAAGAAAGGTTAGCCTCGTAGTGGACATTTTTTGAAGACTTAAAATACATACAAAAATTACAATGAACAAATATTCTGAAATTAATTAATTCAAATAATATAAAACGAGCGAAAGAATTTCAAGCATTTGTCTGTTTGTGAACGTTATCTTGGAAATGTCTGAACTACTTTCACTAGAAGGCAAAGAACGCAAGAGAAAAGACGTAAGACATAATAAAAACTGTATGTTTTAAAAATTACAAAAATTGCCCAAAGAACAAAAGTTAATTAACTGTTACTCGAGAGGGTTATAAGTCACGAAAAATGTAAGAATAAATAAATAAAATAAATATATATCTTCACGCAAATCCCAATACAGGGGTAGACAGAGGTCTAGTCTAGACAATTAAGTCTGTTCGACCCACCTTCCACCGAAGACATTTTTATTTGTGGAAGTTTTATCACACTGGTTAAAAACATACTCTTGTAAGATAGAAAAAAAATAAAAGCATTAATTAATAAACAGTGACCAATTATGATTGAATGTGCCAATGTTTATACAAGTTGGATGCGAGAAAAAATATATCGCTTCGTGTCGTGCCGAGACCGCCTCTAAGACCAAATTTGGACAATACTGACATAAAAGTCCTTGAAATAAAATTGCAATACGAAACATTCTTAATTCTTATTTCATTTACACAACTGGATTTATAAAAATAACTACTGACTTCATTGATTTTAGGTTTGGTATATTTACGTCGTCAATTGTCAATTGCGGAGAGGGTTTAATATTAATGGTGGGGCTTTAAGACTTATAGGAATATGTCACTTTATCCTTGCCGATCTTCACGCAACTCCCAATACCGGGGTAGACAGAGATCTAGTCTAGACAATTAGTAGTCTAGTCTAGTCCCTTCAACCCATTTTCCACCGAAGATATTTTCGGGTCAAAGTGGTGAGCCCGTCGCCGTCTTTATGTCCAAGCCAACAATATAATTCGTACAACAATATAACAATATAATTCACTCATCCACTCTACTATCGTGCTTTTGTTTAAAACTATCCTTGCCGATTGAAAATTCCATAGGCTACCGACGGAATAACCACTTCGAATAGACCAAAAATTAGGAGACCCTGACGGGCAGCAGCGTCTAAAATGCAAGTGCGGCGGTTATGGAAAATCCTCCATAATAGGATGGCGAGGATGATCCATGTGGCAAAATAACGAGCTGTAGCGTCTTTGTTGGTTCATTTTAATATAATAAGTTATTATCATGATGGACGAGTGGTTGGGTGATCGGAATTCGAGTCAAGAGTTCCCGAGTTCGATCCCCAAGTGACAGACTTGTATCAATGAGATTTTTAAAAACTTATGTACGCTTTATGTCGTTGGCTTGAACATAAAGACGGCGATGACCTCGCCACCTGTCCCAAGAAATGTCTTCGGTGGGAATTCCCCTGTATTGGGAATGGAGTGAAGATATTATTTTCTAGTATGTAAAGGTAAAAGTATTCGCCGGTGCGCTTAGTATTTTATACTTTTTAAAGTGCAGGCCATAGACTTCTGCCATAGCAAGGATTTACCACAAACGTGAGACGCATCTCAAGCGGTTTGGACGCACCTTAGACGCCGCTGCTTCTTCGAAAAAGTTATCTCGCCAGCTGTTGGTTGCAATTACTATTATATGAAGGAAGGTAGGATGTAGTTTCATTTGTTCTCCTACTACATCTTCCACGAGAAGAAATAAGGTTGTAATCCACTTCAATTGTTGAATTTTAAAATAATCCATGGCTTAGAAAAGTCAATTGAATAGTTGTTTGTGAAATTTTAAATAATGACATGTGTGTTGTAAATATTTTAACAAATATGTAAGTTAAATTTTCCTTAACACGCCCACACTGATTTGTATAAATGCATATACACATAACTAAAACGAAATACCATTTCGGTCGTGTGTAAAATTTTCTCATCTTTCACAGCAATGAGATACAGCTCAACTAGGAATGCGTTTAACAGACACGCGATTTTCACACGAAGACAATGTAATGTGTTATGGAGAAAATATTCGAATGTGGCAGTAAATTATAAGTACCTACTTATATATATAGTTAGCTGGTTAGCTTGTCCTCAGTGAGTTCACTGCAAATTTTCGTTGCAAAATTTTATTAAGACTGAATAGTTATACAACCTATCTTAATGAAATTTTGCACATGTGTCACTAGTCTAGCTTGAGAGAATTTTAAATCGAATGGGTGATGTTACTGAATAACATTTTTTAAAATCAAAATATTTAATATATTGAGAAGCACGATAGCCGAGTGGTTGGGTGGTCGGAATTTCGAGTCAAGAGACCCGAGTTCGAACCCCAGATGGCAGGCAGGTACCAAAGGGTTTTTCAAAAACTTATGCACGAATTTTATCGTTGGATTGGACATAAAGACGGCGACGGGCTCACCATCTGTCACGTTGTCCTGAAAATATCTTCGGCGGAAGGTGGATCAAAGGGACTTAATTGTGTAGACTAGACCTGTCTACCCCTGTATTGGGAATTGCTGAAAAATATTTTATAACAAGAACGTAGTTATGTAGTTGTCTACGCTGTGGTGAACTCTGTTCAACCGAACTCGACCTTATCTTCATCTAAATAAAATTTTGCACTTTAGTGTACCTTAGACCAACTTGAGGGATGATAGTTTTGAACGTCGTGATGATAATTTATATATCTATAACATATTATATCTATAATTTTTAATTAAAAGATACAAAAACCTAATCTCATAACTTACTAAGTTTCTTTACCATTGGTTTTTGAGAAACGTTTAATTGACACGCGATTATAATATAGTAGGGCAAGACGTCATCAGATCAGCAGATTGTTGGTACTATCTTGTAGTTTCATTTATTATTGTATTCTTTAGTCTTTGAAAATAGTGATTTCATACTCTTTGACCGAAAACTGCATTAAAATTAGTGATGTATTGTTCAAATAAAGTTGTTTATTATACCTCCTAATATGGGTAAGGAACGTGCAGAGGTTGTTGTGGTCCATGGACTAAGCATAAAAAGGCAGATGCAACATCACTTTAAAGACAAAATGGTAGGCAACACTCAGTTTGCATCCGGTTCAATCACCTATTTACTTTACGAATTACAGACATACGTATAGAACCATGGAGCTCTTTTACACTGGGGCATACACGAAGATTATTTCACGAAAATACGTATCATCGTTTCTTTGTAAAACTGATTCGTGTTATCTTTAACCGACTTCAAAAAAGAGGTTATTTTCATTTTTAACATTAAATCTATTTACAAATTAGGATAAGATTTTGATGATTATTTGACGCGCCTTGACGGCAAATTAGCCTCTGTGTGTAGTATAAGGGTTGAGCAAGGGTTGCTTCCCTAATATTTTGATTTACATGGTTTCTTTTAAACAAGACTCGGTTACTGTGCTTGCCCATAAGTGAAAGGGTTTGCCATTATCGCCACGCATGGCAAGCGGATTGGCGATCGCAACTTAGACGCTGCTGTTCTAATAATTTTCGCGCCATCTGTCTATACCCAATGTCATTTACAAGGCTTTACATAGATACGGCGATTTTTAAATTCAAACACATTTTTACGAATTCTTCTGTCTATTAAAATTGGGTTTTATTTTTGAATCAAGCATTTTCAATTTGGTATATTTTATCGAAAATATAAACTTAATTCAATCTTCGGTGGAAGATGGGTCGAGGGGACTTAATTGCCTAGACTAGACATCTGTCTATCCCTGTATAGGGAATTGCGTGAAGATATTTTTTTTATTTATAAAAACTTAATAATACAGAGAAAATACATTTCAAATGTTTCGAGACTTCAACACAGACATTGTCATTAAACTTTCTATGTAATAATGTAGTATATTCCCATAATTATTATCAAGAATGTTGTTTATATGCGCGTGTAGAATTAATTAAAAAATCAGATAAATACGCATTTTACGATTTCGAACATAATCCAGACGAAAATCGAATTACCCGGAGTTCAGTGGCGCGCCTGCATGGGTATATCTACGAAAATGCACCCAGACATTTCTATAGAACACTGCCTCACCCTCCTTGACGTATCAATATAGACGCAGGCAAGTTTAGTCATGACTAAGTACATTCTTTTTTTTAACATATTTTCCTCACTCTGAAACTTTTGACTTTAAACTCTTGTCACTAAAACTTAAAATTATAAAATTAATTCTTAAATTACTGAACTAATTATTGTTAACTACTAGTTATTGTAAAATAATATTTAATCAGATCACTCTGAATAATTTTAATTAAAAATTATGTTAAAACATCAACATAGAAAGAACCTATATTTTATATTGATCGAACTTACTTTTTTAGGCCCATTCTGCACTATGGTCTCGTATTCTAAGCCCTCCACAGACATTATTCACAATCTAAATAAAACACGGACACTAAGAAGAAGACGTTTGCTTCTATTTATTTTTTTAATTGATTAAAATCACACGTCAATGTTTTCGTTTTGACTACAAGCGGCGCGGTGCTCGAACGTCGCGGTCGCGATAACACTAAAAGGTTAATAGTTTCTATAAATCACTGTCTCCATTAAAGTATTTGGTGGAATTAAGCGTTCGGGATGTAAGTTATGCCGCAAGCCGGCACGGGTGCAACAACCAATATCACACGCCCACACAGCGCACAGCCTCCCTTGATCTCCAACGAGCCAACGAGTGAATATATACAGTTATCGTCATATGTTTATACACTTTAGTAGAGATAGCTTTATGATATAGGTTCATTACACTACACAGTGTATGTAAGGTGCGGTTTCTACACGTCGATTTCGATAATACTGTCTCAAAATTCCGTTTCATGCACTTTTGTTTGAATAGTAAGAGATTTGATTTTGAATATATATAATTAAAATCCGCATGAGTGTATAAACTCAAAAAAAATACCTATCTTCATTAATACTATGTCATTATTATTATTGTAATATTAAATGTTCATTATTTATTATTAAGTAGCAATTTTAATCAAATCACAATAAATTATATCATTAGATAAATTATATAAATTATTGATTTATTAAATTATGTTTATGAGTTGTGTATCGCCATAAAATATTTATAAAATAATTATTCTCATCTTAACACACTTCTCAAGAATAAAATATGAAACAAACCTGTCTCCTCTAAACTGAAGTTTCCTATTTGACAGTGACATTGGCATCATCACTAAAATTGTTTGTCAATTACGACGCGAATGGGTTGTTTTGTAGATTTAGGTTAACCTGATCCTAGCAGAATTCTATCAAGAAAATAAATCAAAAGAGAAGGAGAAGGTTACCTATTAAGCTTAAAGCGTATAGTATTATTTAACATAACAAAGAATTGATATTGATATAATTGATACTATTCATGAAAATAAACTATATTTTTTAAAGTGGAAATAAAGTTATTTTAAACTGAAATGTGTGAAGAATTAACAATACTTAAGCAAGGAGCAGAAGCTAAATTATACATTTGTACCTATCTGGGTAAACCGACGTTAATAAAAGAAAGATTTAAGAAGCACTACCGTCATCCAGACCTGGACACCACCATAACAAAAGAAAGAATTAAAAATGAAGCGCGATCAATAGTGAGATGTCTAACAGCTGATGTGAAAACACCAGCCTTATATTTAGTAGACTTTGAAAGACGTCGTATTTACATGCAGCATTTTGAAAATAGTATTACAGTTAAAGATTTTATCATAAACATAGTTACAAAGAATATGGATGAAAGTGAAAATGCATTAAATTTTATTGCTAATAAAATAGGTGAAACAGTCAGAAAAATGCATGAGAATAATATCATACATGGTGATTTAACAACTTCAAACATGTTAATTGTTGAAAAATCCCCAAGCAGTGATGAGGAACATACAAAGTGGCTTAATAGTAGTAATATAGACTTAGTAATGATAGATTTCGGTCTATCATTTATAGACTCAAGTACAGAGGACAAGGGTGTGGATTTGTATGTTTTAGAAAGAGCATTGATAAGTACACATAATAATTTCCCAGACTTATTTGATAAAATCTTAGATGCTTACAAAAGGTTTAGTAAAAACAATATAAAAGAAATTATAAGTAAATTTGAGGAAGTACGAGCCAGAGGACGGAAGAGAACTATGGTTGGATAGTTCTTGATTTTAATAAGTTTTTTTTTTATTTTAATAAAGTATTGTAACAGATTTTTATTTTGTTAAGGGATATTATATATGTATATATATCATCATAACAGCCTATCTAAAGTCCATTGCTGAACATAGGCATATCCCAAAAAAGATACCCACATAGTATGGTCCAGTGCCATCTGCATCCATTGACTGTGCACAACATTGTGTGGGTTGTTACATATATATATTGGCCAATTGGACCAGATTGACCACAACTCCTACAAATCAATTTGGTTAATGCTATGCTGACTATATAATTTAATTTTATTCATTATTATATTTAAATTTGTTTATATGTGCTAAAGCTCAGTAAAAATTTTAAAAGTATGACAATATTTTTAAATTTTCTCATTCCACTCTTTTCTTTAGGTGTTTGCAAACAATAGCATTCATCATCCATTACAAAGCTTGGATTTTTGTAACATATAGCTGATCTGGCAACCATATAAATGATTAATATATCATTTGAAATGGTTTATAGCCATATATAAAAAATAGTTTGGTGACCGAAGGGCTACCATATAGAATTAAACAATTTTGCAAAAAAAAATAAAAATGTATAGGAGTGGAGCACCCTTATCATTAAGAGGTTGAAAAAATAGATTATGATAAAAAAGAATTACTTATAAATTTTTTTTGAAAAAAAATTTCTAGTCTGATCCGTGTCAAATTAAGTCGGAGAAATATGTCAGCTAAGTGATACATTTTATATATTAGAAGAATAGAATTATTATTAGAATTAGATTAGAATATTAATAGAATTAGAATAAAATAGAATTGTTATTAGAAGAATAGAATTATTATTTTATATATTAGAATTTTATATATGACTTGTATTTGGGCATGTTGAATGAATGAGTGAAGACCGAATGGTGTGAAGAAAATGTGAAACGCGAAAGTCAGCATTAGGAGGGTTCGATATAGGCCGAGACTAACTCGAAGACTATGTGACCAAATTGCTCGAACAAGGGAGGGTCAAGTGTACTCGGATACCTAGAGGTGTGTGTATGAAGAATATGATGAAGTTGACGATAGCCGAGTTGTTGGGTGGTCGGAATTTCGAGTCGAGAGACCCGAGTTGTACCAATGAGTTTTTTAAAAACTTATATACGAATTTCATCGTTGGCTTGGACATAAAGACGGCGACGGGCTCACCACCTGTCACGTTGTCCCGAAAATATCTTCGGTGAAAGGTGGGTCAAAGGGACTTAATTGTCTAGACTTGACCTCTGTCTATCCCTGTATTAGGAATTGCGTGAAGATATTTTATATGAATTTGAAAGAAACGAAATAGGTATACAAGGATCGAAAGATGGTATGCAAGGAGGAGCTTAATTGATATCCTCTATGATTGATTGTTACATTTATATCCTCTCTGAAGGTCGACGCTGATAGCTTATCTGATCTACGTGTCTAAGTTTCGAAAAATTGTCACGATCCGTACATACCTCTTTCACTTCTTTCAGATTCATCATTTTCTTTATAAATGCACGTCTAGGTATTCGAGTACTTATGACTCTCCCCTCTTTAAGCAATTTGCTTGCATTGTCTTTGAAAGTTAGCCTCGGTCTACCTTAACACCTTTTAATAATAGCTTTAGCGCTATATATTTTCTTCAACAATCGCCCAAACCATCGAAGCACGCCCTTATCAATTTTAGTGAAAAGGTCATCTTTTAAACCTGCCATATTGCGAATCTCTTCGTTTCTTCGGTCGACCAAGGTGATGCCGCACATTTTACGAAGAGATCGCATCTCCACTGCATTGAACTTGCTTTTATGCTTCTTCTGGCATACCCAGGTTTCGCTGCCATATAACAAAGTCGGTAACAGCACTGCGTTATGTATCGCAAGGCGTGTGGCATATATCACTTCTTCCATCCCGGCTTAAAGCGCTCCCCAAGTATTCAATTTCATTCACCTTTTCTAGACATTGTTTATTTACCCATATTTCACACTTCGTTCTCTCTTCCTCCCTTGCAAATACCAGAACCTTAATTGTATTAACATTCAAACGAAAACTTTTATGTCCTATATTAGTTCTGTCTCTCATGGTGTAATAAGCACTGCATCATCAGCATACAGTAAACAATTTACTCATGCGGTGAGAAAACACTTGATCCGTGCATCCTATTCCATATTTAAATTCGCATTATGCCTCCCATGAAAATCTTTCCGATTTCTCTTGCATCCTACGCATCAAAATCTTCGAGAAAACTTTACTTGCTAAACTGTTCAAGCCGAACGCGGAGCGCCAATCTTCCGGGACAGCAATCTTCCGCCAGCACAAATTGCACAGCAGATGAAAACTGTCCGAGACACGAGGCTCACCATACCTGACCGTCTCAGCAGTCCTATCTAGTCCTACAGCCTTGCCACATTTCATATTTCGAATCCTACATTCAATCTCTTACATACTGAAGACCCCAGTGTCATTAAGGTCCGAGTCTTGTGTACCATCACTGGTTTATTAAGATCATCACCCGCATACATTTCCTATATATGACCTAATAATTCCTAAAACAAAAGAAAATAATTTTCGGAAATAAGGAGGCTGAAGATGGTAAAATTGTTAAAAAGTAAACTATATATACACAGTCAGGTCATAAATATTGTCACACAGTAAAAACTTTTGTTTTAGAATGCTGGCCACAAAAAAGTTTATTGAATTCGAATTTCGAATTGTTCATGAAAATAAAACTACGTACTTTTTAGAACTTTACTCATTTTTAAATATGGAGTGGACGCTTAAAGAAGACCGTGTTGCAGTTATTGCGTTGCATCGTTGCGGTTACGCGCCAATTCAAGTTTTTGACATACTGAAAAATTTGAATATAACCAAAAGATTGTTTAAGCTTCATTGTATCGTCGTACCATCACGAAGTTTGTTCGTGATGGTACGACGATACAATGAAGACTCTAGTGTAGATGACAGGTCAAGAAGTGATCGCCCTCGGTCTGTTAGGACTCCAGCAGTGATAAAAGCTGTGAAGGCTCGAATTCAAAGAAATCCCAAACGTAAACAGAAACTGATGGCCCTTCAGATGGGGTTAAGCAGAACCACGGTGAAAAGGGTGTTAAATGAAGACTTAGGGCTTCGGGCATATCGAAGAAAAACAGGACATTGTTTGAATGCTCGTCTAATGCACCTGAGACTGAAGAGATGCCGCGCTTTGCTTAAGCGGTACGCGGGAAAAAATATCGGGAAATTCTTTTTTCGGATGAAAAATTTTTTACCGCAGAAGAGAGCTACAACCAACAAAATGATAAGGTGTACGCGCACAGTAGTGAAGAAGCGAGCAACCGTATTCCGCGTGTCCAACGAGATCATTTTCCATCCTCGCTTATGGTATGGTTGGGAGTTTCTTATTGGGGCTTAACAGAGGTACATTTTTGCGAGAAAGGTGTAAAAACGAATGCAGTTGTGCATCAAAATACAGTCCTGACGAACCTTGTGGAACCTGTTTCTCATGCCATGTTCAATAACAGGCACTGGGTATTCCAATAAGATTCGGCGCCAGCTCATAGAGCGAAGAGCATACAAGACTGGCTGGCGGCGCGTGAAATCGACTTCATCGGGCACGAAGACTGGCCCTCCTCCAGTCCAGATTTGAATCCGTTAGATTACAAGATATGGCAAAGACGTGCTCAAAGCCTCATCCTAATTTGGAGTCACTCAAGACGTCCTTGATTAAGGCAGCCGCCGATATTGACATGGACCTCGTTCGTGCTGCGATAGACGACTGGCCGCACAGATTGAAGGCCTGTATTCAAAATCACGGAGGTCATTTTGAATAAACTTTAGTATCATAAGAATCTATGTTTTGTTAAGTTCATTTTGGTATATAAATAGTTACATAATGAATAGACTTTTAGGTTAAACATGTGACAGAATTTATGACCCTCCCCTCTTCGAGCAATTTGCTCACATGGTCTTCGAAAGCTAGTCTCGGTCTACCTTGACCTAGGTCTACTTTAACTTTCGGGCTATATATTTTCTTAACCATTAGGTCTTCACTCATTCGCTCAACGTGCCCAAACAAAGTTAACTATAAATATAAATAAATATATTCATGCCATTCCCATTACGTGTCCGATCCTCCTTCCACCGAAGACAGTCTTTGGGACAACGTCACAGGTTCGGAGCCCGTTACCGTCTTTATGTCCAAGCCAATCATATAAATTATACATATGTTTTTGAAAAACCCTTTTGATACGAGCCTTCAAACTCGAGTCTCTTGGCTCTAATTTCGATCACCCAACTGCTCGGTTATCCTGACTTACAATAGTAAGCTGTAACCAATACATTATACCAATAAACTGAGAAAAATGATTTAGGACCTGTTAGCATTCTGCCAATTAAGTCAAAAATTATTGAGAAAGCTGTATCAACGCAAATATTTATAAAGCTTACACACATATTAGTAGTAGTATTTGTATGCAAATTATATATTGACCAAAAACAACCAGGTTTTAGAACAGGTAAAAGTACAGCAACAGCACTTTCGGTCGTCGTTTATAACATTCCGGCTGAGCGGGATTAGAGACAGGGAGCGATTTTAATGTTACTGGATTTGATACTGTTAACTCAACACAATTGCTATCGACGCTAGTTTTATACGGCTTGGATGTAGCAGCAGTGAAGTAGTTCGGGAGTTACTTAACAGGACAGTCTCAGAAATTTTGAGGCATATGATGAAAGGTACAATAAAATTACATCGGCTATAGCCTCAAACATCGGGTCTGATTCTTTTTATTTTTTGTATGGCACATATTGCAAACTGCATTAAGAATAATGAACATCGCGTACAAATACGCCGACGATTTGCAAATTAATAAATCTTTTAAAACAAGTGATAATATGACCGCTGTAACTAAACTCGATTTAGATCCGAACCTGGATTTAAATTGAATAGTACAAGGGCCTGAAGAAAACCATTTAGTTATAAAACCACAAAAGTCTAAATTTTTTAGTGAAAATTGTAAAATCAAAATTTTCAAAATTGTCAAATTTGTAAATAATTCAGATAAATAATTTTATTGAAATGTCATTTGAAGCTATAAATTCGAAGAAGAAAAATGTCACATGTACTTAAAACCAGAAATTTGAAAGTTGTGATGGACAGTAAGTTTTTTTTTTTTTTATAGAAAAGGCCGGCAAACCAGCAGGCGGCTCACGTGATGGTAAGTCCCCCCCCCCCCAAATTAGGGGAGGAGGGGTGTGTGGGCCTCCGGTTACCTGTACTCACCAGACGAAACGCAGAAGTTTGTTAGACTTCTACTTTACGCCGGTATTCTGTGAGGTCGTGGTACTTCCCCAGTCGTGCCGGCTCATTCATGCAACAACAAAAGCTGATGCATGGCTCTACCACTGAGGAAAGTTACAGTTACAGTTAAGATACTTTTTTGAGAACCATGTGACTGAAATTGTAGGAATTTGCTACTATAGATTGAGACTTGTATCGAATACGAAAATTTTTATATATAGGATTACGTAAATATCTCACTGATTCATAATTATTGTCTAAGTGTGCAGTATGCAGATACTGTTGTTGCCAACTGTCTTTAAACACGCAAAAAAAAAGTAATTCAGCTGGTGCAGGTACTTTGAAATTTCACGAAGAACGCACGTAACACCTTATCTCAATAAAGGAAATTTGATGAAAATGGAGTCATGTCGAAAGCTGCATTTAGCTTTACTTTTTGGAATAAATACACAAAAATAATTTATTAAAAAAATGTTCCCGGACATAGCACAGCAGCATTTCGTGGTAATTAATGTTATTCTGCCTCGAAATGTTGAAACAATATTCCTCCATCAAAAAGAAATTCTGTCTGAAATTGTTCACTTAAACAGAAATATAGAAATAAATTAAATGTACAGAAATAGAAATAATAATAATACCGATAGTGTGCCTTGCATATGTTGTGTACTTTTGTAAGAAATCTTTACAATAGATGGTGGACGGTGACTGTGTATGTGGAAAGTAAAGAGTCTATATCGTTTTTCTGCCCGGGCATAATATGTACCTTGTAATTTGCAATCACATAAAACTGCACAACTTTTTATATTGTTTCATACTATATATCTATAAATACTTATTATAGAAACGAATAAAAAAAATACACAATAGCTTATCAAAATTGTATTATTTATTTTATTTTTCTTAGATTGTATGTTCCAATGATACTTACCCTAATAAAACAATAAATGCTGTCACTGCCACTGTCATTTCATGTATAACTAACAGTGGTAATTGTCATTTAAATCGCTTATAACCTCAAACATATTGTTTATAAAACGTATGAGTTATATTTTCTTTGATATATATTTTGACATAATTTATAAATAAAATGAAGCTTCCCGTAACACAATTTTGGCAGTTAATTTTGCGGCACAGCAGTACAAAAACTGTTTCTTCTATAAGTAAGTTCCATTGCTAGTTGGTGTCATAAATAAGTTACACTTTTAAAATTCAGTGTAGTTACAATAAAAGTTATTGTTTATTTCAAGGATGTTTAAGTACTCAAGAAGCCATAGAACGTCGTAATATTCTCTTCACGTTGGAGAAGAAACGACAGCTCGAGGAAGTTGGTAGAATAGAGAAAATTGAAGTAAGATACAAAGGTGTTCCCAAAGACTGTACTTTAATTATGAATAAGGATATTTCTACACCATACGACTGTGCGAAACGTAAGCATATTATTATATTCTTCATTTCTTGTATTTACGCGAATACTACACATTTGAAATAAAACGGTTTTCGTTTTATTTTAAATATTCGGTTAAATTTTCCAACATGGACCATCGATATTTGGGGTGTTAAGGGGGGGAGAGGGGTTTTGAGGTTATAATAGCGATATCTAGTCAATAGAATGATTGTAATCTGATATTTTCTTTCCTTACCATTCGTTTTACTTTATAATATTTCCGTACCATCGTTTTACTTATTATATGAACAAAACTAGATACTAAATTGCATTTTGACACTAACACTTTAACCATGAATATTTCCATAACCATGGGGTTCCGCAAGTTGGGAATGGCAGGGGGGGTTTTTTCTACCCCTTCTCCTCCCCCCCTTAAAACCTCAAATATTGATGGTTCATATTGGAAAGTTTAACCCATATGACTTTTTATTGATAACATTGATATACAATTTTTATTGTTAGCTTGGTCACTAAAGCAATATTAGTTCCATTACCAATGTTAAATATAGGTTGATTGGACTTAATTGACTAGATCTATTCTCTAAATCTCTCAATTAGGTCTCTGTCAATCCCAGTATTGGGTAAGTTGTTGTGAGAGTTTACTATTATAAAAGTCCACTGTAAGACTCAAGCCTCCCCAGTAAAGAAGGATTTGCTATAATTGCTGCAATTTGCAAGCAGATAGGTCAGTATCTTATCCAGATGCCTTGCATCATACATGCTACTGTCCCTCATCAGTTTGCTTAATTTTGATTTGTCTATGTCTCTGGTATGTCTCTGGCAACCGTGTGGTAATGGTGTAAGAATGTTGCCACTGTCTTTCTTCCTGTGGGAGTAATAAGAGGCGACTAAGGGAAAGAGCAAGAATATCCTAATGACCACCAATAGATGGCAGGATAACCATATCTAAAAATGGCAGATAAAAATAATCACACTGAAGGTGGGCAGCAGCATCTGCAGTGCTAGTGGTCTGGTACCGCAATCGCCAATCCGCCTGCCAAGCATAGGCCTCTCCCATGGCAAATCCTTCCCATGGGAGAGGCCTATGTACTGCAGTGGACTTTAACAGGCTGTTATGTATGTATGTTATATAATAAACATGACATTTAAAACCGCGTGGTTACGTCGTTAAAATATGTCACCCTTGTTTCTTCCAGTGAAACAGTTGAAACAGTTTCAACAGGAAGAGAAAGGATGGATGGATAGGCTAAGCCATCTTGCTTATTATTTTATTTCACATTAACATTACAGATTTAAGCGAGTGGCATATGGAAAGCAGTGCTCTTGCTCTGCTTGATGGAAGTGTGCACTGGGACATGCACAGACCTCTTTCAGAAAGCTGCACTTTAGAGGTCAGTCAAATGTTTTGTATTAGTGGAACTATAACAATGTATGTAATGCATGCGGGATGCAGTAGCTTGGTAAGAGAGTTGCACAGTAAGGCAGAGTTTATGGGTTTGTATCCTGCCCATGTCCATAGATTTTCTAAATTTATCATCAATTAAATTTATGTAAATATAAAGATAGGATAAACACATGAATAGATATGGACATCATACATGCATTGCTGTGATCCCAAAGCAGGCATCTTAAGTATTAGGAGTCGGGTAACAACAAGAATCAGGTAACAGAAAACAATGTATGTACCACAAACATACAGCCCTGAGAAAATGTAGAAGTGTTTTCTATGCTGACAGGGGGAACCTGAGACTATAGAGCTGGCGACAGCTTGACTACCGAGTGTACGACCCTCGCTGGAACGCCTTTGCCTGGAGTGATTTTCGACAATTGTCGAATGGTTTACCAGAATCTGCGACGTTATTTTACTTAAATATGTTATAAAATATGTAATAATTAAGTAGAATTGAGAAAGAGATAGCAGATGGAGATTCCTAATCCATTACGGATTGCATATAATATTAATCTAAATCATTCATAGGGCAGTAAATATATATGGGGCGACAACCCCATAGCCTTGTGACCCTGTCTTCCAAGGTATGGGTTATGGTATCTTGCTAGGGGACAAACATGTGGTTATGGTTATACTATAGCAGTAGATTTGTTTATACAAATATTTATTTGTATAAATATATTGTAATGTTGGCTTGAACAATAAAACGCACATCAACTATCATATTGTCAAATTAGCTCCAGGGAAATGTCTATTGAAGTGTCTAAATGAATACCCAGTAATGGGAAATGTGTGAAGATAAAAATCTACTATTCCTGATATAAACAGTGCATGATATTATCTACCTTCTCTTGGCTCTGGGTGTATGTGGCACCTTCGTTGTTTACAATTCCATAACACAAGTGCTTTAGCTACTTTGGGATTACAGTAATGTTTTTGTCCCTATTTATATCTTATTTATGTAAAATTGGTTTTGTCCCTATTTATATCTTATTTATGTCAAATTTTTTTACATGTATTTATTAAATATTTTCCATAATCAGTTCCAGACATTCAACATGGCGGAGCCTCAGCAAGTGAATAAGGCATTCTGGCGGACATGTTCATTCGTACTCGGTGCTTGCGTGTCCATTGCCTTTAAGGACAATGTTGAAGTCAAATTACACAGCTTCCTGGACCGGATAGTAAGTTTAGTAAACTGTTCAACGGTTTCTTAATTAAGATATTGTTCATAGCCCGCAGTGGACTTTTACAGGTCATTAAATATTTCCATGGTGACTAAAATTTTAACTTCTCTAAAACTTTATTTTTAAATTCACTTGTCTATTTGCCCAGTAAGAGTCTGTCTGTAAACAGGTTTAAGAAATATATTATTTTTTTTTATATAAAATGGTTATTACAATATAAATGAATACATTAATGATACTATGGGATCAAGTTTATCTCTCCTAGGCTATTGCTTTTTTCTGTTTACACAAGTGCTTTGGCATCTTACAAACAGTGGAAGATTAAAATATGACAATTGATTGATGTTATATATATATTAATGAATTTTTAAGAAAAACCCATTGGTACGAGCCTTGGGGATCGACAACGGGTCTCGTGATCCGAATTCCGATCACCTAACCACACGGCTATTGTAACTGGCATTTTTGTATATGGTTATCCCGCCATCTGTTGGCAGTCGAAGTAATAATCGAGACTCTTTCCTTAGTCGCCTCTTACGACATCCACGGGAAGAACGGCGGTGGTCTATTTTTAAGATTAAAAATAAATAAATCAATATCTTCACGCAATTCCCAATACAGGGGTAGACAGAGGTCTGGTCTAGACAATTAAGTCTCCTCGACCCACCTTCCACCGAAGATATTTTCGGGACAACGTGACAGGTGGTGAGCCCGTCGCCGTCTTTATGTCCAAGCCAACGATATAATTCGTACATAAGTTTTTCCTTTATCGAGGAGCACCGCCTTCTGCATTTCAGCTCGGAGCGGTCCGTCACGGAGTCCCAGTCGCCTCAGATGTTCAGCGAGGCTGACTGGGATTAACCCATTCGCAGAAACAACTATAGGAGTAATTTCAGCGGGCACCCCACCCCACATGTCGGTCACTTCGTGAGCCAGGTCCAGATATTTCGTCTTTTTGTCTGTTTCGGCTTTCACGAGGTTCTCGTTATACAGGATTGTAATGTCCACCAAAAATATCCTTGACTGTGCCCGGTCCATCAACACGATATCAGGCTTATTTGCCAGAATCGTCCTGTCCGTATGATGGGCCGATCCCAATAGAGCCTGGCGCTCGTCATTTTCGAGCACGGCCTCCGGAGAGTACTTATATAAGGCAATTTCCGTCCGACGCGATCGTATTTAAGAGCGAGCTCCTGATGTCAAATCCTGGATACTAGGTTGTGTCTATGCAGATACTCAGAGTTAGAAAGCATGGAACAACCGGAGATGACATGCCGAAGCGACTCCCCAGGATGGCGACAAGCTCGACAGATGTCGATGGTACCACCCTTAGGATGTATTTCCGGTAGTTGGTCGTCTTAATAACCTGATCCTGTATCGCACAGACAAAACCCTCGGTTTCCCCAAAGAGGTCACCGAAACGTAGCCAGTTGAGGGAGGCGACAGTATCTACGAACGGCTCATGTAGAACCTTGTAGAACCTCCCATGGAGCTCTTTCTGCTTCCATACGGTCTCCCGGTCGGAAACGCTCTGTACTCCCGGGTCCTCCCATTGCTTGTCGGCCAAAGATAGAGCGGTAAGTCCTTTATCACTTATAACGACGTCTGCGTAGAACGAATCATCCGATTTCGCAATAAAGTAATTACGGAGGCTGCACACCTCGCGATTGTGCATGGTGAGAGCGCTTAAAAAGCCCCTCCCGCCATGCTTCCGCGGTAAGTACAGCCTCATTACTGACGAACTTGGATGATGCATCCTGTGAGACGTCATAGTGGTACGGACTTTTCGGTCCAGGGCGTTAAGGTCAGTTTGAGACCACCTGAGTATGCCGAAGGTATAAATCAGGACTGGCATGACCCAGCCGTTAAATACGCGCGCCTTATTCACGCCCGACAAATAGCTGTTAAGCACTTTTGTCAGGCGTGCAAAAAGCACTTCGCTAACCGACTGTTTCATGCCAGCCTCATCGACACCCAAGTTTTGTGACATACCCAGGTATCGGTATGTATCAGACTCGGAAAGGGTCCGTATGTTGACGGGCGTAGCCAAGTCTATGCCCTCGGTGTTAGTGACTTTGCCCCTTTCAACATGGATAACCGCACACTTATCCGTCCCGAGCTCCATTCTGATAGAATTGTTAAAATCACAGGTGTATCTAAGCAATTCCACCAAATGGGAGCGGCCGGAAGCGAACAGCTTGAGGTCATCCATGTAGAAAAGGTGGGTCACCCTTGTCCCTCCCTTCCCAAGCTGAAATCCCCTCCCCGATCCCTCCAGTAGCGTGCTGAGAGGATTCAGGGAGAGGCAAAACCATATTGGGCTCAAACAGTCGCCCTGGAAAATACCCCGTCGTATCCTAATCCGGTGTTCCGCAGCCGTCATCCGCTCACCTAGACGACAAAGGGTCGTACTCCATCGCCCCATACAGTACCCGAGGAAGTCTCTTACTGTATCGTCCACTTTGTACAGTTCAAGGACCCTCATAAGCCATGTATGGGGCACCGAGTCGAACGCCTTTCTGTAGTCTATCCAGGCAGCAGAGAAGTTCCGACGGTTGCGTTTAACCACCTTGCCGACGACCGCGTCGATGAGGAGCGGTTCCTTGGTGCCACGACCACCGCCTCGACATCCATTCTGAGCACGCGACATGATCCTATTCACATTAATGTGCCGGGTGATTCTCGTGCTCAGAATAGATGCCAGTGTCTTATAAATGGTGGGCAGACACGTGATGGGGCGGTACTTACTCGGGTCTGTGGTAACCCGATCTTTTGGAACCAAATGTGTGACCCCAGTAGTAAAGAGACTCGGGAGCGACTTCTGTTCGAGAGCTTCTTGAAACTGTCTGGCGAGCACAGCGTGGCACACCGCGAACCCCTTTAGCCAGTAGTGATGCAGCCCGTCGAGCCCCGGACTTTTCCAGTTCGGGGCTCTACGGACCGTCTCAGCTACGTCTTCAGGTGTTATGACGACGGGGTCCATGGGTGTAATATCTGCACTCTGTCTCGCCACGATTTCCATTCAGGAACCCTCGCTGTGGTTTGCGGGCTCTGACCACAGGCTACGCCAGAAGGTGACAATGTCAGCCTGATCAGGTCCTTGGCCCGCCCCTCCAGTTTCTGAGCGCTCCAACGATTTATAGAGTCTCTTTTGATCACTTTGAAAGAGACGATTCTGGTTATACCGCTTTGACCTCTCGGTATACCGCCTTATCCGTTTCCCCCAAGCTGCAATTTTTTGCTTCAGGTCGTCTATGCGTTCCGTCAGCTTTTGCGTTATACCTGGCTGAGACAGGTTAATATTAGTCCCAGCGAACGCCATCCTTACGGAGCGCACAATCCTCGGCCTAATATTGCCTGACCTGAAGCTTATCAGCCTGCCAATGAGGGTCCTTGCCTCTGCGATACGTTCCTCGATTCTCCGTCTCCACGCTGGGATAGCACTACTCTGCTTAGTAGCGCGTCCAGCTGTGGGAAGTTTGACGCCGATAATACGGCAGACTGCCAATGCAGCGCCAAAAAGAATGGAGTCCGTATCGCAGAGGTCCCGGCTGGTTTCCAAAAAGGTACTCAGGATCGGGTTCAGGGTCCTTATTATTATTATTATTATTATTCACAGTAAGGAGCGGCTCCTTCATCTACGACGTGGAGCTGCCGGGGCTGCCGGGCTGGCGGCCCACGCGGCGGGAGCTGCAGACGCTGAGCGCGGAGTACGTGCGGCTGTGCCGGCGGGGGCGGCCGCTGGAGCGGCTGCAGGTGTCCCGGCGGCTGGCGCTGGAGATGTTCGCGGGGGACGGGCACAAGGAGAGGCAGATACCGGACATCGCGAGGGAGACTGGTGAGCTTCATGACTATGTTCATGACGTCATTTATCCTTACGTCTCGGCTGTGGATGGTTTTGAAATGAATGTAAATATCTTCACGCTATTCCCAATACGGGGAATTGTTTATGTATACTTATTTACGTTTATGTATGTCTATTGTATTTAAATAAATAAATATAGATATCTTCACGCAATTCCCAATACAGGGATAGACAGAGATCAAGTCTAGACAATTAAGTCTCTTTGACCCACCTTCCACCGAAGATATTTTCGGGACAACGTGACAGGTGGTGAGCCCGTCGCCGCCTTTATGTCCAAGCCAACGATGAAATTCGTACATAAGTTTTTGAAACACTCATTGGTACTGCCACCTGGGGATCGAACTCGGGTCTCTCGACTCGAAATTCCGACCACCCAACAACTCGGCTATCGTGACTTTTTTCTTTCTTTCTATTGTATTTCATATATTTATTGTGTATTAGTATATTATTTAAACATTATACTAATAGAATATATCGGTTTAGTTTACTTAGATATTTGCATCTAAGTTTATTATAAATACACACCACCTCCAACTGTCCTTAAGTGTTTTTTGGTTGTCTGGAAGAGATCGCTGTTTAGCGATATGACCGCCTTATTGTACTTTATTTCTTACGTTTTATTTTTTTATTTAATTTTTGTTATGATTATTGTGGTGTACAATAAAGTATATATATACATACATACAGGGGTAGACAGAGGTCTAGTCTAGACAATTAAGTCCCTTTGACCCACCCCCAATGGGTTTTTCAAAAACTAATGTACGGATTTTAGCGTTGGCTTGTACATAAAGGCGGCGACGGGCTCACCACCTATCACGTTGTCCCGAAAATATCTTTGGTGGAAGGTGGGTCAAAGGGACTTAATTGTGGATAATTTTCTTTTAAATTTTTTAGATCTACACAGTACAAAAAAGTCACCATAGAGCTTTTTTGTGTTTAATAGTTTAAATAGATTTGAAGGAAATGTACAAATGTTTTTTTTTTCAAAACATATGTACGATTATGGCGACAGGCTCACCACCTGTCACGCTGTCCCAAAAAAATTGATCAGTGAAAAGTGTGTAAAGGACTAATGTTCTAGTCTATTTCAGTATTGAAAATATGTGTGAAGATATTGGTTTATTTACTTTACCTTACTACCTTATTTAGTACTATACTGTTTGTAGATTTAGTGCCCCATTTCGTGTGTCAATACACTGGCCTTGGTTGTTGATATTCGCCTACTGTTAATTTACATATTTTTTATTTCTATTTTTTTTTCTATAATTTTATTTAATACCTTGTGTATGTAATCAACCAATCATTCAGTCATTCGTTCATTCATCACTGAGTTTCAACGTTGATACGCAGGTAAAGTGACTCTGTATAGGGCGGGCAACCACGTGGACATATCGAAGGGCCCCATGGTGAGCAACACCGGACAGATCGGCAAAGTGGCGATACCATCGGTTCACATTTTGACTGGTGAGTTGAGAGTTATTTTGAATACAAAAGGTTAAAGGTTTCGAGTCGAGAGACCCGAGTTCGATCCCCAAGTGGCAGGCTTGTACCAATGGGTTTTTCAAAACCTTATGTACGAATTATATCATTGGCTTGGACATAAAGACGGCGACGGGCGAAAATATCATCGGTGGAAGGTGGGTCAAAGGGACTTAATTGTCTGGACTAGACCTCTACCCCTGTATCGGGAATTGTGTGAAGATATTTATATGTACGCCAAACTACTTGCCAAACATGGCGATTACGGCACACACCTTACCAAAGACAGGATTACGGCAAAGATCATCTTAGCAGAGTCTTTCCTTATGTGTTTAATTCTTATTATTAGTAGCAAAAGCCGTAACCATAGCCGAGTGTTTGAGTGACCGGAATTCGGGTCAAGAAACTTGGGTTCGATCCCCCGTCGGTAGGTTCGTGCCAATGGGATTTAAAAAAATCTTCAGAAGGAATTTCTTTGCGCTAATCTGCATCGACTGGGGTAGACAGAGGTCAAGACAATTTAGTCCTTTCAATCCACCTTCTACCCATGACATATTTTTGGTCACCGGTATCGAAGTCGGGTCTCTCCAGTCGTTATCCCATCACCAAACCACTCGGCTATCGTGACAATATAAATTAATATACAATTTGCATGCTTTAAAAATTCGATTGTACTGAAAAATAAACGTAGCCTCCTGTTTACCCAGGTGCCCCAGACAGCGAGCTCAAGCAGCTGCACAGGTTCCAAGGTGTGGCGCTGCCCACCGGTACCGTGGTCAGCCATTTCGTCTTCTCCATACTCACGGAGCGCGCTGAGAAAATGGTAGGGGCAGTGCCGCTGCCGGCCGGCAGCGGTTGCTTGGCTTTGAGAATATTTCAAACCCCTTCCTTTTTGATCATTTCTGATCATTGTATTAGGAGGCGAAACTAAGGAAATTCAAATCTATGAGAGAGAGCCGAGTGGTTGGTTGGTCGGAATTTCGAGTCGAGAGACCAGAGTTAGACCTCCAGGTGGCAGGCTCGTACCAATGGGTTAATCAAACACTTATGTACGAATTATATAGTTGGCGTGGACATAAGGACATAAAGACGGCGACGGGCTCACCACCTGTCACGTTTTCCCGGAAATATCTTCGGTCGAAGGTGGGTGGAGGGACTTAATCGTCTAGACTAGACCACTGTCTACCACTGTATTGGGAATTGCGTGAAGATATTTGTGATTCATTTATTATTACTAAAAGGAAACCTAACTAACAAAATCGTAAAAATGAAACCTTTTTTTACCCAATTCAATGTCATTTAAAAAAAAATTATCGAATGAAAG
Source organism: Sericinus montela (assembly GCA_029286605.1). NCBI lineage: Eukaryota > Metazoa > Arthropoda > Insecta > Lepidoptera > Papilionidae > Sericinus > Sericinus montela. Next base: position 2,384,803 of record JAGSMR010000024.1, read on the forward strand.
TATGAAACAAAGATGGCGACAGAGTCACCATCTGTCTCGTTGTCCCAAATAAGCTCCAGTGAAATGTGTGTTAAAAGAAACAGATCTGATTTGACCCTTGACAACCACAAGATTATTGGGTGTACGGTCATGAACTTGTTTGTATTTGTTAAAGGCTTTAAACTTTGAACCAAAAATGTATTTGCGCATATAAAATAATTCTTTTTCAGAATTCCGCCAGGTCACCGATAAATCCGTTTTCAGAGACAAGACATTCTGCTGTCCCACAAAGTGTTCAAGCGCATGCATAAATTTTAAATAATAACAACTAGTGTTTAGACATATTTAAGTTTGTTATGTTAGATAATAAAACAATAAGATTAAATATTTACGAGATCTTTTATTCCTTATAACTATATATACAAATCTTTTAAATAAGTAAATACAATTTCATTCTTATTACTAAATTAGAAGCAATTATAATGGGGACAGATTAAATTATATTTATTTGCAAGAATAAGGTTTTATAACAGATGTTACATATTATATTTGTCGCAGAATCAAGATAAGGCAACAATTTTGGTTACAACGCCATCTATTAAAAGTCTTCGGAAACGTCAAGTAGTGCGCTAGAGTAAGGTCGATACAGGAAGCGACAGAGCGGATTTGACTACTACGTGTTGTCAATGTCATTTACTTCTGATATATAGTGCCTTCAGAATATTCTCGAGACTTCACTTACGAAACTTCGGTTTTCTGATATGGCTCAAGACGGATCTAACAACGAGTTGCCTCGCGTGGACTACCCTACGCCGACATACTAAAGTTTATCGATTCTGCCTTATAAAGTGTTCAAATCTGAGACAAAAAGAATACATAGTACAAGCAGAATTCTGTAGAAAAATTAAAGGATTAAGCTGCATAGGGTTAACATAATCATATCTTTACTGGTCCATTTTTAATCAGTTTTTTTAAATGGTAACTTTCATTCAACATTTTTAAAATAAAATATTGTATTTTAGGACGTCTTGCATATAATGCAGTTATCTATTACGAAAATATACAAATAGTATAATAGCTCAGTTAACAAAAAGTATGAGATGAAATTGGAAAATAACAATATAATGTGGTGATGTTTTAAATATAACACCTGTTACCAGATCACAGCTCAAAATAAACATAGCAAGCAGGAGACACTGTTATTATATTTGCGAACTGAGTTAAGAGCACAATTGTAAACAGATGTCTATTATATTTTTTACACTTCATTGTACACAGAAAAAAAAAAATGCTTTTCTAATTAGGCTAATATTAAATGCAGAAATAGGAAACCTTATTGAGGAATAAATAATACTTAAATATATCATAATGTATAACAACATATAATAAATAATATATATAACTGTATAATAATGCATAAATAAGAAACGAAAGTGTGCATATAGATGAAATAAATGGATGATAGTTAAAATAAAAACTGAAATATATTAATTAAATTTGCCGTATGGCTACGACGTATAATATACCACCCCTTCTCCCCGTGGGTGCTGTAAACGAGTAGGGGAAAAGAAAGAGAAAGAAAGAAAGAACTGCAAATGACTACCGACGGTTAGCGGGATAACAATCTCGGAATATGCCAGACCAAAACTTAGCAGACCGATGAGTAGCAGCAAACTGCCATCGCCAATCCGACTGCCTAGCTTGGAGAATACGGCAATACCTCCATTCTGATGAGGCATTCATCATCTCCATTCTATGTTCTGCAGTGGACTTTTAAAGTTGGTTCAGTAACAAGTACTATACGACCACGATTATCCGAATATATTGGGCCCGAGACTGATTCGGAACATCGAATTCGGTTTTTTGGGACGAGACCATCCATTTACATGAAAACTGTTAATACACACATACACAAACCCATTGGTACGTGCCACCTAGGGATCGAAATCCGGTCCCTTGACTTGAATTACGACCACTCGGCTATCGTGCTAAATAAACTAGACGGTAGCCGAAGGTAGCTGTGGCAGCGGGGCGTTCAAGACCTCAGTCCCCCCCGTGACCACGGATGCTGTAAAGCATCCGAAACGTAGGGAAATAAAAACAGTTTGTAAAAACTAATTAAAAACGCGATAAAATCCGAAAATCCTTTTATTTAAAATGTCATGTAAAATCCTATTATTTGCGTAAACAAATCATTATTTAGATAATGTTTAATGATTTACATCGTTGGTTTGGACTGACTTTGTCCCAAAAAGTCTTCGGTAAAATGTGGAGACGAAAGGACTTAATTGTCTGGACCTCTTTATCTACTCTAATTTTGGCAACACCGTGAACATATTTTTTAAAATATTTGATCTGTATTTAAAGAGAATTAAATATCTGTTGAAGTCGTAGCAATAAAATATACTTTCTTAATAAGCAATTTCACGCCTATATCATCATAATCATCGTAATGGCCTATAGATGTCTACTGCAGGACATCATCCTCTCCCGTAAGAGATTCGCCGTAATCGCCACGGTAGGCAAACGGATTGGCGATAGCAATAGCAGATCCCTTGCTCCTTAAACTGCCCGTCAACGGTTATCACGCCATCTGTCGGTAGCCAGTTGCGTTTCCAAGGGTGTTTCTCTTCCTCGCCCCTTACGATACCGAGGGAAATCGAGGGGAGTGGTATATAATACGGCTAATGGCATCGGTGGCTTAGTGGTAGAATGCTCGTCTACCATTTCTATATAATTTATATAGTTATTTAATTACTATTATATGACTTACATGATAATTTTTATAGATTAAATTTTTTAAATGAATTGTAATATTATGTAGTATTAATGTGAAAAAATAATAACAAAAGAGGCTCTCCTTCGATAGAGAAAGGTAAAAATTACATTTGATAAATTCTCTTTGGTAGTCTTTATTAAATGTCACTCACATGACTCATATGATAATACTAGAAGTCTTATAAAAGAAGTCGTAAATGATTGAAAATTATGAATACATAATTAATAGAAATATTTAAGTCACGATAGCAGAGTTGTTGGGCGGTCGGAATTTCGAGTCGAGAGACCCGAGTTCGATCCCCAGGTGGCAGCACCAATGAGTTTTTCAAAAACTTATGTACGAATTTCATCGTCACGTTGTCCCGAAAATATCTTCGGTGGAAGGTGGGTCAAAGGGACTTAATTGTCTAGACTTGACCTCTGTCTACCCCTGTATTGGGAATTGCGTGAAGATATTTATATTTATTTATTAATAGAAATATTTGTAATATACTATATAACATATAAAATATAACAGTGCGTCTTAGCACTAGTATGTCTGGCAACATTAATGCCGATTTATTAAATAAAAAAAAATATTACCGATTTGTTTCAAATCGCACGTTCAAAAATCGATTCTCGATTAAATCGAGCATTTAAACGTTAACTTTCGATAAAAACTTTTTATACATGCCTATGTATATTGATTATTGATTGATTTACAGAACATTTTTTATTATACTTTACTGTTAATACAGTAAGTAATTAGATATAAAAAAATCACGGATATAATAAACAACATCACTCCACAATATGGTTAGGAGAGGTGTAGTACTCTTGTTTGTCAAATTATTAATCAAAAACTACAGGTAATTTTGCATGCGACAATAGCAGAAAAGAAAACAATCTAAGATACAGCAGGCAGTAGGAACTATCTCGCTAATTTTTATTACCGACTTCAGATGTTTGCGTATCGATCTTTTAATCGATGACCATCAATCTGTTAAGTCGATTATTTTACAACTAAATCGAATAATTTTTCGTCTGTCTGTCATCTGGCACGACATAAAACTCTAAAAAAACGACACTCTTTTCGAAAATTTTGAGAGGACTTGACAAAGATAGCTTATCGCTATTTTAAGAAGTTTTTGGTTTCTTAGCATCGCTAGGCCCTTCTTCCTCGCCATCATTCTGGAATATCGGTTTCGGCTGCGTCTTTTTATACGCTGGAGCAACCCAGAAAGGATTCTCTTCCGCATCCTTCGCATATTTCAGGATAGCCTCTCTGGGATCCTGTTCATCATCAACCCTCTTACTTAAGCCAAGATTTCTGATCACGAATGAGCTCAAAGTACTTCCAGAAGCAGCCACACGACCTCCCTGCCCGGAGGTGATGGGTAAGTCAGGTCGTCTGGACTTAACTGGATCTAACCGATCTTTCTCCATTCTCTTCTTGCTCGTTCTTAACTTCTCCTGCCTGAACAATGGCAGCGCGTGAGGTGTTATAATTTGCTGAGTGCTTACAACCTCTACGGAATCTCTCTTCCTATGTGTCTTCACTATACACAGCTTCGCTCCTCGGAGACTCCTCTTATGATCATAATAACATTTGACAACTCCGTTCCCGCAGCCAACGAATATCTGGTTGAGTTTCGCATGCCACACTGCTTTTATCACATGAGATTTGCAGACTTCAATGTTTCTTACTGGTTCGAACGTCTTTGTGTTGTAGAATAGCAACCGACCGACATCCTGATTCCTCTCCAAGGATTCTCCTGTAAACACTATGGAATCGTCCGGACTGAAGCCGCAATCAGTCTGCTCATACCTCGAGAATAGTCCGGCGAAGACGTTGAGCGGTTTCCTGAAACTCCTCAAGTCCCATAGCTTCAACGTGTCGTCGTTACCCCGGCTGGCTAACTGATGTCCGAGGTAGGAGTAAGTGATGCTGGTAATCTCCGATTGTTTCCTATGACCATCACGAAGTAGGGCTGTTGTGTTCACGAAGTTCTTCCTGTGGTCCCACATTTGGATGGAGCCGTCGAAACACCCGCAGGCGACAGTGTTGCCATCTCTGGAGAATGTGCAAGCGGTGGGATTCGTTTTGAGACCGCCTTGCTGACGGGGTTTTATTACAGCCTTGTGCTGTTTAGGATTGTCCGTCAGCCAGAGTCGGAGTGTCCCATCCTGGGAGCACGTCATGAACTCCTCGCGAATGTTCGGATGCCAGCAGCCGCTGTTTAATGCAGCGGTGTGACCTTTCGTCCTGCGAATTATAATTTAACAGTAGTATTTTATAGTAGGGACAAAGTTACTAAAGCACGCGGTTTATGGAATCGGAAACAACGAAGGTACTAGAAACACCAAGAGCCGAGAATATTTAGAAAAAGTGATTTTTCTACATTGTCTCGTCCGGACATCGAAACCGGGAAGTCGGAAATGGCGACACCTTGAAAACTGATGTGGCCACCACTCGTCCATGGAGGTAGTCAAAAGAATATGAGAGAAAAAATTTGAGAAAGTGGCGACTAGTAAGTATATACGAGTATAGTTGGTAAGTTGGAAATCCACTAGGGGCAAAACATTTGTGATATGAATATGAATGTCTTTAATCGAGTCATGGATGTTTATATGTATTCATAAATATTTATCTAGGTAAATATACTTGTAATTTTATCGTACCATTAGCTTAGACACTAAGAGGCTCACCACCTGTCACGTTGTCCCGAATAAGCTTTACTGAAAAGTGGGTCGATAAGATCTCATTGTATTGACCTCTGCCTACTAATGGAAAATTGTAATTAAAAAATTTTAAAATATCCAATTTTAACAGTGGTAGAGCCACGCTTCAGCTTTTGTTGTTGCATGAATGGGCCGGCTCTACCGGGAAGTACCACGACCTCAGAGAATACCGGCGTGAAGTAGAAGTCTAACAAACTTCTGCGTTTCGTCTGGTGAGTGCAGGTAACCGGTGGCCCACACACCCCCTCCCCCAATTCTGAGTGGGGGCGTGAGCCACCTGCACGTTTGCCTCCCTTTACTATAAAAAAAATGATAGACGATAAAAAAACTTGAGGAAGCGTGTTCTCTTTTCCAAACAAGCACTTACTTCGCCATATCAGTTATATACTGATCGCCCTTCACGCACTCCAGCACCTCGAATCCGTCACGGTCCAACACTTTGGCCTGCGCCGATCCGCTGACGACCAGAATGGAGTCCCCGGTCGCCGAGTACTGCAGGGCCTTTATTGGATGATTCTCGCACGGCTGCAGAGTGCGAAATGAACGCATCGATGAGTCCATACCTGAGGATAAACGGTACGTCTATAAAATTAATATATATCTTCACGCAATTCCCAATACAGGGGTAGACAGAGGTCTAGTCTAGACAATTAAGTCCCTTTAACCCACCTTCCACCGGAGATATTTTCGGGACAACGTGACAGGTGTTGGGGCAGAGAGAGGAGCCGGGTTCGGCGGTACGCTGCGTAGATCCTTAGCTCTACACCGGCTGTCTTCAAGAGTATCCCAATGCTCCTGGTTTAGATGAACGGCAGCAGCTCCAATTCTTCATGCACTAGGTCTCTCCTAACCAGAACGGCCGTGCCTCTGTAGGCTTTTCCTTCCGGAGACACCTCATCGCGGCGATACACGAAGAAGTTGGGGATCTTGAAATGAGTTTGGTCTCCCCTAGCAGCACAACCTGGATTCCGTGCTGCTGCACCAAGGTTCGGATACTGGCGGCTTGTTGTTGGAAGCCGCCTGGGTTCCAGTACATTACCCGGAGCTCAGCCATTTCTTGCCGTTGTCAGGTGGGTCAGGGCTGTGAGTATAGCCGTGAGTGGGTCAGCTCCCGTGGTCATCGCCGTTAGGACGTCGCCCAGGATCTTCATGACGACGGTGACCATTTGTGCTAGGCAGCCTCAATGGTTGTCGGCACGGATGTAGTTTGAGGAGGGGAGGCCTCTCCCCCATGGGGCTTGTGCTCTAGGAGCTGGGTGCTGCACTCGCACATGCTAAGTTACAGGAATGTTGGCAACTGCTGGCCCTGGCTGGATGATGGCGATGGGAGGGGGTATGGGTGTGGAGGTCACCCGGCCTCGGACTTTGCCTTCTTCTCCTTCTTCTTCCCCCTCCTCTTTCTCTTAGTGGAAAGGGGCCCTCCCCACTCCGTGGCCTCGTTAGCCGGCCGCTACTTTCCTTGGTTTAGTGGCTGGTGCCACTTCGGTTGCCACCTCCAGGCGCCGCGGCTGTCGCGGCTGTGGCTGTGGTCTCGCTTTGGGTGCGCCTTCTGCGACTGGTGGTGCACCTCTGTCGGTTTTTTTCCGCGGCGCATGTGCCGGCGGGGGCGGGACGGGAGGGGGCATTCTAATACCCCTCTTCCGGGCGATGTGCTGAATAACAGCGCATCTTCTGTCGTTTGCCGAGTGCGCCTTACCACAGTTGGCGCACTTCGGTGGCCCATCCCTGGGTTTGGGGCACTCTGCTGCAACATGGTCCCCGGCACATCTGACGCATTTCACAGGGCGAAAGCAGTTTGCCGAGGAGTGTCCGAACCCCTGGCAGCGGTGGCATTGAGCCGGGCCTTCCCTGCCTTGCCATGCCTCTATGGTCACTCCTGGCATGTAGAGGAGCTCGTGAATTTCATTTCATTTCAGCCTCTTGAGCTCCTCTTGGCTAAGGTGGTTAAGCTATAAAGCTTAACCACCTTAGTGATAGAAGCAACCCGGTCTCCCTTTCTTCGGGGGGATTGCCCTCACAAACGTTACGGGAAACCCCAGTGCCTTAAGGGCCTCCTCGATGTCTTCGGGGTGTGTGTCCGCTGGTAGCCCACGCAGTCCCACCTTTGTGGGCAATTCGGCGGTAGGTGCAAAGCAGCACCATGCGAGCGCTGCGTCCTCCTTGCTGCGCTCCGTCAGGTACTTTTGCACCTTCCTATATTCTTCTGCCGAATGCGGACGAATATATTCTTCTGCCGAATGCGGACGAAATCTTACCCCTTTCCCGTACCTTAACCCTTTCCTTACCGCTTTCCAAAGGTGTAAGTCCGGCGTACTCGGTTGAGTCCCATCCTCCCGGGTAAAGTGCTGGTTCCCCCTCCTCTTCAACTTGCGCTTCTGTAGCTGGGGAATACTTCGACGAGGAGGATGAGGATGCCGATTGAGGCGGTTGTTCGTGCCGTACTGTAGTTTTGTGGCGTTTCTCCTGTTGTGGGACGTCAATCTCCGGCGGCGTGCGACGTCTTGCGGCTAATCGCCCGTGCAGGACCTCTGTGACTTCAACCTGGCGATACTCAGATCGCCGGTCAGTAGACGCAGGGGTCGAGGTCGGGGCGACGCGCGTGTACGCGGTAGCGGCCGTGGTATCCCGGTTTTTGCGGTGTCCCGGGGAGGTAGTATCACCGATTTCCCGTCGTCCGACATTCTTGATCACTAGTGCCAGTGTACCTATATGTGTATGTGTGTGCGTGTGTCCCGGTAAGCGTGCGGTAGGGTGTCCGACGCCCTTGGAACGCTGTAGGCCAGTTACAATTGTTACGACAGGCGTGTCAATTGGCAAACAGACGTTATCGTATATATCGCCCAAAGTCTCAAAGTCTAGGAACCTCAAGGAGTAAACTCAACCTTCAGAACTTCGACCGAGTTCTTCGGAGCGACGGGTGCCGTGGTAATAGTACTTGTATACACGTTCCTTATTCACCGATTGCACCGCTACACAGCCCGAGATGGTGTTCATGGGCGGCGGTAATCACTTACCATCATGTGAGCCACTAGCTCATTTGCCTCCCTTTTCTATAAAAAAAAAATAAATAAAAAAAAAGTTTTCCCTTTTAACGTTTAATGTATACATGGGGAGGCTTATTGACAATGTAGTGTCGGTGTAAGAATTAACTTGCCCATAGTTTTGTAAGAGGAGACTAAAAAAAAGCCCTCATAATATATACGACGCAAAAGTTAACATTAATAGGTGTTCAGATAGGCCGAGATTAACTTACGAAGACCAAATTGCTCGAAGAGGGGAGGGTCAAGAGTACTTGAATACCTAGATGGGCATACATGAAGATGATTATGAATTTGAAAGAAGAATAGGTGTGTAAGGATTGTGACTCTTGGATATTTGTTTTCTCTGGCTACTCTGTAAGGCATTGTGTGTGAATATAAGTAAAATCAGGTGTAATGAAAGGACAACAGAGTGTAATATCTGGTACTGTTTTCGCCTTCCAGCTACCCAAGCATTGAGATTATGTTAAATGCTCCTTGAGTAAAACCTCTCTTTAGGTTCATATCCTGTAGTGGACTTTTACAGATCCTGATAAGTTCTTTGGAATATATACACATTATAATTCAAGTATACAAAAAAATAATTATTAACATATTTTAATATTTAGTATGTAAGTATACATAACATTGGATTTCTTCTTATAGAAGTTCTCATAACCTTCTTTTCACTAAAGCCTATTTGGGACACCAGATGGTGAGTCTGTCGCCATCTTAGTGCCCCAGCTAACAGTATAATATAATTACATACATATATATTTATTTAGACAAATATTAATAAATAACCATGACTCAAATACAAACATTTGTCTCATCACACAAATATTAGCCCCTAGCAGGTTTAATATCCACAAACCTTAGCTTCAAAAGGCAGGGTCACTTCTATCTAGGCTATCCAGTGAAACCTAGAGAGAAGATCTAATCAAGCAAGATAAATCAAGTTAAATAAAGACAGATAAAAATTAATAGATATGGTACCCAAGTGTTTGAGAGATCAGAATTTGTGTCAAGAGACCCGAGTTTGATCCCCAGGTGGTAGGCTCATATCAATAGGTTTTTTTTTCAAAACTTATGTGCAATTCATATTGTTGGCTTGGTCTCACCACCAGTCATGTTGTGCCAAAAATGTCTTCGGTGAAAGGTGAGTCAGAAAAAAAGCAGAGGGGTAATTACCAGCAAAATCCCAAAATGACACTTCATAGTCTATAGATCCAGTGGCCAAACGAGCTCCAGAAGGATCAACGGCAAGGGCAATGACAGCTTTATTTCCATGGAGCATTTCTACCTGTAAAAGAACATATGTAATGTTATAAGAATATAGGCTGTGAAATGTGAGTCAAAAGGATTAAACTGTCTAGACATTTTGTGAAATTTGGTATTGAAAACAGGCACTTCATATTTATGGTGTATATGTTCTACAACAAAATCTTGGTAAATGTTCAAAGCCTGTCTAGATTAGATTAGACAGGCTGATCTCCGCAACTCCACAACCTAGCGCGTATTTTGCATAAGGGCAGGATTGTCTAAGCTTACTCGAGCTATCCCTGCTCCTCAAGGAATCCCTGCAGCCCCTTGATGTTACCGGTAACCTTGGGTAGAGATCTCAGTGCACCAAGATGAATGGCCCTGTATTCCGCGATCATTGGACACGCCAATAAGATGTGTGCCGCCGTCTCCTCGAGCTCCATGCACGCTTGGCACAGGGGGCTGTCAGTAACACCTAAATTAAACAGAACCTAGAGCCTGTCTATTAACTGGTTTAAGAAATTTATTAAAGAAAAACTATATAAGAAGGGTTATTATAATATAAATGACAGTAACCTAACAGTACCCCTTGGGAATGAGGTAATTGCTCCTAAGCTATTTCTCGAAAATTTCACATCACATTTGTATAATACATTACATTTAAAAAATATATTGACAAAAAAAAGGAAACCTATGAAGTTTCTTTCGCCTGTTTCTTCTCCATTAGAGGAACCTCATTACGATACGGTGGTAGATTAAAAATGGCTATTGACAAACAAATGTACATTCTTATGTCAATAAATAAATTAACTGATTTACATACATATAAAGCTTTACCTCATGAGAATTAGGTATTCTCTTTTGCAAGCTTAACTCTTCCTCATCAGAACCACTTAATTCATCATAACTATCTTCATCACTGTTTGTTTTGCTTTCTTTAGGTTTCTGATTGGTTGTTGAATGTGTTTCTATTATTTCTTTTGGTATAGGCGGACCTATTAGTTCATCGTCATTTTCATCATCTGGTGTACCTGATGGAACAGGAGGGCCAACATCACTATCTTCTTCGGATTGTGCAGAATTAAGTGCATTAGTGTTTTTATTTATAGTTTCAGCTTCCAATTTCTTTTTGCTCACTTCCTGAGCTGTTTTTCGAGCTTCTTCCACCATTTCCTCCACGTTAAAATTTTTGGCTTTCTTTCCAAAGTTTTTGATCCCCATAACTTGTTGCACATGTTGATTTTCTAAGTCGTCTGTAATTTCTTCTATTTCCTTTTGCTCCTGTATAGGTGTTCGACCGAATGTCCCAAAACCAGATGTCGAAGCATTGTTTGTGTTCTCAGATTTATTAAGATTAAAACTAATTTTACCAAAAGATATCGGTTTCTTATTCATGTTACGGCTTATATACTGATCGCTATATATTATTTTATCTTTTATTTATATATAATCGCTATGTACTTATGTATTATTGACGCTCCATATAAAAGCAGATTCCTTTATATAGTTCACGCTTACTTATAATTCATTTAATTTAATGGAAACGAAAATGAAAACAAGATTTCTATAACCTCTATTGTTATTTATATTTATTATTTATGTGGTCGATAACATCAAAGAGAATTTAATCGTTACCCATAGAGTATAATATAGAACTTAGTGATTACATTCTCTTTGGTATAGTCAATAATTAACGAGCTGATTATATCAACCATCGTAACGTACTACGTTTTTAACACACACTATGATTCTATTAAATTTCAGAATGTAAGAATGAGTTTAAAGTTACGAAACTTTCGTCGACCTCCGTGGACGAGTGATGTACACACCTCTGTATCTCTGAGGTACCTGGTTCGATGCCCAGACGGCTCAATGTAGAAAAAACGCATTTTTCACATTTTCTTGGATGTGGGTGTTTGTGGTGCCTCCGTTTATTCCGATTTCATAAAACAACTGCTTTAGTTGTTTACTTAAGAATCAAAACAATGTATGGCGATGCTGTCCCTATTTATGTATCTATGCTTTCTTCAAAACGATCGACTAGAAACGATGACGATATTCGATCGTCATGACTGCATAGTCATGTCATAAAATTTTAACACTAGATAACACTAAAAAAAATTAAATCATTTAACAAAGCCGCAAATAATTTTTGTTCAAAAAATTATGAAAAAGACAAAGCACAAATTCACTTCTAATTTTTAGTGTTTATTTTTCCATTTCTTACTTATTTAAACATTGCGGCATACCGATGTCATGTCTGCATATTGTATATACCTAAAATAGTTCTACCTACTTCGGTAATGCACTAGTAAAGCACACGCACACATATTAAGCTAGGTAAATCTCTAAACTGCCATTTTTCACCATCTAATAAATTAAGAAGAAATTAAGAATTAAAGAAAGACAAAATAGTATTAGGTATATTTTCTGTACTAATAATTCAAGAATGAGTAGTAACTTACAAATATGGAAAAAAAAAATAAAGTAAGTAGGTAAGTTGTAGCATAGACTTTTCAAATAATGAAAAATTATACATTTATTTACATCTAAACATGCTCGGCCATTCGTCTAAAATTCAATGCGAATCGGCTGATTGTGTTGTGCTTCTTATATGATTAAGATACAAATGCAAGCTGTACGCGTATTTATGTAGGATATATTAGCGCGCTAACTGTAATAGAATTTACAGAGTTCGCTCTTCAATTTGATTTCGTTGCTGCTAATTTTTAGCAGCAGCAGCTAGTATTTAAAGCTTCTTCTTTCTTAGATTTATGGCCTCAAGATTTTTATGGGCATATTGTCAATGTCAATTCAATGTCAATCAATTAGACTGACATAAATGACAATTTCGTATTGTATTCGTGTGAGATGCAATTTAATTTCGTTACTACTAAGAAAACAATTTCTTTGAAATTTCAAACATGTCCTAAGAATTCTTCGTTGTTGTACATTTAAATGTCTCTGCAAACATTTCTTAGGAAGTAGTTAGGTGGCAGGTGTTCTGATTTCTTTTAGTTTTTTTTTTAAATAACCGAGACCGACAATATTATTTGTGCCGCTTGTGGCAAATTGTTGAAGTATTTTATTTATTCGTTCTGTGCAGGGCCGCGTAGGTGGTCGTGTGTGCAGGATGTTGCCTTTACCACTTCTTTGTCTTTTTGTCGGCATTGCTCTTGGTTATGTGGATAAACGTAAGTTTATGTACCTAATAATTCGAAATCAACTTACAATGTGTCTAATAATTTAATTAAATTTATTGACCTAAGAAAAAAACAGCTGAATAATGTCTTTTATAGATAATTATAGTAGCTTAACTAAGCATTATGCATTAATTTCTATCATTGAATTTAAATAAAGTATTTAATTGAAAATATACATCTAGTTCAGTGTGAGGAAAAAATTAGTTATTGAGATTTCATCACTTCATATTCCCAGGTGTCAAGAAATTTACTATTTGCTATCAATTAATGATGTTTTTGTTATAGAAGATAAAGTCTCTTCCAGTGAAAGATAAATTCATATTATTTTAAAAGATAAAGAATATTTAATTGAGAATATAGATTCAATTTTTACATTTCTAATGTCAACATATCTTAATAAGTCTACTTTGTTAGCAATTCTCTTTATGTTTTTGTGAGCATTTAAGACATGCTGTAATTTTTCTATTAAAATGGATTTAAAAATTGTAGTAAAAAAATGAACTTTACTTTTTTTATAGAATGAAAACACAGCTATTTTAAAACAGTGTTTTTACAAAAATTATGGTAAAATTTTATTATATATTCTATTTGTTTTCAGAAAGCCCACCCCAATGGAACAATGTTTATACTGTAAAGGGTCTTTTGAATATCCCTTACGCTGAGTTACATGAACCATTCTATGCTTGGTAAGTTGTATTTTCAATTTGCTATTATTTATGAACCAAAAAGTTATTAATTTCTAGTTGAGTTAACTTGGCAAAGATGGAATACATTGATGAAATGTATGCCACAGAGTGTTGTGCAGTTTCACAAACTTTTTTATGATATTTTAAGGTGGGACCTTAAAATTTTTATGCTGTATTTGATTTCTGTGTCCTCTTAGAGTCAAATTCAGTGGAACTAAAAAATTAACAAGTCAAGCAAATTGTACCTAATAATTATTTAAGAATTTGTTATATTTGGCACCAAAATCTAGTATTATATTTAAATGACTCAAAGTGAAAGGGTTAAACTTGTGTTGAGTCCATTTTTGAATTGCTTCTCTTAACAAACAACTTAACCTGTGGGGTTTGGACCCCATGTTGGGAAATACCGATGTAGAATGTTAAATAAATTATAATAATTTTTGTCTGTTATTTATTTAATTTAATCGGATAATTTATTTTTCAAAATGAAAATATTTAAGACAGTGACAGGCACGAAATAACTAAATTGTCTAAAAAACTAAAAAAAGAACTGGAAAATGATTGAATATATGTAATTATTATATTTATTTCACTTTATGATTCTATTCTATATTATGACTTCAATTTCTAAATTTTGCATGGTTGTACTATGAGTTAGTTCAGATAGAGAAGATTTATGCAAAAGAAACTCCTTTAAAAGTACACAGATGATATAGGATCTTATGGAGGGGTTGCTGTAAGTGTCATCCTTAGCAAGTACATTGACACTACTCATTAATTAGGTTAATTTTCGGTCTGGTATTTTACCACTATATGTCTATTGATATTGTTATTCCACTATTAGTTTATAGCCCTTGTCATTTAGAAGCCCTCTGTAAAGTCTTACAACACCCTGAAGCGGAGTAGCCCTCAGGCACCATAGAAACTCCTCGGGTATCCTATTTATTTGTTATTGATCTATTTATTTGTTATCCTATTTATTTAATTTTTTACATTTTATTTTATTTCAACATATGATAATATCATATGTTGACATAAAATAAAATGTAAAAAATTAAATAAATAAATATCTTCACGCAATTCCCAATACAGGGGTAGACGGTAGGTCTTGTCTAGACAATTAAGTCCTTTCCACCGAATATTTTTTCGGAACAATGTGACAGGCGGTGAGCCCGTCGCCGTCTTTATGTCCAAGCCTACGACATTAATCGTACATAATTTTTTGAAAACCCATTGGTACTAGCCTGCCAACTGGGGATAGAACTCGCGTCTTTTGACTCGAAATTCCGACCACCCAACCACTCGGATATCATGACCCTTAAAGTAAAATTACTCTTGAAATAACCTATTGTGTTTGTGAATTTTTTTATTTGGGTTAAATGTGGTTCTATCATTCATTTCATTTTTGCTGTGCTGTCGACCTACTTCTATTGTAATAAAATTAGTCATCATTAATTTATTTGCCTACCATAACTAACATATTTGCGAAAAACATATGTCAGCTGTATTTACTTTGCGTGAGCAATTTTTGTGTAGTTATTAAAGAGCAAAATATGTTGTAGCCTAATTATAAATATCTAAATACGATAATATTTTAATTGGCATGCAATAAATATCTGCACTATTCCCAATTTTGAGGTAAACAAACAGAGGTTCAACAGAGGTCCAGAAAGTTAAGTTATTTCAATCCACTTTCCACCAGAAATTTTTTGGGGCATCATGACAGGCGGTTAGCCTGTCGCTGTCGTTATGTGCGTGTGTCACCAATTGGCTTGTGACAGGTGCGAAATAATTTATATTTTTTTTCCTCATAACGTATTCGTCCACCGTCGAATTCTCGTTAAGATGTAATATCCACTTATTGTTCTTATTTCCTGTCGCTCTAAATTACACGATGGAAATAAGCGGTATTAGCCTAACGGTTTAGGGTGCGACTGCGAAACCTGATGTCGCAGGTTCGGGCCCCGCCATTCAACTATTGACGTAAACCAACTCCAGAGACAAGCATTGCAGCTTAGTTGGTGTGGTTAACAAGAATACTGGTAATGTTATTTGGCATTGCTAGTATTCTTTAAAAAAATAAACGTGGCCGATACTGTGTTCTTACGCAGATACCTTTCTTCCAGTAGATAACGAAAGTGCAGACTAAGGGCAAAGCCTTGTAAATAGTAAAAGCTTCCGTTAAAACGCTTTGTCACTGAGGTCTAAGATAGAATGGCGTAGTCCGTAATTACTCGCTCTCTATAACATTTAAAACCATATCCTAACATTTGTTACCCTGCAATTTGGCGGCAGAAATAAGTAATAGTGTGATACTAATCGAGAAGACTAGGCAGAGAAGAGATTTATATATATATATATATATATATATATATATATATATATATATATATATATATATATATATATATATATATATATATATATATATATATATATATATATATATATATATATATATATATATATATATATATATATATATATATATATATATATATATATATATATATATATATATATACACCATCTATCTATATCTACGTTTAGACCTAAAGCTAATTACATTACATTCTGCAGAAGCTAAGCTATTAATCATTTAATAAATGAGAAATTAAATACTCTAAAAATACTCTAATAAATAATACTCTTAAAAATAGATATGACGCCGTTGCTACGGTCTGGTATAGGTCACGGAATTGAATCTGACTCGTGTCTGTTGTTTGTTTTTAAATTCTATGGTGACTTAGATGCTATAAAAGTCAATAAAATGCATTATTAAATTCCTATAGCTATTGAAGAAAGAAATTTTTGTCTGCAAACAATTTAGACAACGCAATATTTAAAAGGATATATATATATATATATATATATATATATATATATATATATATATATATATATATATATATATATATATATATATATATATATATATATATATATATATATATATATATATATATATATATATATATATATATATATATATATATATATATATATATATATATATATCTACGTTTAGACCTAAAGCTAATTACATTACATTCTGCAGAAGCTAAGCTATTAATCATTTAATAAATGAGAAATTAAATACTCTAAAAATACTCTAATAAATAATACTAACATATACTCTAATAAATAATACTCTTCAAAAATAGATATGACGCCGTTGCTACGGTCTGGTATAGGTCGCGGAATTGAATCTGACTCGTGTCTGTTGTTTGTTTTTAAATTCTATGGTGACTTAGATGCTATAAAAATCAATAAAAATGCATTATAAAATTCCTATAGCTATTGAAGAAAGAAATTTTTGTCTGCAAACAATTTAGACAACGCAATATTTAAAAGGGACATGCTAAGGTCAAAGACCAGAGTGGTTGATATAAATATTTGCTAAGAGCAATCAATTTTATTGGATCATTAAACGGAATCGTCGGGGGTATCGCAATGACCCCCAGATAAAGTTCAAACTGTGTAAACAATGTCATCATACAGTTTCAAATAATTGTCTCATTAAAAGTATGCTTGGCGCGGTGTCAGCTTAGGAATAACATCGATTTCCATCTTCCCTTGGGTGTCGTAAAAGGCCATGAAAAATATAAAGGCTACCGACAGATGGCGACATCCGCCATATCGAAACATAACGGCATGTTAACGTCCACTGCTGGACATAGGCCTCTCCCATAGGGAGGATTTGCCATAATCGCCACGCTTGGCAGGCGGATTGGCGATCGCAGTAGCAGACCACTCGCACCTCAGACGCTGCTGTCCATCTTCGATCTGATTATTTGGGTCTGATATTTTTAGAGATGGTTATCCCGCCATCTATCGATTGCCATGACATTTTTCAAGGCTGTTTCCCTTAGTCGCCTCTTAGAACACCCACGGGAAGAAAGGGAGTGGCAATATTCTTACACCGTTACCACACGGTCATTTCGAAAAGCTAGATCAAAATTTAGGATATCTGTGACGCGAAGCAGCGTCTAAGGTATAATCGTGGGGAAACCAAGGTCTAACTCTAAACAATTGAGTCCATTCACTCACTTTTCGCAGAAGCCAATTTAAGATAACGGGATAGGTGGTGAGCCTATTGCCGTCTTAGTCCAAGCCGACGGTGCATTTGGTACGGAGGTAGCTTGAGCCCTGGAGAAGAACATAGGTAACATTCCGAAAAAAAAATCGGATAACATTTGCCTATACAAGTTTTTTCTTTCTTAAAATATTCATTATCATCACAACGAGATATAACACAAAGATCTCACGATAGCCGAGTGGTTGGGTGGTTGGAAATTCGAGTCAATAGACCCGAGTCCGATCCCCAGATGGCAGGTTCGTGCCAATAAGTTTAAAAAAAAAAACTTGTATTTACGAATTATATCGTTAGCTTGGAAATAAAGACGGCGACGGGCTCACCACCTGTCAAGTTGCCCCGAAAATACCTACGGTGGAAGGTGGATCGGATCGAAAGGACTTTACTGTGTAGACTAGACCTCTGTTTACCCCTGTATTGGGAATTGCGTGAAGATATTGATTTATTTATTTATTATCATTACAACGTCCTGCGAAGTCTTCTGCAAGACATAACCCTTCCGCACGGGAGGGGTATGCCATAACAGCCATGCGTGGCAAGTTAATTGGCGATCGGAATTAAATTATAACGCTACATTATTCAAAGTCACGATAGCCGAGTGGTTGAGTGGTCGGAATTTCGAGTCGAGAGACCCGAGCTCGATCCCCAGGTGGCAGTACCAATGAGTTTTTCAAAAACTTATGTACGAATTTCATCGTTAGCTTGGACATAAAGGCGGCGACGGGCTCACCACCTGTCACGTTGTCCCGAAAATATCTTCGGTGGAAGGTGGATCGGATCGAAAGGACTTAACTGTGTAGACTAGACCTCTGTTTACCCCTGTATTGGGAATTGCGTGAAGATATTGATTTATTTATT
The DNA here is from genome assembly GCA_029286605.1 of Sericinus montela. Lineage (NCBI taxonomy): Eukaryota > Metazoa > Arthropoda > Insecta > Lepidoptera > Papilionidae > Sericinus > Sericinus montela. The sequence continues at coordinate 2,403,404 of JAGSMR010000024.1, forward strand.
TATTTATTATCATTACAACGTCCTGCGAAGTCTTCTGCAAGACATAACCCTTCCGCACGGGAGGGGTATGCCATAACAGCCATGCGTGGCAAGTTAATTGGCGATCGGAATTAAATTATAACGCTACATTATTCAAAGTCACGATAGCCGAGTGGTTGAGTGGTCGGAATTTCGAGTCGAGAGACCCGAGCTCGATCCCCAGGTGGCAGTACCAATGAGTTTTTCAAAAACTTATGTACGAATTTCATCGTTGGCTTGGACATAAAGGCGGCGACGGGCTCACCACCTGTCACGTTGTCCCGAAAATATCTTCGGTGGAAGGTGGGTCAAAGGGACTTAATTGTCTAGACTTGACCTCTGTCTACCCCTGTATTGGGAATTGCGTGAAGATATTTTTTTTTTTTTTTTACATTATTTATGGCAAAGCTTTATTATGTTTGTTTTTGTCGTAACTCGAATAACGGCGTCGGTGATCGATCAATTGCAACTAATGACCATTCAGCTTATAACCGGCACTTTTCTCTATTCAAGGTTATAAATGCGGTGAGATCATAAACGTAGCACCTACGTAAGGCACAATAGCCGACTGGTGGGGTGTTCGGAATTTCGAGTCTTGGGAACCGAGTTCGATCTCCAGGTGGCAGGCTCGTACCAATGGGTTTTTCAAAAACTTATGTACGAATTATATCGTTGGCTTGGAAATAAAGACGGCAACGGGCTCACCACCTGTCACGTTGTCCCGAAAATATCTTCGGTGGAAAGTGGGTCGAAGAGACTTAATTATATAGACTAGACCTCTTTCTACAATTCCTAATACAAGGGGGTATTAGGAATTGTGTCAAGATATTTATTTATTTATATTTTATTTTTATATCATTGACGAGATATAACATTTATTATATAAAAAAAACTGAATGAGAATTAGAGGATATATGTATAAGTATAGCATCCATATGTTTTTAGTCGCAAAACTCGAAAAATAATCGATGGATCGGCTTGAAATTTTTACTTTTTTATCCCGAAGTTCCTCTAGGAAAGGGAAGTATTTTACAAAACTTACAGCATTTTAAACATTTGTAATTTGTTTCATGAATGCAATGGCAATTTATTACTATTGTCTGATAAATAATGTTCTCGACATTGCTATTTTTCTAATTTTAGTAAATACTGAGATGCATCGAACCGTGTCTAGATTAGCATGTGAAAATATATAAATACTAGGGGCTACGTGTAAATATTTATTCATATAAATATGTATATAATCTAAATATGCAAAATGTGCGGCGTTGCTACCAACCGTAAACGAAACGAAGAGATTCGCAGTATGGCAGGTTTGAAAGACCTGAATCTTATCTTATCACTGAAAGGCGTGCTTCGATGGCTTGGGCACGTTGAATATAAAGCGCGAAAGTTAATATTAAAAGTGGTCAAGGTATGCCGAGACTAATATTCTAAGACCATGTGAGCAAATAGCTCGAAGGGAGGATCAAGAGTACTCGGATACCTAGACGTGTATATATGTAGAAAGTGATGAATTTGAAAAGACGTATGTAAGGACCGTAACTCCCGCCATCTTTCGGTAGATAATGGAATTGTCAAGGCCTTTTTTAATCGCCTCTTACGACATCAACAAGAATGGATGTGGCATATCCATAATCCGATACCGGAATGGTGCTAGCATATTATTTAAACAATTCTCGGTAAAGTTATGCGAGTGTTTCTAAATGAACCATTGTTACCATGACTGTACTACCGTCATGACTAGGGCTACCATCCGTGTTCTAAAATGGGGTATGGCCCTTATATTGCATGTAGATGTAGTTTGTAGATGTAGATGTACTTTAATTGATATTTATGTGTACTTATGTGCTGTTGTGATATTTATGTGTATTGATATTTATGTGCACGGTAGACAGAGGACTAAACAATTAAGTCCTTTCGCCGAAGAAATTTTTTGCGACAATGTGCCAGGCGGTGAGCTTGTCGCCGTCAAATGCCCATATAAATTGTACATAATTTTTGGAAAAAAAGAAAACTAATTAGTACGGGCCTGCTACCTCGGGATCGAATTTGCGTCTCTTCACTCGAATTCCGATCACTCAACCACTCGGCTGTCATGACTTTTTATAATTATTATATATATGTTAATAAATACGTTTTAATCGACTCTTGTTCGGTCCGTGGTGGTAGAGTCGTACCGTTGAGTTCTTCAAAATTTATCCACCACCTGACACGGGCGATGATTCGACACTCGCGAGCTTTGCCGGTGATTAAAATTGATACTTTGTTTTCATATATTTCGACATATATTTCGGTCATATTTTACCTACCGATAAAAAAATTTGAACCTTTTCCTCAAACTCTTTATTCTTTATCTTAAATTTTTAAATTTATTTTCCCTTGTATTGATGATACTTCATAAGTCACAATAGCCGAGTGGTTGGGTGGTCGGAATTTCGAGTCAAGAGACCGAGTTCGATACTCAAGTGGCCGTATCAATGGGTTTTTCTAAAAAACCTATGTACAAATTATATCGTTAGCTTGGACATAAAGACGGCGACGGGCTCACCACCTGTCACGTTGTCCCGAAATATCTTCGTGGGAAGGTGGGTCGAAGGGACTTAAATGTCTAGACTAGACCTCTGTCTACTCCTGTATTGGGAATTGCGTGAAGATATTATATTTTTTTTCTATGTAAAATTTACATGAAAGAATGTTACATGAAAACTTCGTTCTCAGGTACGACGGCAAGAATGGCAAGTCGCGGATCGATTACTACGGCAGGATGGTCAAGACCTACCAGCTATCGTCCACCGTGTTCCCTAAATATGGTACTTCCATCAAGGTAGGTCGCGAGTGGATGGTAATGTGTAACAAGTTAAGTAGCTAAAGCACTTGTGTTATGGAATCTGAAACAACGAAGTTACCACTAATACTCGGACCCGATGAAATGCATGAAATGTGGTTTTCAACAATACAAACTAGATTTATTTATTTAAACTGTTACAAGTCACGATGGCCGAGTTGTTGGGTGGTCGGAACTTCGAGTCGAGAGACCCGAGTTCGATCCCCAGGTGGCAGACCAATGAGTTTAAAAAAAAAAAAACTTATGTGCGAATTTCATCGTTGGCTTGGACATAAAGACGGCGACGGGCTCACCACCTGTCACGTTGTCCCGAAAATATCTTCGGTGGAAGGTTGGTCAAAGGGACTTAAATGTCCAGACTAGACCTCTGTCTACCCCTGTATTGGGAATTGTGTGAAGATATTATATTTTTTTTCTATGGAACATTTACATGAAAGAATGTTACATGAAAACTTCGTTCTCAGGTACGACGGCAAGAATGGCAAGTCGCGGATCGATTACTACGGCAGGATGGTCAAGACCTACCAGCTATCGTCCACCGTGTTCCCTAAATATGGTACTTCCATCAAGGTAGGTCGCGAGTGGATGGTAATGTGTAACAAGTTAAGTAGCTAAAGCACTTGTGTTATGGAATCTGAAACAACGAAGTTACCACTAATACTCGGACCCGATGAAATGCATGAAATGTGGTTTTCAACAATACAAACTAGATTTATTTATTTAAACTGTTACAAGTCACGATGGCCGAGTTGTTGGGTGGTCGGAACTTCGAGTCGAGAGACCCGAGTTCGATCCCCAGGTGGCAGACCAATGAGTTTAAAAAAAAAAAACTTATGTGCGAATTTCATCGTTGGCTTGGACATAAAGACGGCGACGGGCTCACCACCTGTCACGTTGTCCCGAAAATATCTTCGGTGGAAGGTTGGTCAAAGGGACTTAAATGTCCAGACTAGACCTCTGTCTACCCCTGTATTGGGAATTGTGTGAAGATATTTATATTTATTTAACTTTATTTGCACACATTATAAAAGAAATGTACAAAATGGCGGACTATTATTTATTATTTCATAGTGTTGCCAGCTTGAGGGTTCGATTCCTGAACGGGAATATGTAGAAAACAAAAGTTGTTTTCTACATATTCCCGTTCTGCATCGTCTCGGGGGAAGTTTTGTTTATAACACAATTGCTTTAGCTGCTTGCTTTGGGATCAGAGCAATGTATGTGATGTTGTCGCTATCTATGTAGGTATTTATTTTAAACCTTTGAAATGTGTGCAGCTTTAAGATGCTGAGCTTGTTATTGAATGAGAAATTAAAAAAAATCAGGTGATGGCCATCTTCTGATGTATAGTATTACAAATATGCTTTATTTAAATGTTTGTATGTTTGTTATTTAAGTAATCGAAAATGGCTGAGCGGATTAGAATAAAATTTAGCGCACTGATAGTTTATAACCTGGTATAAGACATGGCAGGGCATAAGGGTACTTTTACTCAGTAAGATTGTAGACTCCCATGGGATTATCGATATACTGCATGGATGTAAACATGGGTATTATATTAATAAAAGGCCATGTATTCGGCTTTCGTATCTCGGAATTCGAGTCGAGAGACCCGAGTTCGATCCTCAAATGGCAGGCTCTTACCAATGAGTTTTTTCAAAAACTTATGTACGATTTATATTGTTGGCTTGTACATAAAGACGGCGACAGGCTCACCGCCTTGTCCCAAAAATGTCTTCGGTGAAAGGTGGGTCGAAAAGACCCAGAAAGTTAATTGTGTAGACCCCTCTGTCTACACAATTATTGGTATGACCCGTATTGGAAATGGGGTGTAGATATTTTTTTTTATCAATACTAATGTGTATGAGTCCTGTCTGCTAAAAAGTTACGTGTAGTAAGTTAAGGCACGGAAACATACAGGGCTAAAGATTCTGTAATAATTTAACATTGAGATTGTTCTCGTGCTATAAACATCGCCATGTGGCTGTTGTGTGGTGGCTGTGGCGCTGTTTATTTAATTCTATCGTCACGCACAATCCCTGACGGGGTAGCCTGAGGGGGTTCAGATTCATCTTCAGGGGGTTCTTTTCTTCATACATGCACGTCGAGGTATCCGAGTACTCTTGACCCTCCCTCTTCGAGCAAATTTTGGTAAAGTGGTCACACACCACGTGTGTAATTGTGGCCATTTCCAGATAGCCCCGGTGACCACCGAGAAGGAGCTAAACAAGGACACGTGCCTCCAAGTGAACGGCACGGAGGAGCAGGGCGTCAATGTGCAGTCGGTGCTGCCGGACATGACCGACTTCAAGTTTATTGGTGAGGACGTACGGCTGAGAGAGAGAGAGAGAGAGTGAGACAAAAACATCTTCACGCTATCCCCAGTGCTGGGGTAGAATGAGGTCCAGACAATTAAGTCCTTTCGATCCATCTTACACCGAAGTCATTGTTTGAGACAACTTGACAGATGGTGAGCCTGTCGCCGTCGATCATTACCTATCACGTTGTTCTAAACAGGCTTCGCTGTAAAGTGAGTCACAGGACCTCATCGTCTAGACTTCTGTCTACTCCGACATTGGGAATATGCGTGAAGATCTTATGGTCTGCTGGTGGCCCAATGACAGTTGAAAATAATGAGCTTTAAATAAGCTATTAAAGAAACCACGAACATTGGCTAAGCTAATAGCTTGTAAATAAGCTATTAGCTTTAAACCGTAACATTTTGTTTCTTTTTTCATCTTCACCCATTTCACAATACAGGGGTAGCCAGAGGTCCAGACAATGTAGTCCTTTCGACCCACACTTCACTGGACCTTATTTCAGGACAATGTGATAGGTGGTCAGCCTGTAGCCGTCTTTTTATCCAACCAAAAGATATATATCTTACATAATATTTTTGTAAAATCTCATTGGTTGACTGTGTCTTTTTTTTTCTTCCAAACAGTTAATATCTTAACAAAGAAATATTTAGAAACTGTCATTATTATCTTAAGTATATCATAAACAAAAATCACTGGGTATGTGTTTATTATAGGTATTTTTATATAGTATTCATGTAAATGTATATTTGTATGTAAGTGTTGTATTTATTACTATTTTATTGTAATATTAACTGTGTTATCATTTCAAATTTCTTTAGAATTTTGTAAGTTTCTTCAATCACTAGATTCTCTGCTCAAATCAAAGGTAGACTGGTAGAGAGTGCCTTTAGGCATTAAGTCCGCTATTTTGCACATTTTATATTATGCAAATAAAGTTTAATTATTTAGTGAATAAATTGTTACGTACCCACATCCGGGGATCGAACTCGGGGGTCTCTTGACACGGATTCCGATCACCCAACCTCTCGGCTATCGTGACATAAAATTTCTCAAATGGTATCCCGCAGGCACGGAAACCATGCAGGATTCGGACACCTCAAAGTGGCGTATGGTAGAGACGATCGGGGACAAGGTGAACAAATACACCATGTGGGTGAAATACAAGAAGAGCTTGAGAGGCGACGCTGTACCAATTCCAGTCAGGTAGGTGTACATACAGACATTCACGCCTCTTTCCCGTAGGGGCAAGCAGAGACCACTTCTTTCCAAAGGCTACGATCCTTACATACTTGTTTCGCTTCGTCCACTTTCATTATTCCTTTCATACATTCATACTCCTTTCATACGTAGTCAGGTATTACTTAAATAAATATAATGAACATCGTCACGCAATTCCCAATACGGGGGGTGGACAGAGGTCTAGTCAAGACAATTAAGTCCCTTCGACCCACTTTCCACGGAAGATGTTTCCGGGACAACGTTATAGGTGGTGTGCCATCGCCGTCTTTATGCCCAAGCCAACAATATCATTCGTACATAAGTTTTTTGAAAAACCCATTGGTACGAGCCTGTCACCTAGGAATCGAACTCGAGACCTTTCGACTCGAAATTCCACCAGCCCACCATTCGGCTATCGTGACTCAATAGTCAACCTATGTATTACTTAGGTTTTTTATTAAACTCACTGAAATGGATTGAGGGCGTGTTTTGATGGTTTGGCCATGTTGAACGAATGAGCGGAGACCGAATGGTGAAGCGCGAAAGGCAACGTTAAAATATGTGGAGGTGGGCCGAGACTAACTTTTGAAGACTATGTTATCAAATTGCTCGAAGAGGGGAGGGTCAAGAGTACTCAAATACCTAGACGTGCATGCATGAAGAAAATAATGAATTTAAAAGAAGTGAAAGAGGTATTAGTGGATCGTGACACTTGGTGATCTATTCTTTCTGGCTACCCCGTTAGGGACTGTGTTTATTTCGACTTATTTCGTTTCGACTACCTCTGGTTTTCATGTTGTCGCCAGATCTGTGATCTCGGGTTTATTTCCAGATGGGCCAATGTAGATAACCACTTCAGCTGCATTGTCTCGGGTCTGGGTGTTTGTGGTACCTTCGTTGTTTCCGATTTCATACCACAAGTGCTTTAGCCGCTTACTTTGGGAACAGAACAATGTATGTGATGTTGTCCCTATCTGTCCTATCCATATATGTACACACAGACATACATAACGGTCTGTTGTAGTCCTCAGCAGGACATACAACTCTAGTAGGAGGGTTATCCATGATCGGCGAGCGGATTGTCGATCCCATCACCGAACATCTTGCACTTTTGAAACTGCTGCCCGTCACCGGTCTGCTAATTTTCCTGAAACGGTTATTCCCTCATCTGTCGGTATTCATTAATGTTGTCAGAGTTTTTATTTCTTCTCCTCAAACTACATCCACGAGAAAATATTGCGGCATTGTGGTGTAACACCCCTCGCGGAACCCTGATTATATTACTAAAATGAAAAATATCCTAAGTTACTCCTTATAACATCAGATATCTACCGTGAAAATCGCTTTAAAAATTCATTGTATGAGTACCGTATTTTACGATTTGTGAATTTACGTATTTACATTCAAATGCAATGAGTGAAAAGCTGTTAATTTGGAATTAAAAACAGACACGTAAATTTTATTTGTTACTAGTTGCCTCCAGCGGCTTTGTCTGCCGTTTAATTCTTAATCGGAACTATATTTTTTGAAATTCTTTTATTTAGCCTAAGTTACTCCTTATAACATCAGCTATCTGTCATTGAAATTTCTTTTAAAATCAGTCCAGCCGTTTCAGAGATTAGCCGGAACAAACAGATAAACAAAACTTGTAAAAAAACAATATTTTGGTTTATGTACCGTATATACTCATATGCATGCAGGTAAAAAAACGGTTATTTCAATATTACAAACAGACAGCCCAATTTTATTTATACGTATAGATGTATAGAAAAGTTTTGTGATGGCTGTATGTGCCAAAAAAAAAAAAAAAAAAAAAAATTGTTACGACGCGGGTTCGAATCCCGAACGTGTCAGTCTATTCTCTATTTTCAGGTACGAAATGAAAGGTTTCAACTCCCTCCTCGGCTCGCACTACGACCACTATTACCTAGACTACAGTGACTATGACGTTGAGGACATCGACCCCGATGTGTTCGTGGTTGAACACGGTAAGTTTATACACAACTGTACATAAAATGTATCTTCACGCCGTTCCCGATACTGGGGTGAACAGTGGTCTATACAGCGAAGAAATATTTATGGAACAGCGCAGTAGCTTGTCTCCGTCTGTATATCCATGTCAACGATATAAATTGTAGGTAAGTTTTGAAAAAAACCATTGGTACGTACCTAGTTGGGATCGCACTCGGGTCTCTCGACTCGAATCCCGATCACCCGACCACTCGGCTGTCGTGATTTTTTCACAACGTACGTAAAGTACTAACACGCACGAACGCACACGCACGCAAACTAGCACGCACATATTGTATTATTATTTGATAGTGTAAGTCACGATAGCCGAGTGGTTGGGTGGTCGGAATTTCGAGTCGAGAGAGCCGAGTTCGATCCCCAGGTGGCAGTACCAATGAGTTTTTCAAAAAATACTTATGTACGAATTATATCGTTGGCATGGACATAAAGGCGGCGACGGGCTCACCACCTGTCACGTTGTCCCGAAAATATCTTCGGTGGAAGGTGGGTCGAAGGAACTTAATTGTCTAGACAAGACCCCTGTCTGCCACTGTATTGGGAATCGCGTGAAGATATTTTCGTACCGATCGAATATTTTCGAGAACTGATTTATCGAGCACCACACTCTATTTCATTTACATAGAAACATACCAGGTGGCGCCGATAGAAATAATAGAAAACCTTCACGCCATCCCCGACACGGGGGTAGACAGAGGTCCCGACAATTGAGCCATCTCGAGCCACGTGTAGTAACCGGGGGCGTGTTTAAAACGTCGTCACGCCACTTGCAGGTATGAAGTGCACGTCGTTCCCGGGCCCCGGCTCGCGGCACGTCGCCACCTTCAACCCCATGATGGAGTTCGTGCATCCGAGGCGCGACGAGCACGTCGACGACGAGTTCCTGCGGTGAGTTTTTTTTTTTTGTTGGAGTGTAAACTTGTTTTGGCGCGATAAGTACGCATATACAGGGGTGGACAGAGGTATATACAGTTACGTCGCTTCGACCCAGCATTCACCGGAGATATTTTCGGGGCAACGCGACAGGTGGTGAGCCCGTCGCAGTTCTAATTTCCAAGCCAACGATATATTTCCTACTTAAGTTTTTAAAAAACCCATCGATACTAACCAGTCACCTGGAAATCGAACTCGGTTCTCTTGAATCGAATTCCGACCGCCAAACCACTCGGCTATCGTAACGGAAAGAGAGTGGGTGTTATTTTTCTTGCGTCGTTACCGCACGACAGCTTCTCGATTCGCTCTAACCTTCACAAAGGATGTTTGAGAGAGTGCTTTTTTTATAGAAAAGGGAGGCAAACGAGCAGGTGGCTCACGTGATGGTAAGTGATTACCGCCGCCCATAAACACTCGCAATACCAGAGGCTTAGCAGATGCGTTGCCGGCCTTAGAGAAAGGTATAGGCTCTATTCTCGAAGGTCCCTAACTCGTATCGGTCCGGAAAAACCGCTGACGGCAGCACATTCCATAAAGTGCAAGTGCGTGGCAGAAAATTCCGCGACAAACGCACTGTGGTGGAATGCCAAGCATCAAGGTGGTGTTGATGGAATTATTGACTATGCCGTAAGGTGCGATGGTGAAATTCAGCTGCTGGGAATAATCCGAACAATTCCTCGGAGTATTTCTTTTTTTCTGAAGCTCGGAGCCGTTGCCCAGTAGTGGGCGTTTGTGGGCTGACGCATTCTATCTAACTTGACTTTATTACAGATTCAAGACAAAACACAACAGGCAGTACGCCAGCGAGGTGGAACACGCGAAGCGACTGAACATCTTCAGACAGAATCTCAGGTAAGTTTTTAATGTGTTCGCATATTTTTTTTTTCCATATCATCACGCTGTTCTTCGATTCTGGGGTAGACAGACGTCTAGACAATGAATTCCCTTCGATTGTGAATAGAAGAAAATGCTACCTTTCACTGAAGTCTTTTCACTGAAGCTGGTGACAGGTGGTGAACCTATCATCGTCTTAATCTCCATTCTAACAGTACACTATACTTCTACAAATATATATGGATACTATATATATAATATAATATATATCTTCACGCAATTCCCAATACAGGGGTAGACAGAGGTCAAGTCTAGACAATTAAGTCTCTATGACCCACCTTCCACCGAAGATATTTTCGGGACAACGTGACAGGTGGTGAGCCCGTCGCCGTCTTTATGTCTAAGCCAACGATGAAATTCGTACATAAGTTTTTGAAAAACTCATTGGTACTGCCATCTGGGGATCGAACTCGGGTCTCTCGACTCGAAATTCCGACCACCCAACAACTCGGCTATCGTAACGGAAAGAGAGTGGGTGTTATTTTTCTTGCGTCGTTACCGCACGACAGCTTCTCGATTCGCTCTAACCTTCACAAAGGATGTTTGAGAGAGTGCTTTTTTTATAGAAAAGGGAGGCAAACGAGCAGGTGGCTCACGTGATGGTAAGTGATTACCGCCGCCCATGAACACTCGCAATACCAGAGGCATAGCAGATGCGTTGCCGGCCTTTGAGAAAGGTATAGGCTCTTTTCTTGTTGGTCCCTAACTCGTATCGGTCCGGAAAAACCGCTGACGGCAGCACATTCCATAAAGTGCAAGTGCGTGGCAGAAAATTCCGCGACAAACGCACTGTGGTGGAATGCCAAGCATCAAGGTGGTGTTGATGGAATTATTGACTATGCCGTAAGGTGCGATGGTGAAATTCAGCTGCTGGGAATAATCCGAACAATTCCTCGGAGTATTTCTTTTTTTCTGAAGCTCGGAGCCGTTGCCCAGTAGTGGGCGTTTGTGGGCTGACGCATTCTATCTAACTTGACTTTATTACAGATTCAAGACAAAACACAACAGGCAGTACGCCAGCGAGGTGGAACACGCGAAGCGACTGAACATCTTCAGACAGAATCTCAGGTAAGTTTTTAATGTGTTCGCATATTTTTTTTTTCCATATCATCACGCTGTTCTTCGATTCTGGGGTAGACAGACGTCTAGACAATGAATTCCCTTCGATTGTGAATAGAAGAAAATGCTACCTTTCACTGAAGTCATTTCACTGAAGCTGGTGACAGGTGGTGAACCTATCATCGTCTTAATCTCCATTCTAACAGTACACTATACTTCTACAAATATATATGGATACTATATATATAATATAATATATATCTTCACGCAATTCCCAATACAGGGGTAGACAGAGGTCAAGTCTAGACAATTAAGTCTCTATGACCCACCTTCCACCGAAGATATTTTCGGGACAACGTGACAGGTGGTGAGCCCGTCGCCGTCTTTATGTCTAAGCCAACGATGAAATTCGTACATAAGTTTTTGAAAAACTCATTGGTACTGCCACCTGGGGATCGAACTCGGGTCTCTCGACTCGAAATTCCGACCACCCAACAACTCGGCCATCGTGACTTTTTTATAAATAGGCTATACATGTGATATTTCAAGGACGTCAGGAAAGTTTTATAGAAATACGTTACAATTTTTGTGAAGTGAATTCATTAGATTCCATCCATTCACACTGTGCACTTGAAGTATTCACTTCAAGAAACATTGTCACACGGACATTGTGTTGCTGTGTCAGGTTCATCCACTCGAGCAATCGAGCGCGGCGCGGCTTCAGCCTGACGGTGAACCACCTCAGCGACCGCACCGACGACGAGCTCGCCGCGCTGCGCGGCAGGCGACACAGCGGCGCCAGCGGCCTGGGTAGGTCTCACCCCCTCTTTTTTTCCTCCCCCTATAATTATACTTACGGCTGCATTGACGATAGCCGAGTGGTTGGGTGGTCGGAATTTCGAGTCGGGAGAGCCGAGTTCGATCCCCAGGTGGCAGTACCAATGAGTTTTTCAAAAATACTTATGTACGAATTATATCGTTGGCATGGACATAACGGTGACAGGCTCACCTCCTGTCACGTTGTCCCGAATATAATTTCGGTGGAAGGTGGGTCGAAGGGACTTAATTGTCTAGACAAGACCCTGTCTGCCACTGTATTGGGAATCGCGTGAAGATATTTTCGGGACAACGTGACAGGTGGTGAACCTATCATCGTCTTAATCTCCATTCTAACAGTACACTATACTTCTACAAATATATATGGATACTATATATATAATATAATATATATCTTCACGCAATTCCCAATGCAGGGGTAGACAGAGGTCAAGTCTAGACAATTAAGTCTCTATGACCCACCTTCCACCGAAGATATTTTCGGGACAACGTGACAGGTGGTGAGCCCGTCGCCGTCTTTATGTCTAAGCCAACGATGAAATTCGTACATAAGTTTCTGAAAAACCCATTGGTACGAGCCTGCCACCTGGAGATCGAACTCGGGTCTCTCGACTCGAAATTCCGACCACCCAACAACTCGGCTATCGTGACTTTTTTATAAATAGGCGATACAAGTGATATTTCAAGGACGTCAGGAAAGTTTTATAGAAATACGTTACAATTTTTGTGAAGTGAATTCATTAGATTCCATCCATTCACACTGTGCACTTGAAGTATTCACTTCAAGAAACATTATCACACGGACATTGTGTTGCTGTGTAAGGTTCATCCACTCGAGCAATCGAGCGCGGCGCGGCTTCAGCCTGACGGTGAACCACCTCAGCGACCGCACCGACGACGAGCTCGCCGCGCTGCGCGGCAGGCGACACAGCGGCGCCAGCGGCCTGGGTAGGTCTCACCCCCTCTTTTTCCCCCCCTATAATTATACTTACGGCTGCATTGACGATAGCCGAGTGGTTGGGTGATCGGAATTCGAGTCAGGAGATTCGAGTTCTATCTTTGAGGCTCGTACCATTAGGTTTTGTTAAAAGCTTATGTACGATTTATTTCGTTGGCTTGGACGTAAAGACGTCGACGGAGAGTCGAACGTCGAACGAAGAGATCAATCTCATTGTCCCAAAAAATGTCTTATGTCAACAGTTGGTTCGATTTGGGTGGTGGTTTGGGCCTCTATCTACCTCAATATTGTGTACAGCGTGAAGATATTTCTTTATACTTTGTTCATAGTGTCTTCGTTTGAAGGTCGGCTGCCAAGACTTAATTGTCTAGACCTCTGTCTACTTCTGTATGGTATAACGATGTAAATTGTGCATAAGTTTATAAAAAATTCATCAGCCTATTACCACTTTGGGTTCGGTTGACTATATTTACTAAAATAAAAATAAATATCTTCACGCAATTCTCAATACAGGGGTCTAGTCTGGACAATTAAGTCCCTTTGACCCACCTTCCACCGAAGATATTTTCGGGACAACGTGACAGGTGGTGAGCCCGTCGCCTTCTTTATGTCCAAGCCGACGATGTAATTCGTACATAAGTTTCTAAAAAACCCATTGGTACGAGCCTGCCACCTGGAGATCGAACTCGGGTCTCTCGACTCGAAATTCCGAACACCCAACCACTCGGCTACCGTGACTTTTTATAAATAGGCGATACAAGTGATATTTCAAGGACGTCAGGAAAGTTTTATAGAAATACGTTACAATTTTTGTGAAGTGAATTCATTAGATTCCATCCATTCACACTGTGCACTTGAAGTATTCACTTCAAGAAACATTATCACACGGACATTGTGTTGCTGTGTAAGGTTCATCCACTCGAGCAATCGAGCGCGGCGCGGCTTCAGCCTGACGGTGAACCACCTCAGCGACCGCACCGACGACGAGCTCGCCGCGCTGCGCGGCAGGCGACACAGCGGCGCCAGCGGCCTGGGTAGGTCTCACCCCCTCTTTTTTCCCCCCCTATAATTATACTTACGGCTGCATTGACGATAGCCGAGTGGTTGGGTGATCGGAATTCGAGTCAGGAGATTCGAGTTCTATCTTTGAGGCTCGTACCATTAGGTTTTGTTAAAAGCTTATGTACGATTTATTTCGTTGGCTTGGACGTAAAGACGTCGACGGAGAGTCGAACGTCGAACGAAGAGATCAATCTCGTTGTCCCAAAAAATGTCTTATGTCAACAGTTGGTTCGATGTGGGTGGTGGTTTGGCCCTCTATCTACCTCAATATTGTGTATAGCGTGAAGATATTTCTTTATACTTTGTTCATAGTGTCTTCGTTTGAAGGTCGGCTGCCAAGACTTAATTGTCTAGACCTCTGTCTACTTTTGTATGGTATAACGACGTAAATTGTGCATAAGTTTATAAAAAATTCATCAGCCTATTACCACTTTGGGTTCGGTTGACTATATTTACTAAAATAAAAATAAATATCTTCACGCAATTCTCAATACAGGGGTCAAGTCTAGACAATTAAGTCCCTTTGACCCTCCTTCCACCGAAGATATTGTCGGGACAACAAATGGTGAGCCCGTCGCCTTCTTTATGTCCAAGCCGACGATGTAATTCGTACATAAGTTTCTGAAAAACCCATTGGTACGAGCCTGCCACCTGGAGATCGAACTCGGGTCTCTCGACTCGAAGTTCCGACCACCCAAACCACCCGGCTATCGTGACTTGTCAATTTAGATTAAACATTAAACATATTATATGAATAGTGACAAAAGATTGAATGACGACCTGCACAATATTGTAGGGAGATAAAGATAAAGGTGGCTCGGGATCATTCGTTCGTGAATCTTTGGAGGAGGCTGAAGAAGAAGAGTAACAAGATTTATTATTATGTATAATTAAAAAAAAAATAAGTCACGATAGCCGAGTGGCTGGGTGGTCGGAATTTCGAGTCGAGAGACCCGTGTTCGATCCCCAGGAGGCAGGCACGTACCAATGAGTTTTTCAAAAACCTATGTCCGATATATTATATCGTTGGCTTGGACATAAAGGCTGCGACGGGCTCACCACCTGTTACGTTGCCCCGAAGATATCTTCGGTGGAAGGTGGGTCGAAGGGACTTAATTGTCTAGACTAGACCTCTGTCTACCCCTGTATTGGGAATTGCGTGAAGATATTTATTTATTTATTATTTATTTATAATTAAAAAAAAACTTATTTTGCAGGTCTTCCTTTCCCTTACGGAGAATCGGAGTTAGAGGAGATGAGTGTGAAACTCCCCCCCGAGTTCGATTGGAGGCTTTTCGGCGCCGTCACGCCTGTTAAAGGTAAATAAATATTGTGAAGTCAATTTAGAACCGAGATGTCTGTTAGTGCTTTTAAATAGAAGGTTTTTTTTATACGAGTACGTATAAATTTTTTTTTTCATATATTTCTGCCCTAAATACCCTTAATCTGAAAAATGAAGAAAATTTAACAGAATTAACATTTGCGCTAGAACATTTTTAGAACATTTTAGATTTTTTATTATACCATATAGGGACCACTCCTGGGAACCATGGGGTTGGCTTTATTATCAACAAACACCTGACAGACTTTATAGAAGGTTTTATAGGCATTTTGGAGCGCACAGCAATGATAAATTTAAAGCTACCAGGATACCAAGACTCATGGTCGATTATACAAGTGTACTCACCTACAGAACAGTCAGACTTAGAAACAATAGATTCATTTTATCATCAATTAAATAAAGTCATCCGAGATCATGCACATAAAATCATAATAATAATGGGAGACTTCAATGGCAAAATTGGAGATAAACGTTCTGGAGAAAACACACTAGGGCCATTCACATACTGCGAGAAAACCAGAAGCAGGAAAGTAGAAAAAAATTATAAACTTTACCCTAGAAAACGAACTAACTATATTAAATACTATTTATAGGAAAAATAAGAAAAGAATTTGGACTTGGATCTCACCAGATGGGAACACAAAAAATTTAATTGATTTCTTCATGACCAACAAAAAAAGTTACTTCAGCTACTTCAACGTCATCAGCCAACTCAACTTCAATACCAATCACAGACTGATCAGGGCAGAGTTAAAAACAAAAGAACCAAAGAAGCCTAAACCAAACCTGAACCAGTAAATGTTAAGCTCTGAAAGCACCAGTCACGACAGCCGAGTTGTTGGGTGGTCGGAATTTCGAGTCGCGAGACCCGAGTTCGATCCCCAGGTGGCAGTACCAGTGAGTTTTTCAAAAACTTATGTACGAATTTCATCGTTGGCTTGGACATAAAGACGGCGACGGGCTCACCACCTGTCACGTTGTCCCGAAAATATCTTCGGTGGAAGGTGGGTCAAAGGGACTTAATTGTCTAGACTTGACCTCTGTCTACCCCTGTATTGGTAATTGCGTGAAGATATTTTCGGGACAACGTGACAGGTGGTGAGCCCGTCGCCTTCTTTATGTCCAAGCCGACGATATTCGTACATAAGTTTTTGAAAACCCATTGGTACGAGCCTACCAACTGGGGATCGAACTCGGGTCTATTGACTCGAAATTCCGACCACCCAACCACTCGGCTATCGTGACATACAGGTGAAGCTAATAAAAGCGTGTTAAAAGGTGAACCGATAAGAATAGGAAAGAAAACAAAAAGAACCAAAACATACAAGAAATATACAACTGGGTAGAAAACAATATTAAAACTGGAACAAAACTCTCTGCTACTACCACCTGTAGGCAACTCAAATAATGGCTTACTACCATCACTATAAAATTACTAGAAAAGAGGAGCCACTTAATACAAGAGACGCAAAGGACAGAAGGATACAACTAAGAGAAATTAACAAAGAAATAAAGAAAAGCATAAGAAAAGATAGGAACAGAAATAGAATGGAGACAATTGAAAGACACATAGCAAAAACAGGTGGTGTCAAAAAAGCATACAAGGAACTAACGTAATCTACAGACTGGCTAATAAAAATTAAAAGCAAAAGAGGAAAATCGAACCACGACAGAAAAGACATATTGGAAATTGCAACATCTTATTACAAAGAACATACACATTACAAAATCACCTCGAGAGAAGAAATAAATTTGGTGGAGAACTCAGATATCCCCAAAATCCTTCACGTACAAATAGAGAAAGCAATAGACACACAAGGAAAAGACAAAGCATCAGGACCCGATTGTATAAGTAACGAGATTAAAAAAATAAAAAAAAAATATCTTCACGCAATTCCCAATACAGGGGTAGACAGAGGTCGAGTCTAGACAATTAAGTCCCTTCGACCCACCTTTCACCGAAGATATTTTCGGGACAACGTGACAGGTGGTGAGCCCGTCGCCGCCTTTATGTCCAAGCCAACGATATTCGTACATAAGTTTTGAAAACCCATTGGTACGAGCCTACCAACTGGGGATCGAACTCGGGTCTATTGACTCGAAATTCCGACCACCCAACCACTCGGCTATCGTGACATACAGGTGAAGCTAATAAAAGCGTGTTTAAAAAGGTGAACCGATAAGAATAGGAAAGGGTGTCAGACAAGGGGATACTCTATCTCCAAAACTATTCTCAGCGGTTCTCGAAACAATATTTAGGTGTCGCAACTGGGAAAACCTCGGAATGAATGTCGACGGAGCCTCCCTAACACACTTGAGGTTCGCAGACGACATAGTGATATTTGCTGAAACACCGGAAAACATGCAAAAAATGATACAACAGCTAGCTGATGAAAGCGAGATGATAGGTTTAAAGTTGAACCCCGATAAAACCAAAGTTATGACAAATGGAATAAAAACATTTAGGAAATAACCAAATCGATTACACCGACGCATACATCTATCTGGGACAACTAATAACATAAGAGGATCCTATACTATACTCGAAAAGGGCAAGGTACTCGGATACCTCGACGTGCATGTATGAAGAAGATGATGAATCTGAAAGAAGCGAAAGAGGTATGTAAGAAAGAAAGAACTATTTATTTGATACACACATTTACAAAAGAAACTTACAAGATAATTACATGGTTATTTTAACATGTGGTATACCAAATAGGACTCCAACTTAGCGTAATGCTGCAGAGACTGCAGCGCTGGTTTTCAGTTGGAACCTTGGGTGACTTCACAAACGAGTCAGAGAGCGACCATATATTATTTGCTGCCCTTTTCCATTCTCAATGCCAACAATACATTATATATTAATCACCATATACGAATAAATATACACAAAAATCTACAAGGATCTATAAGGATCTTGGCACTTGGCGATCTGTTCTCTCTGGCTACTCCGTCAGGGACTGTTCGTGAAGATAAGTAAGGATCCTATACGCAAAGAAGTCGAGAAACAAATGGCTGGAAAAAATGGAGTCTGAGAGAGGCCATGAAAGACACAACACTTCATATTATTATAAAGAAAAACTTTTCAACACCTGCCTACTATCTGTTTTAATGTATGGTAGCCAAGCATGGGCTGTGACACAAAATACCACGAGGAAACTTGAAATCTGTCAACATGCAATGGAAAGAAGTGTGTTGAATATGAAAAGGTCTAACCGAATAAAAAAGCATGTCATCAGAAAAAAGACAAGTCATAGACATAACATCCAAAATCAAAGGACTCAAACGGCAATGGGCAGGTCACATGATAAGAGGTCCAGAGAAATGGAGCAAAATTGTAACACAGTGGTATCCCAGAGAAGGAAAAATGAAAAGAGGCAGACCACAGAAAAGGTGGGACGATGACATTAGGAAAATAGCAAGAGTAACGTGGAATAGAGTGGCCCAAGATAGACAGGAATGGAATAGGTTGGAGGAGGCCTTTGTCGATTGGCAAACAGACCTACAAAAATTAATGAAGTATTAGAACAGAATAGATTAGTTGCAAAAATTTATTTATTAGTAAATGAATTTTCATAATTTGTATTTCTTAATATTGTTATTCGAGGAGTGATCCATAAGTAATGATAATCGGTTACTTCAGGTCCGTATAAAAATCCAAAAATAATATTTTTGCTTGCTAATACTCACTACGTCAGCCTAAAAAATCATATAAATAGATCAATATTTCCGGGAGATACATTCATTTGAATACGAACTGTCAAAAGATAAAATCAACTTGGAGAAAAACGAAATTAGAGCTGTCATCAAGTACCTCTGTTTGAAAAAAATGTCTTCAAAAGACATACACAGTGACTTTGTGGAAACATTGGGGGACTCTGCTTCTCCATATACTACAGTTTCACGCTGGGCCAAGGAGTTTAAACTGGGCAGAACATCCACTGATGTTGAACATTGCGAAGGACTCCCATCCACGTCCCTCACTGAAGACAAAACATGAAAAAAGTCGAAGATGTTGTGTTGGCAGATCGAAGACTGACTATCAGGCATGTAGCTGAGGTCACAGGGATTTCATACGGCAGCTTGCTATGGCTGACGGATTTCATAGGGCAGCATTCAAAGAATCCTTGCGGACGAGTTGCATATGAAAAAGGTCTGCGCGTTGGGTACCCAGAATGTTAACCGACGAGCAAAAGAAAAATCGAGTTGACATTTCGAGGGTCAATCTCGAAAAGTTCCAAGCAGATCAAGAAATTTTTTTGTTCCGTTTTGTGACTATGGACGAGACCTGGATTCACCATTTTGATCCTGAAACGAAACAAGAATCGGTGACTTGGAAGCGAGCCTCCTCACCGACGCCAAAGAAATTCAAAGTTTCAAGTTCGGCATCAGTTTTTTGGGACGCTCAAGGCATAATCATTGTGGAATATTTGTAAATGGGAGCCACTATTATGGGCTCTTACTACGCAGACCAAATAAGAAGATTACGGGAGGCCATTAAGGAAAAAAGACGCGTCAAACTGCGAGCTGGAGTGCTGTTTCACCAAGACAACGCACCGGCTCACAAAGCCGCAGTTGCGATGGCTGCCATTCAGAAACGGGATTCAAACTGCTCGAACACCCTCCTTATTCGCCAGATGTAGCTCTTTGATTTCTACCTCTTTCCTCGGCTCAAGGAACGCCTCCGAGGCAAGAAATTCGAAGACGATAGCGAAGTAATGGCCGCTGTTGAAGCGTTTTGGGAGGGTCAAGACAAAGATTCTTTTTTCAAAGGGAATCCTGGGTTTAGAAAAAAGATGGACTAAATGTATTGAGTTGTTAGGAGACCAGGTAGAAAAATAAATTATCATTTTGACTTTAATTACCGTGTTTTATTTTCACTATCATTACTTTTGGATCACCCCTCGTAGATGCTAAGTTGGTCTGAATAAAAATTGTTGTTTTTAAAAAAGAATGCTAGCAATGCCGAATAACATTACTAGTATTCCTATTAACCACTCCAATTAAGCTGCAATGCTTGTGCCTGGAGTTGGTTTACGTCAATAGTCGAATGGCGGGGCCCGAACCTGCGACGTCATGTCTCGCAGTCCGCACCCTAAACCATTAGGCTATTGAAAAATATGTGTGTGTGTGCAGACCAGTCGGTGTGCGGGTCGTGCTGGTCGTTCGGCACAGTAGGCGCGGTGGAGGGCGCGCTGTTCCTGCACAACGGCGGGCACCTGGTGCGGCTCAGTCAGCAGGCGCTGCTCGACTGCTCCTGGGGGTCAGTGGCTTCAGTGCCAGCCCTCTCTTTACCATCTGGCGCGACTCTTCTTCTTCTTCTTCTCTACAGCCCATCAACAGTCCACTGCTGAACGTGGGCCTCCCCTAACTTTCCATTGTGAACGGTGGCAGTGGTAGTAGTATAGTAGTATGTTTTTTTTTTTTTCAAAGGGAATCCTGGGTTTAGAAAAAGATGGACTAAATGTATTGAGTTGTTAGGAGACCAGGTAGAAAAATAAATTATCATTTTGACTTTAATTACCGTGTTTTATTTTCACTATCATTACTTTTGGATCACCCTCGTAGATGCTAAGTTGGTCTGAATAAAAATTGTTGTTTTTAAAAGAATGCTAGCAATGCCGAATAACATTACTAGTATTTTTATTAATCACTCCAATTAAGCTGAAATGCTTGTGTCTGGAGTTGGTTTACGTCAATAGTCGAATGGCGGGGCCCGAACCTGCGACATCATGTCTCGCAGTTCGCACCCTAAACCATTAGGCTATTGAAAAATATGTGTGTATGTGCAGACCAGTCGGTGTGCGGGTCGTGCTGGTCGTTCGGCACAGTAGGCGCGGTGGAGGGCGCGCTGTTCCTGCACAACGGCGGGCACCTGGTGCGGCTCAGTCAGCAGGCGCTGCTCGACTGCTCCTGGGGGTCAGTGGCTTCAGTGCCAGCCCTCTCTTTACCATCTGGCGCGACTCTTCTTCTTCTTCTTCTCTACAGCCCATCAACAGTCCACTGCTGAACGTGGGCCTCCCCTAACTTTCCATTGTGAACGGTGGCAGTGGTAGTAGTATAGTAGTATGTTTGTTTTTATAGAAGAGGGTGGCAAACGAGCAGGTGGCTCACGTGAGTAAGCGATCACCGCCCATGAACACCCGCAATACCGGAGGCATAGCGTTGCCGGTCTTAGAGTCTCCCCCCAAGAATTGGCGGAGGGCGGGTGTGTGGGCCTCCGGTCGCCTGCACTCACCAGACGAAACGCAGGAGTTTATTAGACTTCTACTTCACGCGGGTATTCTGTGAGGTCGTGGTACTTCCCCGGTCGAGCAGCGATTCATGCAACAACAAATGCTGAACGTAGGCCTCCCCTTAAACTTTCCATAGTGAACGGTCCTCGGCCACCTCCTTGGCGCAACTCACTCAACACAATAAAATATTTTATTATATTATTATTTAGTGGCAGGCTCGTACCAATGGGTTTTTTCGAAAAAAAAAAAAAAAAAACTTATGTGCGAATTATATCGTTGACTTGGACATAAAGACGGCGACGGGCTCACCACCTGTCTCGTTGTCCCGAAAATATGTTCGGTGGAAGGTGGGACGAAACGACTATATCTTCTAGACCTCTGTCTACACCTGTATTGGGAACGGCACGAACATAATCGTTTAGTTATTTATTTGTATAGATAATATGATAATGCTGTGTAACCAAAAGTTATATATTATATATATACTGTATACGCTTTAGATTCGGCAATAACGGCTGCGACGGCGGGGAGGACTTCAGGGCCTACCAGTGGATCATGAAGCACGGCCTGCCCACCGAAGAGGACTATGGGGGCTATCTGGGACAGGTGAGTGGTCTATATATACATAGTGTATATACAGACAACATCACATACATTTCTATATATCGATAGATAATACAAACACATTGATTGAATGAATGACTGACTGAATGAATGAATGAATGAATGAATGAATGAATGAATGAATGAATATATACTTTTATTGTCAACCACAAATAGGATACACAAAAGTAACAAATGATATTGATATGGGGGCGACATCGCAAAAGGTGCTCTGATCCCAAAGTAATATTAATCAATATATATATATATATATATATATATATATATATATATATATACATATATATATATATATATATATATATATATATATATATATATATATATATATATATATATATGTATATATATATATATGTATATATATATATACATATATATATATATATATATATGTATATATGTATATATATGTATATATATATATATATATATATATATATATATATATATATATATATATATATATATATATATATATATATATATATATATATATATATATATATATATATATATATATATCTATATATATATATATATATATATTTATATATATATATATATATTTATATATATATATATATATATATATATATATATTTATATATATATATATATATATATATATATATATATATATATATATATATATATATATATATATATATATATATATATATATATATATATATATATATATATATATATATACATATATATATATATATATATACATATATATACACTTCCATAATAAATATACGTGACGGTAGCCGAAGGTAGCAATGACAGCGGGACGTTCAAGACCTCAGTCCCTCCGTGACCACGGATGCTGTAAAGCATCCGAAACGTCGGGAAATAAAAATAGTTTGTTAAAACTAATTAAAAACGCGATAAAATCCGAAAATTGTTTTATTTAAGAAGCATTCGCGTAAATACAAGAAATCATTAAACACTTGTGCCATGGGATCGGGAAATAACGTAGGTACCACAAACATCCAGACGCGAGACAATGGCATAAAATTACGTTTTCACGTTCGTGAATCGAACTCGGGACCTGGGCTTATGTAACCATGAAAACCGTTGTAGGCGCCACTCGTTCGTGGAGATCTTCGTGTATTGTCGAATTTCTGTTTTAATGGGTGATAATTTTTACCGTGTTGCTTCGAAACTTTTACCATAATATATATGTCTCTGTCTATCATCTTTAATGTTAGGAAAAGGAAGCATTCACGCCAATCTCAATACTGGGGTAGACAGAGGTCTAAATAACCAAGTTCTTTGACCCACCTTCCGTCGAAGACATTTTTTTTGGATAACGTGACCGCTCGTGAGTCTTTATGTCCAAGCCAACGATATAAAGTTTATGTAAAAATCCTATTGGTACGAGACTAACTGGGGATCGAACTCGGGTCACTCGACTCGATTACCAATCGCCCAACCACTCTGTTATCGTGACTATATTTATTTAAAAAATTTTTGAAAATTATTACCACACTGGATATCTTCTCTTTGGTTACTCTAAATATAAATTACTTCACGCCTTTCACAATACACGGGTGGACATAGGTCTAGTGTCTACAAGACAATTGAGTCCCTTCGACCCGCCTTACACGGGAGACATTTTTCGGGATATGTTTTTTGGGTTACCATTGCAACCTATACCAATACACCTAACCCAACCTTTGCCCCCAGGACGGCTACTGCCACATCGACAACGTGACGCTGGTGACCTCGATGAAGGGCTGGGTCAATGTCACCACCAACAACGAGAACGCGCTGCGCGTGAGTACTTTTTAAGAACATATATTAATCAAATCAAATCAAATCATTTATTCATCGACATAAGAACATACATTCGTTTATCGATAGTCATTTTTAATCTACCGCCGTTTCGTAATCAGCAATACAATGCATTATACAAATATAGCTTCGGAGCGATCACCTCATTCCCAGGGGTTACTGTCATTAATATATTCATTTCTAAAAAACTTCCTATAAAGCTTTTCTTTAATAAATTTCTTGAACCTGTTAATAGACAGGCTTGGCAATTGAA
This sequence comes from Sericinus montela, assembly GCA_029286605.1. Taxonomy (NCBI): domain Eukaryota; kingdom Metazoa; phylum Arthropoda; class Insecta; order Lepidoptera; family Papilionidae; genus Sericinus; species Sericinus montela. The sequence goes on from JAGSMR010000024.1 coordinate 2,427,841, forward strand.
ATCCCGTACTATCCATAGATAATACGCAGTGGCCGTAACTGCGCGTAAGTGGATGTAGGTTGTACTAAAATCCCGTACTATCCATAGATAATACGCAGAGGGCGTAACTGCGCGTAAGTGGATGCAGGTGGCTCACGTGATGGTAAGTGATTACCGCCGCCCATGAGAGAGGCGTAGCATAGCAGATGCGTTGCCTACCTTAGAGTGCCCCCCCCCCAGATATGGGGGAAGGGGGTGTGTTGGCCACCGGTTACCTGCAATCACCAGACGAAACGCAGAAATTTGTTAGACTTGTACTTCACGCCGGTATTCTGTGAGGTCGTGGTACTTCCCCGGTCGAGCCGGCAACAATAAAAGCTGATTCGTGGCTCTACCACTTTGGTATATTAAAATCACGTACTATATGGGGTAGATGTGGTTATGTCAATATCTTAACAAGGAAATATTTAGGTCTAACTCAAAAACTGTACCCATGACTGGCATTAGCAGTGAAAGTAAGAGAAGCAAGTTTCACTCTGCACTATTCTAAATGTACAGAAATCTAGTTTTAATATTTAATTTTAAGGCGATTAAAAATATTTCATGAAATGCTGTTGGAGTGTCTTAATAAATAGAAATAAAATAAATAAAGAATTACACAATAAATAAAAACAAATTAATTAATTAAAAAATAATTACAGCTGGCCATCTTCAAACACGGCCCAATATCGGTGGCGATAGACGCTTCGCACAAGAGCTTCAGCTTCTATTCCCACGGGGTGTACTTCGAGCCGAAATGGTGAGTTCTTCTCCTTCTCTATTTCAGGGCACCTCTTGACAGAGTTCCACCACAGTTGTGTTAATGATTATATCATGGATTCATTCGTAATAAGTCTTTTCGTTTGTACGGATTCTTTCGGCACTAAATTGTCGACAGACTCACTGTCTGTCTCTGGGTGAGTTCCCCAGTATAGGGAATAATAAATAAATAAATAAAATATGTGTGACTGTGGTGACAGAAATGGCGGTCTTATTGCTAAAAGCGACCGCCATTTGTGTCACCACAGTCTTACAAAATTTAATATAGTATATTTTCTGTGTTGGTGTGCAATAAAGAGTATTCTATCTATCTATCTATCTATCAAAATAATAATAATTAATATATAGATAGGGACAACATCACATACATTGCTCCGACCCCAATGTAAGATGCTCTTGTGGTATGGGAATCGAAAACAACAAAGGCACCACAAACACCCAGATCCGAGAAAATGTGGGGGTTTTTCTACATTGACCCGACCGGGAATCGAACCCGGACCTCGAGATGGCGACACCTTGAAAACCGGTGTTTACGCCACTAGTCTACGGAATATTTACTTAAATTAGTGCCTTTGCATACTCTAGGGTCGAAGCAGTACGTGGCTGGGAACTTAAAGGACGACATAAACATCTCTTATTACCTCTATTATTCTATTACCAAGGATTAAACACTCATTGATTGTTTTGACTGCCTCTCAAGACGAGTGGTGTACATAAGTTTTCATAGTTCCGCTAGCTCTGATGTCCCGGGTTCGATATCCGGACGGGTCGATGTGGAAAACCACTGTGTTTACATCGTCTCGGCTCTTGGGTGTTTGTAGTGCCTTTGTTGTTTTCGATTCCGTAACACAAACTCGTAACTTATTTGTGTTTGATTGGGGTAATATATGTGATGCTGTATGAAATAATAAAATCTACAAATATAAATATAAATCTATCTACAAATATAAAATAATAAAATATAAATATCTTCACGCTATTCCTAATACAGGGGTAGACAGAGGTCTAGTCTAGACAATTAAGTCTATGACCCACCTTCCACCGAAGATATTTTCGGGACAACGCGACAGGTGCTGAGCCCGAGAACGGGAAATATTTTATGTAAATTACAATTTTTAAACTTGCTTAATAATTGTAAACTTGTTAAATTTGCCTTTTTAAAGATTTAATTTACAAGTAATGTTAAATACGTAGATAATATCTATTATTTATTATATATCTATTATATATGTCACAGCAAGAATAAAATAGACGAACTGGACCACGCCGTGCTGGCAGTTGGCTACGGGATCCTGAACGGCCAGAGGTACTGGCTGGTCAAGAACTCCTGGTCGAACCTTTGGGGCAACGACGGCTACGTGCTGATGTCGTCGCGCGACAACAACTGCGGCGTGGAGACGGCGCCCACTTACGTGCTCATGTAAATCGCACCTCTATTATAAACCTTATTGTGTAGGCGTAGAGATCTAATTGGAGTAGCGTTGTGTATTTTTTTTTATTTTATTTTACATTACTTTGGTGAAAGTTGACAGTTCCAAAATGAACCTTATTGTGGAGGGATAAAGATCTAATTAGAGTAACATTGTATTTTTTTTATTTTACTTAGGCGAATGTAGACAGTTCCAAAATGAACCTTATCGTGTCCGGTCATAAACATGTAATTGGAGTGGCGTTGAATTTTTAGTAACTTGTAGAATGTTTTGTGTAGAAATTGCTCGAATGTGATAGTGAAGAAAATTGTATTTCTATGATACTCATGACGTTGTAAAACTAAAAGTTTTAAGATTCGTTTTAGAGAAATGTCGACTTTATGGTTCACGTCATAAGATTGAAAATATTTTTAAGGTGTACTCAAATTTTTCTATTCGATTATTGTTTTTTAAAGATTTTTAAAATTAAGTTAAATAGTTATGTTTCTCAATGACTTAATCTCACTGACAACTTAAACAAGAATAGAACTTACATAGTAATATTTGTGTCATTTTAAAACACATTATAAACATGACAAAAATATATTTCGAGATTCTAGAAAAGCTTAGCATATAAGTTTAGAACTGTCACTTAAAGCCTTTTTACGTGTAAGCATGTCGTATTTAATATGTTGTGACGCCTTGATATTATTATTTTTTTTACATTCCAATAAATACTGGCTGTATAGCTGTGAAATAAAGTAATTTAATTTTTTTACACTTTTATTTCCTACCTGTAATCCTTCTTAACACTGAATTTGTAATTGTTTTTTTTTTTTTGTAAATAAGACAATGTTAGCGAAAAAAACAAGTATGGCGAATGAAAGACGGGAAAATGTCATTTCCAAATTAAGACAGTTCGTCTTCCGTAGCCGTCCGTGGACGAGTGGCGTAAACACTGGGTTGCAAGGTGTCGCCATCTCCACAAATACCACCTTTTCAACATTTTCTCGGGTCTGGGTGTTTGTGGTGCCTTCGTTGTTTCCTTTTTTTCCATTCCCATACCTCAAGTGCTTTAGCATCTTAAATTGGGATCGGATCAATGTATGTGATGTTGTCCCTATGTATATATGTATTTATTTATTATTATTATTAAATAAGTTGAATATTAGTTCTTCACAAATTCGTGAAAGCACAGATTGGAGAAGAACTGCTCGTATATGAAACAAGGACAATGATATGCCTTTCATGATCAGAGCAATTCTTCTATGTATTATGCGTGTTTGTTGTGCGTGTACGTACGCATGATTGTATGTGTGCGTATGCCAAATATATAATCAATGCAGTCAGTTTGTGTTTTATATATGAAGTTGGTAAATTATTAAATTTTATTATAAAGTCACGATAGCCCAGTGGTTGGGTGATCTGAATTCGAGTTAAGAGACCCGAGAGTTGGGTGATACCAATGTACTAATAAATGGGGGAGAGTTGAGCTTTGTGGATACAGCTGTTTTTCTCGGAATAACACTTGATGCGAGGCTTCAATGGGGCCCCTTATATCCCAACTTGCGAGTAGGCTAAGCTCTGCAGAAAAATAAGGCTCTTAACTGATGTACAAACGGCTAGACTTGTTTATTTTAGTTACTTCCATAGCATAATATCATATGGTATTATGCTATGGGGTCATGCAGCTGACGTAGAAACAGTATAAGTTTTACAAAAGAGGGCTGTATATTGTCTAAATTCCCGAGCAACTATTAGAGAGAAATGTTAAGAAATTAATATTTTAACACTGGCCTCTCAATACATATATGAAAATTTAATGTATGTGCATAAAAACATTAATACTTTTAGCAAGACTTCTGATGTACCTAATGTAAATACTAGGAACAAACACAAGCTTGTAACACCGGTTACTAGACTCCATAGAGTAAGTAACTCGTTCATAGGGCGGTGTATACGCTTCTACAACAAAGACCCGGTAAATGTGCAGAACCTATTAACAGGTTTAAGAAATTTATGAAAGAAAAGCTTTATAGGAAGTGTTATTATAATATAAATGCATATATTAATGACAGTAACCCCTGATCATCTCATGATAGCTCCCAAGGTACTTCTAGAAAATATCACATTATATTTGTATAATGTATTATATTGTTAAAAAATTTACCAAAAAAGAGGATACCTACGGAGTTTCTTTCGCCTGTTTCTTCTCCGTTAGAGGAACCTCATTACGAAACGGCGGTAGATTGAAAATGACGATCGATAAACGAATGTATGTTCTTATGTCGATGAATAAATGATTTGATTTAATTTGGACATAAAGACGGTGCCGAGCTCGCCACCTGTCACGTTGTCCCGAAAAATGTCTTCGGTAGGAAGTAGGAAGTACTTAATCGTCTAGACCTCTGTCCATTCAACGTCTTGGGAATGGCGTGAAGATATTTTTTTATTTATTACAAAAATTAATAAGAAAAATTATAAAGCTATTTTGTCAGATCACTCGAAATAAAGTAATGAAACTTCGTTTTTTTTTATTAATTATTTTAATTTTTTTTATTTGCCAAGGTTTCAATATTTAATAGAAATTTAAGGTAGTCTAATGCGGCGGGGCCCATATACACATCCCTTTCATGTTCACCTGATTCCCAGGGCACTCGTCCTGGTATATTGATTTCTTGTACTGTAAATTAATTGTAACAAAAAATTTACTTTAAATTCTAGCTTCATTAGTTTGTAATAAATATCTAAATTTTAATAATTTCTCTGTTATGCCTCGATAGGCAACTGAGGCACGCGTTTGGCATTCACTTTGGCAGGCAACCCAAATTAGATTACATTCGAGCATATTTTTGTACTATTGTTGATGCTATTCCGGCAGTGTCATCATCATCATTACAGCATTATCCAAAAACCACTGCTGAACCTCCCCCAATGATTGCCACAGAACGGTCCGGTGTCCATCTCTCCTCTCAATTATGTACAGGTCGTCGCTCCATCTTGCGTTTCTTCCCCCAACGGTTGTCACTTCAGCATGCTGATTCTTAAGCCTATGATCGTGACGTAGGGAAGACGTCGCTTCTACCAATCGGTAATCGTATATAGTTTACAATTGTGAGAACTTCTATAGCGTGGTGTAAGATGTCGATGTGTTCAATGAATTTCTACAAGGGAATTTCTTATGTGGCGAGATTGATATCGCCACATCAGCACCTAGATGTTTTATGGTATTCGAGTATGAATAATACCACCGTATCTTAGTTACCGTAGGTGTCGTAAGAGGCGACTAAGGGAAAACATGCATCGTGTTACCAACATACAAATATATAACATATCTTGATACGGTCTAGTCATTAAATTCCAATTTCTACCTTTTATGGACATGTGGTATATTTAACGCTTCTTCCTCCCTATATATATGGCATTGGAATTGAATACTCGTATTATGGGGCACGAAGGGGCATCCTTACAATACGAGTATTCGACCTGTACAATGCAGGAAATTGGTCTTGCACTCTAGACACTCTCCTACTACTCGTCACCTGTTGGCTGATCAGGTCTTCACAGGGATATACCACCCCCTTCCTCCCCGTAGGTGTAAACCTTTTAAATTTCATTGTCTACCGTCGGTTGGCGGGATAGACATCTCGAAAAATACCAGACCAAAATTCAACAGTCAGACATCGGCGACTAAGGTGCAATGTGTCTGGTAATACAATGTGCGTGGCGACCTATGTGGACGAGTGGCGTAAACACCGGTTTTCAAGGTTCGCTATCTTGAGGTCACGGGTTCGATTCCGGGTCGGATCAATGTAGAAAAACCACTGTTTCTACATTTTCTCGGGTCTGGGTGTTTGCGGTGCCTGCGTTGTTTCCGATTCCCATACCATAAGTGCTTTAGTATCTTACATTGGAATCGGAGGAATGTATATGATGTTGTCCCTATCTATATGTGTCCTACGATTCTCTTGTCCAGCATGGCTCACTTACCAATCTCCATTTAAGGTCAGGTACAAGGTTAAAAAAATATTGTATCCTAAACTCACAATCCAGTAATTCCACGGCGGGTACTTTGGAAGCCACATCTTCTTTTTAGTTGTTGTTTCTATTTCGGCATGTGTGTATAACCTTCCGGGCGCCATGGGATCGTTATGCTCACCAGATTTTTGAAATTTACTTCGAAGTGTGTCGTCATCATTTAAAATAGATTCTATAGTTTTATTTAAAGTTTTTGATAATACTCTAAAAAGTTCTATAGATTTATTATAATCTCTCAATGGTTGTAAAACATGTTCGGTCGTTTTGGGTTTGATTTGTTTCACATTATCTTTGTCATTTTTTAATCTGACCATAAAGTTGTTATGTTGTTTGTGATTGTTTTTATTAAATTTGTGTTTATTTCCATGTCTATGAATTCTTATTAATGGTTTGTAATAGGTTTTGTCATTATTATATTCATAAGGTGCCTCAAAACCATGAGGTACTATCCTTTTTAATAAAACTCTTTTGGATCGTTCACTGATTTATATTTATTCTTGGCAATGTGATAATTAGTAATTTCTTTTTTGTTCTTTTCATTTAACGAGTCTTCAATGACTTCTCCGGTACTCTTTATTTCAAATTGTGGTAAACCTTTTGTTTTTCCATCGAGGAGGTTAACAAGTTTTTTTGCAATTTCAATTTCGAAAGGTACGTTGGATTTTTGTAATGTTAGACACGTAACATAAAACGCACCGTGCACAAAAAGTAAGATTTGAATGATCCGTTGATAGAAATTTCGGAAAATCATTTCAATTACAAAACGGATGAAGTTTTATTTGGTTTTTCCATGAAAGAGAGTAACGTTTCTCGTAATTTAGAAATGCACATCGAGCGTGTAATTTGACGACGATAAAAAAGTAATATTTTAAGATTATTTATGGGGCTGGAATAGTACGAGTCACCATGCAGTCCATTTAATAGGGAGTTACCGGAGCCATTAGTCTTGATCAACTGCATCTTTAATAGACGTAAGTTACATTAGCGATTTCCCTGAGGAATGCATATAAATGGAATAATTCGCAGCTTGTTACCATTACTAAAAACTATAAAACCCATACTTAAAATTCTAACAATATTTCTAGTGGCAAAACAGAGTCTGTCGTCCCGTTTCATCCCGTATCGTAAAAGACGATAGTGGGATTTATAAATATCAGGACAGATCTTGGAATCTGTAACGCGTGCCCTACGCAAGTTCAGTATGGTATGAACTCAAATCAAATCAAATCATTTATAATAGTATACAATTTTCAGTATATTGTTGGTACCAATTGTTGTGATATAGTATATTGTTGTAAGTCACGATATCTGAGTGGTTGGGTGGTCGGAATTTCGGGTCAAGAGACCCGAGTTCGATCCCCCCAGGTGGTAGACTCGTACCAATGGGTTTTTCAACAACTTATGTACGAATAATATCGTTTGCTTGGACATAAAGACGGCGACGGGCTCACCACCTGTCATGTTGTCCCGAAAATATCTTCGATGGAAGGTGGGTCAAAAGGATATAATTGTCTAGACGAGACCTCTGTCTACCCCTGTATTGAGAATTGCGTGAAGACGTTTATATTATTATTTTACCAATTGTTGTCACTAGGTCATAAAATCAATAGGTTTGTCTTTGTAACAAAATTTAACAAGAAGCCGTAAGAACAAGTATTATTTTAATGTTTTCAACAATAACATTAACCTTCACATTCCAAAACAAAGTAACAAATATGCCGGCTGTGCGTCGATATATAATATTGAAACCGCAAAATTGCAGTTGGTGTAATATGAAGGTGTACGTGGAAAAAAAAGATGAAGGAATATGAAGCAAGCATTTCATCAAGTACAACAACAAAACAATCATCGAGTACAACAGAAAAAGAAGAGTTCGATTTATACGATAGACCCTTTTTCCCCTTCATACACCATGAAGAGCGGGCGATACACGGAACATCTTTCGGAAATCTTTCATAAATTGCCACAATTAAAAGATTATAAATAAATTTTCATTTATGTTTTCTCTCCTGTCAATGTATTGCAAAGAAAAGTTTCTCTCGACAATTTTCATTTGAAATTTAGAACAAAAAATCGTTCACGATATTATTGTAAGCCACATAACACCTTATGACCTTAGTAACGATAGCCGAGTGTTTGAATGTTCGGAATTCGAGTAAGAGACACGAGTTCAATCCTAAAAGTAAATCCAATGGGTTTTTCAAAAAACCTATATACAATTTATATCGTTGGCTTGAGCATAAAGACGGCGACGGGCCCTACACCAATCACGTTGTCTCAAAAATGTCTTCGGTGGACGGTGAGTCGAAAGGACTTAATTGTGTAGACCTCTGTCTGCCCCTGTATCGGGAATGGCGTGAAGACACATAATACCTTAATCCAAAGACATACGAATTAAGGCGCAAATGTATGCCTGATAGGCTTCAGTTCCCAAAGGTCCCTATGAACCAGTATCTATAGCGTCCGCTCACCGGGTGGCTTTCTGTTATTAAGCTGTGGGAGAGCCAGACTGACGGCCGGGATAATATCAAGTGTCAGATAAGATAAAAGACATAAGAGCGAGCTACCCAATTGACAACACTTAGCTCGCTCTCATGTCTCGTTTTAGCGAAGATTTATAAATCTATCCGTAAAATCTCTCACTCACAGCAAAAGTATCAGCTCCAGCGAAAATAACTGCTCCGCTAACAGTCTTCGATTCAATCAGTTGGCTCTTTCCGATAAATAGATCGTCGGAGAACACCTTGGAGCCTTGGTTGCTCTCTATAGCTTGTTTAGTTAATAGATTAAAAAAATTTTATAGACAAAGATTATAAAAATATATACATTAATTATAATATCCCTTGCAAATGAGTTGATCGCGGCCATGGTGTTTCTATTTATTCTATGTTCGATAGTGTAATTCTTTTTTTTTTTAAAGGAAATAACAAAAAAGAGGATACCTGATTCTTCTCCGTTAGAGGAGAGAGGACCTCATTACAAAACGGTCATAGCTTAAAAAATTACAATAGATGAATGTAATTGTATACTATTATAAATGATTTGATTTGATTTGAGTTCATACCATACTGAACTTGCGTAGGGCACGCGTTACAGATTCCAAGATCTGTCCTGATATTTATAAATCCCACTATCGTCTTTTATACGTCATCATTTACATGTCCTCCTATTCTACACATTGTTTTCAGCAAGAATGGTAATCAATGAAAAATTATAACGGAATACCATAAATGCCGATATTCTAATTCACTCAAAAAGAGCGGAAAAGAAACGGCATCGAAAGCCTTCTCCAAATCAAGGAAAATTGCTTTTAATTTTCTGTGAAATTAAGTTGCTTTAATTGAAGCCAATTAACAAAATAGATAACGTCACATCTACCCTTTTGAAAAACTAACTTTTTCTTTCTTGAAACTGGAGCCATGTTGTCACCATAATGACTTGTTAAACAAAATAGCCAGCATAAATCTCTCTCTCTCTCTCTCCTTCTCTATCTCTCTCTGATATCTCCACGTTCAGGAATTTAAAAGTTATGATGGAATAAAGAAACTCACATTTGAAATAATACTAATTTACAAATCTTATCTGTATTCTGTAAGGTATACATACCCATTACTATTATCACTACCTTATATATAGTGAACAATTTTACCGCATCATAGCACATTCTTCTTAAAGTCATAAAACATTTAATTAATATAAATGATATTAAGCTTGAAATTGGTTATTAATTCTTTTGCAGGTATAACTGTTACAAAATAATTTCATGACATGCATCGTATTATCAGCATTCAAATCTATGTCTTGATAAGATTTAGAAATTAAATTACAATTTCTGCAATATTTTGGGGGCATCATAAAGACCTGTCTACTGCAAGTCAATGGCCTTGCTCTTTAGACATTGCTACCCGTCATCGGTCTGCTCGCCCGTTTTACCCATAGGTGCCGTAAGAAGTTAAAGAAAGGCTTCGATAATGGTCTAGGCTACCATCATGCTGGCGGGATAAAAACCTGTACAATTAACTATGTAAATATAACTAAAAATTGTACAATAATAATAATTAATGCAATCAACATCACGCATATTGCGCTGATCCCAAAATAAGTATCTAAAGCACTGTTATAGAACCATGTTATATATCCAGACGTGAAGCAATAAAAAAGTTGTTTTCTACATTGACCTGACCGGGAATCGAACCCGGTACCACAGAACTAGCAATACCTTGAAAACCAGCGTGTACATCACATCAAATATTGTTTACGTATTTATAAATATCCCTAAATAAAATTTGAGTTTGCTATAATATAAAAAAACATCAACGCGAGCGAAGCCGAGGTTAAAAGCTAGTTAGTAATAAATTTAATAAAAAAAAGTCACGATAGCTGAGTTGTTGGGTGGTCGGAATTTCGAGTCGAGAGACCCGAGTTCGATCCCCAGGTGGCAGTACCAATGAGTTTTTCAAAAACTTATGTACGAATTTCATCGTTGGCTTGGACATAAAAAAAGGCGGCGACGAGCTCACCACCTGTCACGTTGTCCCGAAAATATCTTCGGTGGAAGGTGGGTCAAAGGGACTTAATTGTCTAGACTTGACCTCTGTCTACCCCTGTGTTGGGAATTGCGTGAAGATATTTATTTATTTAGTAATAAATTTAAGGTATAAGCATTCATAAAAAATGATCGTTAACTGTGACTTAATTTTTTCGAATTGAGAAACTGCTTTATTGGAATACGATGTGAAGCTATATATTTGTTAATTGAAATTTTGTTTGCTGAATTTACCATGAGCACGACGTCGAAGGTCTTCGTCTTAACGCTTTCTCCTGTTCTAATCTCACTCTTCGTTTGAAAAAAAATTTGCCTAGCAGTTGCCAGCTACAGAGCTTTATTAATGTTAAGAATGTTAAGAATGCCGCCCGTTAGAAGATAGATGGTTACCTCTGGTCTATGGTCTTTACAACCAAGTTGTATGAAACAAGAAACAAATAAGAAAGCAAGCCATTTATTTGACATCACAAGAATAAAAATTAAGTTAAAAGTCGCGATAGCCGAGTGGTTGGGTGGTCGGAATTTCGAGTCAAGAGACCCGAGTTCGATCCCCTGATGAGTTTTTCAAATAACCTTATGTACGAATTACATCGTTGGCTTGGACATAAAGACGGCGACGGGCTCACCACCTGTCACGTTGTCCAGAAAATATCTTCGGTGGAAGGTGGGTCGAAAAGACTTAAATGTCTAGACTAGACCTCATTTATTTATTTTTATAAGTTAATAAAAATAAATGATGTCGACTTCACATATAGTAATACAAAAAAATCGTTCAAAAAGATTGAGTAAGAAGTAAAAAGTTTAAAGATTGAGTCGGCATTTGAGTTCGCACAGTCTGGAACCCTCTTAAGAGCGCTATAACAGATTTAAAACTTCAACTCCGAGTGAGACGCGGTAGGTCGGTAAGATTGCGGTTACGTCACGGCGGAGGTCGCGAGTTGTAAATCAGGCCGAGACAGTGTTTTTATTTGAATCTTACTTTTATTGATCAATTGGCGTAAACACAAACTTTGAAGGTGACGCTAGCTTCGCGCTCCCGTGTTCGATTTCCTGAGGGGTCAATAACCACTTTTTAGTAGAAACCACTTTTTATATTACATATACTGACACGGGTCTGGGTGTTTGTGGTACCTTCGTTGTTTCTCTTCCATAACACAATTGCTTTAGCTACTCACTTTGTGATCGGAGAAATGAACTATTACAGCTATCCCTATCCAATTATCTATGACTGATTTAATTAAGACGGCAACATAAGGACGGCGACGGGCTCACCACCTGTCACGTTGTCCCGAAAATATCATCGGTGGAAGGTGGGTCGAAGGGATTTAATTGTCTAGACTAAGACCTCTGTCAACTTCTGTGTGGTGTGAAGATATTTTTTTCATAATTTAATAACCCTTGCTGTTACACTCAACGTTGTTGGCATTTAAAAAAATACAAAACCAGAGATATTAATTTTTTTAATCTGTTAAGAGCAAAGTGGTATGTAAGCTAAAATATTACCAACGTGTAAATTACAGTCTCCGCAAATGATTTATAACCCATTAACAATACCTCGGAGATTAATTGCGAATATCTGTTGTTAGATATGTTCGTACTAATTGGTGATACGTTTTCTGGTGAGCCTAACAAATCCCAAAACGGAGATAAGTAAATGATAAAAAAAGTTAGAAACTTAAATAATAAAATAAATATCTTCACGCCATTCCCAATACAAGGGTAGACAGTGGTCTAGACAAATGAGTCCTTTCGACCCAACTTTCACCGACGACCTTTTTTTGGGACCGTGTCAGGTGGTGAACCCGTCGCCGTCTTTATGATCGTACATAAGATTTAAAAAAAATCATTGGTACTAGCCCTGGGGAACGAATTCGGGTCTCTTGACTCGAATTCCGATCACCCAACCATTAGGTTATCGTAATCGAAGAAGGAGTAAATCTTTAAAATAAAATAAATAAATACCTTAAGTTTATTGAAATAACGGATAAACTCGTGAAGGGAAGAATTATGGGGCGAGTTTACTTATGATAAACCTACGTAATTGCACCAGCACGCATATTCCCAATGCTGGGGTAGACAAGGGTTTAAACAATCTTGTATTTTTGGACCACATTTCGCTATTGTCTTTTTGGGACGTCACAGATGGTGAGAATATCACTGTTTTTTGTGTCTAAGCCAACGAGCAACCAATACTTTCATAGATAAATGAATCATTATATACATATCACTTCTGTAACTCTACTTATAAGTCACGATAACCGAGTGGATCACGCAGATCGGAATTTCGAGTCAAGAGACCCGAGTTCGATCCCTGATGAGTTTTTCAAATAACCTTATGTACGAATTACATCGTTGGCTTGGACATAAGGACGGCGACGGGCTCACCACCTGTCACGTTGTCCCGAAAATATCATCGGTGGAAGGTGGGTCGAAGGGATTTAATTGTCTAGACTAAGACCTCTGTCAACTTCTGTGTGGTGTGAAGATATTTTTTTCATAATTTAATAACCCTTGCTGTTACACTCAACGTTGTTGGCATTTAAAAAAATACAAAACCAGAGATATTATTTTTTTTAATCTGTTAAGAGCAAAGTGGTATGTAAGCTAAAATATTACCAACGTGTAAATTACAGTCTCCGCAAATGATTTATAACCCATTAACAATACCTCGGAGATTAATTCCGAATATCTGTTGTTAGATATGTTCGTACTAATTGGTGATACGTTTTCTGGTGAGCCTAACAAATCCCAAAACGGAGATAAGTAAATGATAAAAAAAGTTAGAAACTTAAATAATAAAATAAATATCTTCACGCCATTCCCAATACAAGGGTAGACAGTGGTCTAGACAAATGAGTCCTTTCGACCCAACTTTCACCGACGACCTTTTTTTGGGACCGTGTCAGGTGGTGAACCCGTCGCCGTCTTTATGATCTTACATAAGATTTAAAAAAAATCATTGGTACTAGCCCTGGGGAACGAATTCGGGTCTCTTGACTCGAATTCCGATCACCCAACCATTAGGTTATTGTAATTGAAGAAGGAGTAAATCTTTAAAATAAAATAAATAAATACCTTAAGTTTATTGAAATAACGGATAAACTCGTGAAGGGAAGAATTATGGGGCGAGTTTACTTATGATAAACCTACGTAATTGCACCAGCACGCATATTCCCAATGCTGGGGTAGACAAGGGTTTAAACAATCTTGTATTTTTGGACCACATTTCGCTATTGTCTTTTTGGGACGTCACAGATGGTGAGAATATCACTGTTTTTGTGTCTAAGCCAACGAGCAACCAATACTTTCATAGATAAATGAATCATTATATACATATCACTTCTGTAACTCTACTTATAAGTCACGATAACCGAGTGGATCACGCAGATCGGAATTTCGAGTCAAGTGGGTCACTTGTTCGATCCCTAGGTGGGCGGTTCGTACCAATGGGTTTTTCAAAAACGATGTACGAATTATATCGTTGACTTGGGCATAAAAATGGCAACGGGCTCACCACCTACCACGTTGCCCCGAAAATATCTTCGGTGGAAGGTTGGTCGGAGGGACTTAATTGTCTAGACTAGACCTCTGTCTACCCCTGTATTGGAAATTACGTGAAGAAGATATAATTTATAAATTATACGTCCAAGAACTAAGCGGACGCTTCTGCCGCTACGTTTATAGGCCGGCTCAACCGTAGCATACATATATATACATAACGGCCTGTTAAGGTCCACTGCAGGACATAGGCCTCTCTAATAGGGGGCGATCGTAGTACCGACCACTCGCACCTCAGACGCTGCTGCTCATCTACGGTCTAATAATTTTGCTCTGATATTTTTGGAGATGGTTATCGCGCCATCTCCGGGTTGACATAAGGATGTTCAAGGCTGTTTCCTTTAGTCACCTCTTACGACACCCACGGGAAGAGAGTATTATCTTAGGGAGAATATTCTAACGCCGTTTCCAAACGGTCACCTAGCAGAATACTGGCCTGAAGTAGAGGTATCATGTGCCTCTGCTTTACTTCGGTGAGTAAGGTAAATGGGGACCCATATCTTGTCCCCTCTTACCCCTCTCTTCTTTCTACTTTCCAAATTCATTAAACATGAAATTACCTTCACTATTCCCAATACTGGGGTAGGCAGAGATCTAGAGAAGTTCTATCGACCCGCCTCCCAACAGAGACATTTTTTGGGACAACGTGACAAGTGGTGAGCCCGTCACTGTCTTTATATGCCAACACGAATTTAAAGACTTACAACCTCTCCATTAGAGCGTATATGGACGAAATCACTTTGCTTGGATCACCTGTAACTGTTTTGCCAGTTTTTAGGCCAGCAATTTCTTTTAAATAAAGGCTTTATTGTATTTTTTTCCACAAAAAATCGTTGTACTGTGGAGTTCTGTAGAGCGAATTCCCTCGTAGCAATCTGTATTCACATTGCTGACAAATATTATTATTTCCGCTTTCCTACGCGTTATGATTAAAGGGGGAGCATATGTCGACGTTACGTGCGAGCCTTTCAAATTTGTTTCCTGTCGCACAACGTCACATTATGAACGGTATTGGATTCAACATTGTGCTCAGGAATTTGTACTTCCTTTTTACTCCACAATGACATTTTGTTTATTAAATTGGAGTATGAAACGAACTAATATTCTTCACTGATGTACATATGTCATTACTAACTTTCCTCCTGCGTTGACTACTGTGAATGGCAGAAATAAGAGGTCTATTATAAATCTAAAATATATAACCTCTCTTTCTTTTATAGTAATGGCTACATCGTTGGATTGATAAATCTCTGCCAATGTCAAGATTGGGGAATACAAGGGCGTCTTTGGTTAAGTGTTATGACTCGTAGTGGATCAAAAAATGCTCCATGTGGTTGATAGCACTAAAAAAAGGGAAAAACGTAAAAGTTAATATTGTTATGATTGCTTATATATTAATGAAATAAGGAATTACATTTAACTCACTCACATACACACATACCTACATTACATGTAAGCCTTTTGATTGTATTTACTAATATTTACAGTTAAGTTTTTGTATTTACAGTTTTATATTATTACATATAGAAATAGATAGGGACACATTCACAACATCACATGCATTGCTCCGATTCCAATGTAAGGTGCTATAGCATTTGTGGTATGGGAATCGGAAATAACGAAGGCACCACAAAAACCCAGATCCGAGAAAATGTAGAAAAACTGGTTTTCCTTCATTGACCCGACCGGGAATAGAACCTGGGACCTCAAGATGACGACAACTTGAAAACCGGTGTTTACGCCACTCGTCCACGGAGGTCGTCATATAATATACATAATTATGTTCAAAAATTTGGCAAGAATATTCACAAAATTAGTGTTAGTTAAGGTTAGCAGATGGGAGATTTTTACAAGACGTTGGACATTAGCTGGCAGTAGATCATATAAAGGGACAGACAGATGGCTGCACTCAAAGAAGAGGTGTTCCAAGGTACCCTCATCCAGGCCACATTCACATGTTCACATACAACTCCATCCATAGTGATTACATACTCTTTGACACGGGCGGACTTGATGCTTTTTGACAATCCAAGTGATTATATTCTCTTTGTGACAATCCTTCTACGTCAATCCTGGCCGATAGTTTTGTTAGATTTAAACGACTTAATCGTATGAAGTAGCTTCTCAGAAGCTTCTAATGATTTGGCCAGTATTCAAATAGTGTTTTACATTTTAAGTTTATCTATATATAAGTTTATCTATATATATAGTATTTGAAAGGGACGAAGAAAGAACGAAGTGCGAAATTTGGGTAAATCAGGAATGTCTAGAACAGGTGAATGAAATTGTATACTTGGGGAGTGCGTTTAGCCGGGATGGAAGATGTGATTTAGATGTGGACAGGCGTGTCGCTGCCGGGAACAAAGTCAATGGTGCCCTGACTGCGTTAATCAAAAGGCAAGGCGTAGTGAAAAGTGCACGCCTTGCAATACATAACGCAGTGTTGGTACCGACTTTGTTATATGGCAACGAAACCTGGGTATGCCAGAAGAAGCATAAAAGCAGGTTGAATGCAGTGGAGATGCGATCTCTTCGTAAAATGTGCGGCCTTACCATGGCCGACCGAAAGCGAAACGAAGAGACTCGCAATATGGCAGGTTTGAAAGATGATCTTGTCACAAAAATGGATAAGGGCGTGCTTCGATGGTTTGGGCACGTTGAGCGAATGAGTGAAGACCGAATGGTGAAGAAAATATAAAGCGCGAAACTTAATTTTAAAAATGAGACTAACTGTCGAAGACCATGTGAGCAAATTGCTCACATGGTCTTCGACAGTCACGTCTAGGTATCCGAGTACTCTTGACCCTCCCCTCAACCATGTGAGCAATTTGCTCACATGGTCTTCGGCAGTTAGTCTCCACTCGTCGCATTTAATAAGGGTCAACGACTTAGTTTATATCGTAGTACCCGAACAAAGAATAAGATGGCACTAAAATATAACTTTCATAAATATATTATATATATATATATATATATATATATATATATATATATATATATATATATATATATATATATATATATATATATATATATATATATATATATATATATATATATATTTATGAAAGTTATATTTTAGCGCCATCTTATTCTTTGTTCGGGTACTACGATCTAAACTAAGTCGTTGACCCTTATTACAAGCGACGAGTGGCTGCTGTTGCAGTGTATTGGCGTTTTAATTAATTATTTCTATAAAGAAAAAAATAAATGCGCTCGCTGAATAGCAGTTTGTTAGCTCGAGCTTGTTAACGAAGTTAAAACGGGACATCGGGGAGCGGCGCAAGGAGCGCATCGCCACGGACAATTGGATGTTAGCGTGTGGTTCAATCGATAAACTGTTTTTAAGAGTAGTTTGCTTTTGTTTAATTCACTCAGATGTCACAAGGTTCGTCTTCCTTCGGGAAGTCGTGCGGTCTGGTCCCTCGTCAAAGCTGTCCCTGTTCAAGGGAATTTCAGTCAGCCATCACTACCATCTATGCACAGGGAGGACAACTCGCTGGCCCATGACGAAAAAGAGAAAGCCGATCTTCTAGGTTCTCTTTTTGCGTCCAACTCGACTGTCGATGATAGGGGGAACTCACCGCCGACCATCCTACCGACATATAGGCTTCCCGAGAAATTTTGTAATTAGGTAATTAATTTTCTCACAGACCGGAGCATCAATGTGGTAGTTGACGGCGCATGCTCGGACTCCAAGTCTGTGAACGCTGGTGTCCCACAAGGCTGTGTGCTATCGCCAACCCTATTTCTTCTGCATATCAATGATTTGTTACAAATTAGTAACATCCATTGCTATGCAGATGACAGCACCGGTGATGCCCTATATACCGGCCGTACTAATATTTCTCGGGAGCACGTCGACGAGTACCGGAACAAACTTGTGTCTGAAGTCGAAATTTTGTCACGAAAAATCTCGGGCTGAGGCCGACTAAATTTGGTACAGTTCAACCCTAAAAAGACCTTGTGTCTTTTTTGTGTCGTTTGGCGCGTTTACCGCTAAAAAAAAAAAAAATAAGATGGGCAGCAGCGTTTGAGGTGCGAGTGGTTTGGTGCTGCGATCGCCAACCGTGGCGATTACGGGAAATCCTCCCCTGGAATTGGTATGTCCTGCAGTGGACTTTAACAGGCCGTTATATATGTATTTAGCGTATAATAAAGATTTTTATAAATAAAAGCGTTAACGCTTCTCTTATTACTTGGACCGAAAATTTTATAAATATACTTATGTAAATGAATGCTTTTGTCGTCGTCGGCTAGACTTCTATTAACATCAGCGTTTACTCGGGGCGTTGCAACAGAGGTTAAACTTCAGCTATAATGGGCCATAGCTGTATTTAATTTGTGTATGAAAATCTTCAATTAGAATTACCCAGCATAATTTCTAAAATTATTCATTAAAAAATTACAATAACAAAGTAAAAAAAATGTAAAATATCGTTGCGCTGTTCCCAAAACTGGGGTGCACGGTTAAGTACTTTCGACCACATCTTTCACCGAAGACATTTTTGGGACAACACGTGGTGAGCCTGTAGTATATTATAATAGATCAAAGTTAAAGACAGCTGACAACTAGGGTATGCGTAATCTTAGTCTGTTGGCTCTTGGCAGTCTTTCTTTATCTATTGTCATTAAAGCTCAATCCCAATCGCATCTTACCACACCCGCAGAGATAATTAATATTCTTATGCGGATCATCATCACCATTATACCGGCATGTAAAGTCCCCTGCAGGACATAGGCCTCCCATAGGGTTGATTTGCCATAATCCTGTAATAAAGCCTCTCCTGTACGTAAAATCGCAACGCATGACGTCGATCGACCGTAAAATCACCAGACACGTAGCACTTTAAACTTTAACGGTGTTGCCCGTCATCACTCCGCTGAATTATGGCCAGGTATTATTCGAGATGGTAAAATAAATAATGAATAAATAAATATCTTCACGCAATTCCCAATACAGGGGTAGACAGAGGTCAAGTCTAGACAATTAAGTCCCTTTGACCCACCTTCCACCGAAGATATTTTCGGGACAACGTGACAGGTGGTGAGCCCGTCGCCGCCTTTATGTCCAAGCCAACGATGAAATTCGTACATAAGTTTTTTGAAAAACTCATTGGTACTGCCACCTGGGGATCGAACTCGGGTGTCTCGACTCGAAATTCCGACCACCCAACAACTCGGCTATCGTGACTTTTTTCGAGATGGTCATCCCGCGAAATATGGGTAGCCAGTTGCATTTTTTAAGGCTTTACACTAACACCCACGGTAAGAGAGGGGTTATTCGTAGGTCGATACCACATGGTTAATGTTTGTTTTTTGCGGATACCGCACTAGTTAGTACTTAAGTGAAAAAAGATCATTACAGTGCGATCTATTCTAACTTTAAAAGTCTCGATAGCCAGTGGTTGTGAGATCGGGTCAAGAGACCCGAGTTCGATCCCTTTAAAACTTATGTTCGATTTCCATCGTTTGCTTGGGCATAAAGACTCCGACGGGTTCACCACGTGCCACGTAATCCCAAAAATATCTTTGACTTTTGTCTTGTCCAGTATTGGGAATGGCGTGAATATATATCTTATTTATATTACATACATACATACCATAACGGCCGGTTAAAGTCCACCGCCGGACATAGGCCTCTCCATAGGGTTGATTTGCCATAATCCTGTAATAAAGCCTCTCCTGTACGTAAAATCGCAACGCATGACGTCGATCGACCGTAAAATCACCAGACACGTAGCACTTTAAACTTTAACGGTGTTGCCCGTCATCACTCCGCTGAATTATGGCCAGGTATTATTCGAGATGGTAAAATAAATAATGAATAAATAAATATCTTCACGCAATTCCCAATACAGGGGTAGACAGAGATCAAGTCTAGACAATTAAGTCCCTTTGACCCACCTTCCACCGAAGATATTTTCAGGACAACACGTGGTGAGCCTGTAGTATATTATAATAGATCAAAGTTAAAGACAGCTGACAACTAGGGTATGCGTAATCTTAGTCTGTTGGCTCTTGGCAGTCTTTCTTTATCTATTGTCATTAAAGCTCAATCCCAATCGCATCTTACCACACCCGCAGAGATAATTAATATTCTTATGCGGATCATCATCACCATTATACCGGCATGTAAAGTCCCCTGCAGGACATAGGCCTCTCCATAGGGTTGATTTGCCATAATCCTGTAATAAAGCCTCTCCTGTACGTAAAATCGCAACGCATGACGTCGATCGACCGTAAAATCACCAGACACGTAGCACTTTAAACTTTAACGGTGTTGCCCGTCATCACTCCGCTGAATTATGGCCAGGTATTATTCGAGATGGTAAAATAAATAATGAATAAATAAATATCTTCACGCAATTCCCAATACAGGGGTAGACAGAGATCAAGTCTAGACAATTAAGTCCCTTTGACCCACCTTCCACCGAAGATATTTTCAGGACAACGTGACAGGTGGTGAGCCCGTCGCCGCCTTTATGTCAAGCCAACGATGAAATTCGTACATAAGTTTTTGAAAAACTCATTGGTACTGCCACCTGGGGATCGAACTCGGGTGTCTCGACTCGAAATTCCGACCACCCAACAACTCGGCTATCGTGACTTTTTCGAGATGGTCATCCCGCGAAATATGGGTAGCCAGTTGCATTTTAAGGCTTTACACTAACACCCACGGTAAGAGAGGGTTATTCGTAGGTCGATACCACATGGTTAATGTTTGTTTTTGCGGATACCGCACTAGTTAGTACTTAAGTGAAAAAGATCATTACAGTGCGATCTATTCTAACTTTAAAAGTCTCGATAGCCGAGTGGTTGGGTGATCGGAATTTCTAGTCAAGAGACCTGAGTTCGATCCCTTTAAAACTTATGTTCGATTTCCATCGTTTGCTTGGGCATAAAGACTCCGACGGGTTCACCACGTGCCACGTAATCCCAAAAATATCTTTGACTTTTGTCTTGTCCAGTATTGGGAATGGCGTGAATATATATCTTATTTATATTACATACATACATACCATAACGGCCGGTTAAAGTCCACCGCCGGACATAGGCCTCTCCCATAGGGAGGATTTGCCATAATCGCCACGCTTGACAAGCGGATTGGCGATCGCAGTCTACCAGACCAGTCGCAGACGTACCCATCTGCGATATGGATATTTTTTCTTATATTCTTAGAGTTGATTATCCCGCCATCTGTCGGTTGCCATAGTGATATTTAAGGTTGTTTTCCCAAGTCGCCGCTTACGAAACCCACGGGAAGAAAGGGAGTGTCAATATTCTTACGCCGTTACCACACGGAATTTATTTCTATTGTATTATTTTAATTTAATTCTAAACAATCCGTACTTCACGTAAACGCGTATTTAACAAACGTAACCAGGTAGGAGTGAAATTAATTGTAAGTGTGGGTAATCCAGTACTAAGCCCCGGTAACAATTAACAGTGCTGTTCATGAATGTAATAATGTTAACTGCGTCTGCTATCTGTCGTTAGTGAAATGAGTTCGTGTTAATTTAATTTAATAATGTGGTCTGGTTAAATGATAAATTAATAATATTTATTTATTAATAGTCGAGTGTTCGGTGATCGAAATTCGAGTCAAGAGTACCGAGTTCGATCCCCAAGGTTCGTTCAAATGTGTTTTTTATTTATTCGTTGCGGACATAAAGACGGTGACGGGCTCACCACTTGTTACGTTGTCCAAAATATCCTCGATCTGCCGGTGTGCCGAAAGGACTTAATTGTCTAGACTAGACCTCTGTCTACCCCTGTATTGGGAATGGCGGGAAGACAGTGACCCGAAAGGAGTTCATTGCGTAGACATCTGCGTACCCCGTAATGGGAAATTGCGTGAGGTTATAAAATCATTGAAAAGCATTTAGTGCTTTTACTTATCACAATTACTTTATTAATTACAAAACATCAGCTTACTAGCTTACTTACAAGAACCATGTAAATTGATATTTTAACTTTATTGTTATTTACTCAGACTTACCTCCACGTCCTCCACGTCCAAGCCATGCTGGGCTTATTGTTATATTAATAAAAATTTATGAGTCACGATAGCCGAGTGGTTGGGTGATCGGAATTTCTAGTCAAGAGACCTGAGTTCGATCCCCAGGAGGCAGGCTCGTACCAATGGGTTTTTCAAAAACTTATGTACGAATAAAATCGTTGGCTTGGACATAAAGACGGCGACGGGCTCACCACCTGTCACGTTGTCCCGAAAATATCTTCGGTGGAAGGTGGGTCGAAGGGTCTTAATTGTCTAGACTAGACCTCTGTCTACCCTTGTGTTGGGGATTGCGCGAAGATATTTCTTTATTTTTATTTAATAAAAATTTATAAAATAAACCTATAATCAGTTTATTCATAGATCATCTCAATAATTTAATATATGATTATCTGTAAACCCTATAACCAATAAGGTTTTTAAATCCCTTCTGGTTGAGTTGTGTCATATGAAAATTTCTGGCAACTCCTTAAAATAATAGATGCTGTATGTAAATATATTTTGATCCTTTGTAGTTTTAGATTTTGCAAATTTTGTTACCTAAGTAACAGATATTTCAACCAACCCCGAAACCCTCAAAATACATTTGAAATGTAATTATTATTATGTCTAAAAACAATACACAGATAATGTAAGTAGTTAAGCATATGTGTTATTAAATTGGACACAACCGAGCTACCACAAACAGTCAAACCTAAAACAATGTAGAAAAAGTGGTTTTGTACTTTTCTACTCTAGTGGTTTTCTTTTAATACTGGCGACGCCATGTAAACCGTTGTGTACGCTACAAGTGCAAAGATTTTGACCAATTTTTTTATAATAAAACGTATCCCGAACACTATTTTCCTTCGATACAACGAAATATAATATAAAGGGTCGGTCCAAACTAAATTTTTCCGTTTACAATCAATAACAGCGCGTACATAAAAGAGGCCCTAAACGTGACCCTCGCCCAGATCCATAGTGTACGTTAGATAAAGGGTATCTTTGTCCATAAAATGTTACCATTACTTCACATGACACGTGGCTTTTCAAAGTAATCGTTTTTACGTGAAGGGATTTTTTCCATTAAATGTTGTCAATAGAGAATTTCGAGGGTACTAACATGATCATCTTTTATCACCCGACTGCGCGAAAGGAATGTCGTACAAGAGAATTTTTTCTTCGAAAAGCAAACTAATTATTGTTAGCACAATCCTTACTCCTTTCCATTCTCGATTATGCTGACGCAAGCTATCTTGACTTAATCGAAGTTCAACTAAACAAGCTTGAGCGAATTCAAAATTTAGCTATTAGGTTTATTTTTGGTCTACGCAAGTATGACCATATCTTCGACTTTCGTTCAAAGCTTAAGTGGATACCCATTCGCTTTCGCCGGAATCTGCACACTGTATTTCTTCTGTACTGTGTATTGTTCAATCCTACGACACCAAGATACTTAAAGAATAATTTTAAGTTTCTTTCTCATGTCAGACCAGATAGAGTTTTACCATCTGCAGGAGAATTTATTCTCGTTTCACAAATTCAAATTCAAATTCAAATTTATTTATTGCAGATACATGGTAGTGGTATGGTGATACAATATTTAATGGGCAACATGTACTGCCGCGTACGGCGTGCAATCATAATTAAATTTATATTAAAATGTTTATTTCCTATCAATCTAAAAAAGAATCTTTCCATAATTCTATTCCATAAGTCTTAAATTTTAAAACAGATTTATATAATAGTTCAATAAATAATCTACAATTTATATAATGTTACAAATAAATTTAAATTACAATATAAATAATAAATTCAATTAGTTAAGTCAAATCACAATTAGTTAATTAAACGTCAATTTGGTATTTAAATAATCATTAACACTGTAAAAGCAGTAATCTAAGAGCCATTTAGACAACCTATTTTTAAATAATGATACAGGCATCTCTTTAAATTGACTGGGCAGTTTATTATAGATAGTGCCTGCAGAGTAATAACAGTTAGTTCTAAATAAATTTAACCTACAGCTAGGAGATACAGTCGGTTTTGACGTCTATTTCTTGGTATTATATTATTAAATTGTACAAATTGATCGGAGTGTTCTTTTACAAAAATGCATGCCTCCCTAATATACATGCATGCCACAGGAAGTATTTTTAATTCTTTAAATAGTGGGCGACAACTATCCATAAACCAAGCGCCACAAATAGCACGTACACACTTTTTTTGAATTTTAAAAACTTTTCTAACGTAACAGAATTTCCCCACAATAGGAGCCCATATGCTAACACACTGGAGACATATCCGAAGTATGCAC
This sequence comes from Sericinus montela, assembly GCA_029286605.1. NCBI lineage: Eukaryota > Metazoa > Arthropoda > Insecta > Lepidoptera > Papilionidae > Sericinus > Sericinus montela. Next base: position 2,452,509 of record JAGSMR010000024.1, read on the forward strand.
AACGTGCGGCATCTTTCGATACAGTAATTCGAAGTCTTCTTATAGCATAAACAAAGCGGTTAAGTTTGTCACAAACATATTCAGTGTGAGCTTTCCAGTTACAATTTTCATCCAACAATAACCTAAATATTTTATGACTGGAACCGTTTTTATTTCGATTCCATCGTGTGTAATTTTCATCACCGCATTATTGGACTTAAATGTTTTAAAACTCACGACATTTGTTTTATTTAAATTTATCTGCAAGTTATTAATTTGTAACCAGTGTATTACATTATGCAGAGCATTGTTCACCTCATATTCTAAACTGTTTAAGTCCTTACTTTTAATAACAATAGATGTATCATCAGCAAATAAGATGGATTGATGTTTAGATACATTCGGTAAGTCATTAATGTATAATAAAAAGAAATGGTCCCAAAATGCTTCCTTGCGGTACGCCATATCTGTTATATTTAGTGTTCGATACATAGGTCATTCTATTACCGTTAATGAGTTTCGAAATCTCTGTACATTGCTTTCTATTTTGTAAGTAACTTCTTAACCAGTCATTACATTTTCCCCTTATTCCATAAGCATTTAATTTCTGCAGTAATGTGTCATGATGTACAAGGTCGAATGCTTTGGTCATATCGAGAAAAACAACTGCCACTTTTTCTTTAACATTTAATGCCTGAGTTATTGTTTTAAATAAACTAAAACAAGCTAAAGTGGTTGAACTATTTTTCTAAATCCGTATTGCTCGCTCTTTAACAATTTATATTTATTTACATACAATTGCATTCTCATTAATAAAGCTTTTTCAAAGATTTTAGATAATATGGGTATCAGTGTTATGGGTCTGTAGTTAGTCATATTACTTGGATCCCCCTTTTAAACAGTGGCCGGACAACTGAATGTTTTAATAAGTCTGGGAATATGCCTTCTTCAAAGATTTATTAATAATAAAGCTCAAATGATTAGTTATATATGGGGCACAAATTTTAATTATCTTAGTATTAATTCCATCATATCCAACCGAATTTGTATTTTTAAGAGATTTTATAATTTTAATTATTTCTACGTTATCAGTAGGATATAAATATATAGATTTGTCAATATTGATGTCAATAAATTTATAGAAGTCGTTATTATTATTTTTATAGTTATACAATCAGATAATTTAATAAAAATCGTTAAATAATTCACATATTGCTTTAGGGTCGTCATATGTTACATCATTTACTTTGATAATGTCAAGATATTGAACATAATTTTTACTAGCTGTTTGTTTCTTTATTATTTCCCAAGCAGCTTTACATTTGTTTTTGTTATTTTCTATGTGTTTTTTGTAATGAATTTTTTGTGATGTTTGCATACATTTCCTAAGTAATTTGCTGTATGCTTTGTATTTACGGAATTGGTATTTTTATTTAAATGCGAATATTTAAGCTTAAGGTAAAGTATTCTTTTAACAGTACATGATTTTTAATCCCTTAGATAACCAAGGCTTGCTGGGTTTATTTTCCTTTTAATTCTGATGACGGGAAAACACAAATTATAGAGTAGTGTAAACAACTCATGGAACTTTCTAAAACAGTCATTAAGGCTTATACCATCGTCATAAACTTCTGAAAATGAGAGACATGATAAGTGCTTGCAAAATTTCGATATATTTTCTTTACTATACAATCGGATATTTTCATACCATGATGTAGGTTTCGTAGACATATTCACATGGAAAGTTATTGTTTGGCCGGTTTCGTGATCTGACAATGCAAGCAAATGAATACCCGCGTTAACTTCGGAAATATTACTAACGATCTGATCTAGACACGATAAGCCTCTAGTAGGAAACTTTATATGGACCTCAAGATTAAAATTTTAAGAATTTCAAGCAACTTTTGAGTTACTGTAGTATTTTTGAATATTAATATTCCAGTCACCGCACAAAATGACACCCTTTCTTTTTTTATTGTTGGTTACTTTAAGTAGAAGGAGTTCTAATTTATCCAAAAGGTATGAACATCACTGTCCGGAGTTCTATAAATACAAAATATTTTAAGATCATTTAACGGTAGTTCAACTCCACAGCATTCAAATACATAATCACAAGTAAGCTGACTACAATCTATTACTTTATATTCTACATTTGATTTCAATAATATACATGTTCCGCCTCTGTTGATTTGTCGTGAATAAGAATTAGCTAATACGTAATTGTTAATATTTAAAATGTTTCATTACCTTTTGATATAAATGTTTCGCTCAAACAAATAGCATCAATAGTTATGTTTTTGTGTTTGTGTAGATCAGTGACTACAAATTCCAATTCAGTCGATTTGGATATTGCACCTGCAATGTTCTGATGAAAAAGAGAAAATGTATTTTGTCTATGGTGAACGAAAAAAGGTTTTGATATGTGTTCTATTCTCTTTTCCCTTAATGAGCTTGCCTTGAGTTACTGTATGATTATCTTTTTTTTTTGATTGCATTTAAAATAATATGGGATAGTCCCTTTTTCATATCATTAACCTTCGAATAAATTTGAGTAACAAGGGTAGTGTTATCTGTTTCTCGAGATTTCATTTTATGGAAATAATACGGAATGGTGCCTTTTTTTAAAAGTTTGTCAGATGATTTAGTTTTAATCAACCGTTCCCTGTTATTTTTAATTAGAGTTTTCAGATTCTGCACATCTAAAAACTTTTCAGCATAATCATCGCTATCAATTAGAAAATTTATCCTCTCACTGTAAGCCTGTAGCAGTTGTATTTTTATCATAAATATTGTAAGGAAACTTATTGTTCAAGTGTACGAATTTACAATTAGGATAAGTCTTTATCAGTGATTCAATGTGATGGTTAAAAGTTTGGGCACTGATTAAAGAATCATGAATAACTTGCAAAATATAAACTCGCAGATGACTCAACCTATAAAGTGCCAAACTAAGTGCCTTAATCAGCTCATATGGGTTGTTATCATTGGCTCCTACCGCCAGGACTACTTTATCGCTACTTCGAAGTGTTTTTGTAATTCTTTACAATATTTTAATGTTTCGGTGCTTGAAGAACCAGGCTTCATAAACGAAATAACTTTATATTTTGAATATTTTGTGTGATTTCTAGCTCTAGTTATATAACTATTTAACCCTACAGCTTGATCGTCTCCTAAAATGTATAAGGTCCTTGCATCGTCTATTAAAATTTGTTTACTTTCACATTTTTGAATATTCAGCAATCTTGAGTTTAAAGTGTTCTTGTTCCATGTTCACATGTATACAGAACCAGCTATTTTAAGCATTCCTTTACGGTGAAAGCCATTTGTTTATGGAATGAGCTTCCTCCGCATATCCATCGAGCAAAAACATTAGAAAAATTTAAGACTGAGGTTAAAACCACTTTTGTCCCTATGTTAACTCTCTGATGACATTTGTTTTTTACCCTCCCTTTTATATTATTTATTTATTTATTTATTTACACTTTATTGCAAACCTCACAAAGAAAGTTATACAAAGGCGGACTTAATGCCTTTAGGCATTCTCTGCCAATCAACCCGAGGCGTGGAGAAATATTGTTAAGGTGCTTTAAACTGGGTTACAGAATAAGAAAATCAATATAGGACCTAACGAAAATAAAGATGCAATATAAAATACTAATATAAATAATAAATATAATATATATACATATACATACATACACATATATACATATATATACATATACATACATACATATATAAAACTTAAAAAACATTATGACTGTAATGACCAATCACTAATTCTAACTGACAAAAGGTGTTCGCGTACAAGTCTTTTAAATATCGACTTATTGGTAACTTTTCTGATGTCTTCGGGCAAAGAATTCCAGAGCAGTGTAGCCTGAATGGTAAAGGAGTGACCAAAAAAATTGGTAAAGTGTTGCGGGATACTCATCTTGTAATTAGATGAAGACCGCAGGCACCGATCATGAATTGAGCATTGAAACTGAAATTTATCCTTAAGATACGAAGGGTAAGTAGTATCATTTATGATTGAGAAAAGAACAAGCAGAATTGTAGAGTTTCGCCTTTGTTGAATAGTAAGCCATTTAAGACGAGAACGGTATTGTGAAATATGGTCATACTTACGAAGGTTGAAAATATATCTTATACAATTATTAACAAGGCGCTCTAGCTTGTTTAGAAGATCTTTGTTCAAATCACTGGACAAGCATAAGCTTAGTTTCCCATGGAAGAAGATTTTTGAGGCGATAGAGCACTCGTAGCGTGGCGGTTACATATTATATGTATTATACGTATATATTTTTTATCTACTTGTAAGTATGTCTATTACACAATATGATTATTTCGTATATGTTAGTGTATTATTGTTATAATAATATTATATATAGGTTTAGTTTGTTTAGATATTAGTATGTATGTCTATTATTTGGACCACCTACCACTGTTCAATAATATAATTTTCCTTTCTTTTTGGAAAAAATTTTGCATATTATAAAGATAATAAAAATGAGAATAAAACGAAATTAAAAATATATAGTAAACTGCTTAAAAATGTATTGATATGGCAAAAAGAATTAATAATTATAAAATATTAAAAGACAGTAAAAATATTGGAAGGTCATCATGGGACATTATAAAAAGTGAAAAAAAAAAATTCTGGGAATAATACTAGATAATAAATGCAACTGGAAATCGCACATAGCATTTGTCTGTACGAGGATAAATAGATTTGTGTATGTATTAAGAAAACTGATGAAAACATCAACACCTCAGACAGCGTTAACGGCATACCATGGATATGTAGAATCTATACTCAGGTACGGACTGCTAATCTGGGGCAATAGCCCCGACTGGAAAAAGACCTTTATTGCACAAAAAAAAAATGCGTCAGGGTATTAGGTGGAGTTAGTTGGCATGAATCTTGTAAGCCACAAGAAGTTAAATATTCTGACATTACCAGCAATGTACATTCTGGAAGCCAGTGTACACGTTAAAACTAATAAAGATTCATTTAAAAAGGCAATTGATGTTTTTCCACGAAACACAAGAAACTGTGACAGAATTGTTCTCGATTGAGCTCCAAAAACGTCATTCTTTCAAAAAAGTTGATATGCCATGTCAATAAAGGTTTATAACAAATTGCCATCCCACTTAAAGGAACCAATGGCAATCGTGAGATTTAAGTAAACTGAAAACATGGCTCTTGTCTAAATGCTACTATGACAAATGAGTAACAGTATGACAGTAATACACATATTCAATGCATGGTACTTCACTTGACATACAAATTATGGGCAATTTTAATTGAAGAGTAAATTGATGATTATTTTTTTTTGTTTGTGAAGTGAGATTAATTCTATCTGCGTTTACTTAAAGAAACTTAAATGATTTTTGCATGCCTTATTCGGCAAACATGTGAGACAATTTAAAACTGTACCAACTCTAATACGTATACTCTAATACTCTAATGCTATACAATAAAGCTATACAATAAAGCTAATAAAGCAACAATAAATAAATAAATAATAATAATGCACCCGGTGGTAAGTGACCATTGTAGCATATGATACCAAAACTATTTTAAAATAAGTAGGTTAGGTATCGGCCTTGTTGGTAGGCACCCTGCCTTGAAAGCTAAGGGTTGTGGGTACGAACACGACTAGAGGAAAACATTTATGTGCTGAATATGAATGTACGAGTATGTACGCGAGTCGTGGACAACATTTATCTAAGTAAATATATGTGTATGTAATAGTATTGTACCGTTAGCTTGGACAATAAAAAAGCGACAGGCTCACCACATGTCACGTTGTCCTAGATAGGCTTCGGCGAAAAGTGGGCCGATAGGACTCCGTTGTCCTCTAGACCTTTGCCTATCCCAGTATGAAAAATTGCGTAAGTAAATATATTTTTTATGTAAATAATAATAATAAATAAATACATACATATATAAGTACAACATCATATTCATTGCTCTGATCCTAAAGTAAGCAGCTTAAGCACTTCAGAAAAAAGGAATAATAATGTATAATAATAATGTGTATTGTTCGCATTCCACAACCTAGCCTAGGTGACAAAGCTTTGCTTTGAAAGTAAATGATGGCGCTGTTATACTGTTTTAATAAATAAATATTAAATTTGATTCGTACTAACTGCGGCGTCGCAAGCGTAGGCTACTACAAAAGTAATTTATAACTGAAGACAAAATAAATAGTATAAATAAACACAAACTCACTTAAGTAAATCTTCAAAATTGGCTATTTTCTGATATAGAATATCACAAGAGTACCTTTTCGATATTCCCAACACTGGAGTAGTGAGGAAAACTGGGTGTTGCAATAATGGAGTGGATAGAGGTTCAGACAATTAAGTCATTTCGACAGATCTTTCATCGAAGAAACTTTTTGGGACAAAACGAAAGACGATGAGTCTGTCGCCGCGTTTAATATCAAGCTAACGATGTAAATCGTACATAAGATTTGAATAAATTACGGTTCCAACGTCCAGAGTCCAGAGACCCGACTTGGATCTCCAGGTGGTAGGCTCTTACCATAGATTTTTTTCAAGAACTTATGTACGATTTATATCGTTGGTATAAACATAAAGGCGACAGGCTCACTACACATTACGTTGCCCCTGGAAAACTGTCTTCAGTGAAAGAGGGAGGGATAAAATTAAATTAAAAAAAAAATTTAAAAATTAATTAGAAAAGAATTCAACAATTTTAGGAAGTACTACGAAATTGTCTCAAGTAAACATAACAAATAGTACGAGTGTCGGAGAAAAATACACTGGCATGATAATCCTCACGTAAGCGCTCCGACCTTTACAAGTGCGGTCCGAGCTTTCGTAAAGAAAATTGCGGAAGCTCATTTGATATTGAGTAGACACTGTTGAAAAGGTATGAGTCCTGTTTACAAAGTCCTGGGCTTCAAATCGGATCCTTTTTTTACTACGCGTTAGACGAAGAAGATTTTGTTATTTAAGAAAATAAAGAAATACGAATTGGAGAGATGAGGTTGTTCATAAATTTATCTTCGATATATGTCTTCACGCATTTCCCTAATTCGCTGGTAGACTGCGGTGTACAAAATATAGTTCTTTCGACCCACTTTTCACTGAAGTTTAGTTGGAACTATCTGACTGGTGGTAACTCGATCGCAACGTATGTGCGCAATGTAGTTACGCGAAACTTGGATATGTTTAGAAATTACGATAAAAAATTAATAAAAATAATATATTAGGAATAAAGACACTGTACAAGCAATTACATTTTTACAAATTACAGCGATTGATGCAATGTAGTACACTGTACAAATTTTACAAAGAAATCACGCAAAATTATAATTTTTTAATAAGTATCGACGACCTCCGTTGACAAGAGGGAACACACCGGTATTCACAATGATCCCAGCTCTGAGAACTTTGATTCCCGGACGGGTAAATGTAGAAAAACCACTTTTATAGCTGTCTTCTATTTTTCGGGTCTGGGAGTTTGTGCCACCTTCGTTGTTTCCGATTCCATAACACTTACGCTTAAGCTGCATACTTTGGGATCAGAGCAATTAATGAAAAATGCTCCCCATCCATGTATGTGTTTTCCATTATCAATTTAAACAAGCAAGGTTACAAATGGGTTTTATTTGTTTTTACGACATAGTGTGATGTGGGGGGCTGACTAACTCTTCTTCTTTCTACTTTTATTCAGATCTCTCCATATTTTACTTTGGCTTATTCATGTCATGCATTTTTTTATATCATTACATTTGTTATTACTATATAATATCGCACATTACAATAAGTTTAAAAAATCTACTCCGTTGATTGCTTTTAATCTGTTATAATATTAACGAACTCCTCGCAACGTATAAAAGTTAAAGTACTCATAAAAGTGGAGCATGTTGCTGGTCCGAAATCTTGGAAAATAATTTACGGGGGCGAGGTATGCTCCGGCCATATTTAATATTGATTTTATGGATCTTTGTTACGACTTTGTTTTCATAAAACAATAGCAGTCTGTGATATTCTTGATAAATAAAACAGTGACTACTGCAGTTTGGTGGAAATGTTTATTTAAATGTATATTTTTAATAACTTACTTGTGGTGTTAGTGTAATTATTGTTAGATACTAATACGGTAGTTGAAACTTGCTTAATTTTTCTTTTGTAAGCGCTTTATGAATGTTTACTTTGGGAACAGAACAATGTACATGGTGACAACCTCCGTGGATGAGTGGCGAACACACGCTCGGTTTAGACAACAAGTGATAAGGTTCAATTCTGGGACAGCATTGCTTAAATATTAAATAGCAATTTTAAAATTGCTATTTAATATTTAAGCAATGCTGTCATTTAAATGCCGACTTTATCACGTATTTTTTGGTCGGTGGTGAAGGAAAAGATTTTGATGAATTATCTAACAGCCATAAGTTATTTATTTTATTTAAATTAATATAACCATTTCTAGAATCTTGTTTTTTTAATATACCAACTTTGCGCAATATAAAACTTTAAGTACTCATAAAATTAGAAATGTACGCGGAGTTTGGCCCGCAAATACTCTGCGAACAAATTATTGGTCGAAACAAGAAAGTTTCAGCTATTTTAAAAATGGCATGACTCTACTTCGATAAGCCAATAAACCTCAATAGTGTGAAAATATTTTTTAAATAAGTTTTTTTTATATGCGTACATAAAGCATGGAGTGGTTGAAGGATCGCTATTCGATTTGAAAGACTCGTGTTTGATTCCAAGAAGATTGAATCTGAAGAATTTTATGTACAATTGAATCGTTAACTTGGACATTAATATGGAGACAGGCTCACCAACTGTCAAACTGTCCCAATTAATCTCCGTCGAAATATTGGTCGCAGTCCACGTGATTGTAAGTTGTTTTCTCGACTGCAGGACATGGACCTCACTCATGAGAAGTGCTTCACGCAATTGCCACGCTTAGCAAACATATTGGTTAGTATCTAATACTCACAACTTTAATGTTGCTGGGCATCACCGGTCTGCTTAATTTTAGTCCGGTATTTCTTGATATGGTTATTTCGCTGTTCGTTGGGAGCCATGCCATATTTAAGAATTTCAATCGCTCAAACACGTATCCGCGCATAAGAACGCAAATTCATTCCACCGAGAGGATGATGAAATTAAAAACAAACACCCTTATTTCAGCATAAAATATGGGTTGATTCTGCCACCTACTTGGGATCCTGTAATAAACATATTTCCGTTTGCATCACGCAATACAGGGGAAAACAGAGGTCTAGTCTAGACAATTAAGTCCCCTAGACCCACCTTCCACCGAAGATATTTTCGGGACAACGTGACAGGTGGTGAGCCCGTCGCCGTCTTTATGTCCAAACCAACGATATAATTCGTACATAAGTTTTTGAAAAACCCATTGGTACGAGCCTGCCACCGGGGAATCGAACTTGGGTATCTTGACTCGAAATCCCGACCACCCAACCACTCGGCTATCGTGACGTAAAAAAAAAGTCCAAGCATACCTAAATTCAAAACACAGTAAGACTAATTGTAAAGATAAAATCCGAAGCTTATAATGAGAATGGGAAATAAAATAGGGAATAGATTAAACACCTCAGTCCCTCATGACAACTGACGCTGTAAAGAACTCAAGTTAGAAACTTCAAAATAAAACAAAATGCGACAAAGTCTGTAAAAAATCGATTTATTTTTAAATGTATTCGTGTGAGTACAAAAAAGCATTCAATGTTTTACAACAATTAGATTAAACTATAACAAATTGATTATATTGTATTGCTAAATGATTTTAACAAAATACTAATGATGTATAAATAGTCTAATGTTGTAATCAAAGTCTCTATTTTACAACGCCTATAAATAATATAAAAACAAAATTTAGTAAAACAAGAAGTCTTTTATATTGGTTTCTGATTTTAAAACATTTGTTTCCAATGTAAATGGTCCGTCTGTAAAAAAAGCAATTATTAATTAAAATTACTTAATTATTTTAATGTATAGAGTTAAAATATATCCTAAAAGATAGAGAGAAAAAAAACTCAATAAATATGTATTACATATCGTGGTAATTTATATATTTTTTAAAGGAACACTAATAATAAAAGCAACTGTAATCGTGTGGTTGGGTGACCGGAATTTGAGTCAAGAGACCCGAGTTCAATTCTCAGGAGATAGACTGGTATCAATGACTTTTTTTCAAAACTGATGTACGATATATATCGTTTGCTTGGACATAGAGACGGAGGAACACGTTGTCCCAAATTGTCTCGGCGAAAGTCATACGTGTGGCCTCCATGTATCTAGACCTCTGCCTACTTCAGTATGCGAAATTGCGTGGAGATAAATTTTTTTTTTCTGAGAATTTCTCTCGAATTTCTTAAAAATTTTTTTCTCTATTCGAAATCCAAAACCGAAGTTTGCAGAAGTCACTACTAACTAGGCAATCTGACCGCAAATTTTTTAAGCAATTCGTTCAATAAATTATTCTTTCACCATGTTCGCAATCTTACCAACTTCAAACCATTCTGTTCTGGGATACCCGGTGTCTTCGCGTGACGATACAATGGCCTCTCGCAGAGCGAAGGCAACGCTCACTGCCAGACACATTGGTGGTTCTGTTACCGCTGAAAATTTTCAAGAAATATCTTAATTATTTCTTGTTTTTACGCGAAGACTACACATTTTAAATAAAAAGATTTACAGATTTCGCGTTTTTAACTAGTTTACAAACACTTTTTATTTCCCGACATTTCGGATGCTTCGTATAATAAAGATTTTTATAAATAAAAGCGTTAACGCTTCTCTTATTACTTGGACCGAAAATTTTATAAATATACTTATGTAAATGAATGCTTTTGTCGTCGTCGGCTAGACTTCTATTAACATCAGCGTTTACTCGGGGCGTTGCAACAGAGGTTAAACTTCAGCTATAATGGGCCATAGCTGTATTTAATTTGTGTATGAAAATCTTCAATTAGAATTACCCAGCATAATTTCTAAAATTATTTATTAAAAAATTACAATAACAAAGTAAAAAAAATGTAAAATATCGTTGCGCTGTTCCCAAAACTGGGGTGCACGGTTAAGTACTTTCGACCACATCTTTCACCGAAGACATTTTTTGGGACAACACGTGGTGAGCCTGTAGTACATTATAATAGATCAAAGTTAAAGACAGCTGACAACTAGGGTATGCGTAATCTTAGTCTGTTGGCTCTTGGCAGTCTTTCTTTATCTATTGTCATTAAAGCTCAATCCCAATCGCATCTTACCACACCCGCAGAGATAATTAATATTCTTATGCGGATCATCATCACCATTATACCGGCATGTAAAAGTCCCCTGCAGGACATAGGCCTCTCCCATAGGGTTGATTTGCCATAATCCTGTAATAAAGCCTCTCCTGTACGTAAAATCGCAACGCATGACGTCGATCGACCGTAAAATCACCAGACACGTAGCACTTTAAACTTTAACGGTGTTGCCCGTCATCACTCCGCTGAATTATGGCCAGGTATTATTCGAGATGGTAAAATAAATAATGAATAAATAAATATCTTCACGCAATTCCCAATACAGGGGTAGACAGAGGTCAAGTCTAGACAATTAAGTCCCTTTGACCCACCTTCCACCGAAGATATTTTCGGGACAACGTGACAGGTGGTGAGCCCGTCGCCGCCTTTATGTCCAAGCCAACGATGAAATTCGTACATAAGTTTTTTGAAAAACTCATTGGTACTGCCACCTGGGGATCGAACTCGGGTGTCTCGACTCGAAATTCCGACCACCCAACAACTCGGCTATCGTGACTTTTTTCGAGATGGTCATCCCGCGAAATATGGGTAGCCAGTTGCATTTTTTAAGGCTTTACACTAACACCCACGGTAAGAGAGGGGTTATTCGTAGGTCGATACCACATGGTTAATGTTTGTTTTTTGCGGATACCGCACTAGTTAGTACTTAAGTGAAAAAAGATCATTACAGTGCGATCTATTCTAACTTTAAAAGTCTCGATAGCCGAGTGGTTGTGAGATCGGGTCAAGAGACCCGAGTTCGATCCCTTTAAAACTTATGTTCGATTTCCATCGTTTGCTTGGGCATAAAGACTCCGACGGGTTCACCACGTGCCACGTAATCCCAAAAATATCTTTGACTTTTGTCTTGTCCAGTATTGGGAATGGCGTGAATATATATCTTATTTATATTACATACATACATACCATAACGGCCGGTTAAAGTCCACCGCCGGACATAGGCCTCTCCCATAGGGAGGATTTGCCATAATCGCCACGCTTGACAAGCGGATTGGCGATCGCAGTCTACCAGACCAGTCGCAGACGTACCCATCTGCGATATGGATATTTTTTCTTATATTCTTAGAGTTGATTATCCGCCATCTGTCGGTTGCCATAGTGATATTTAAGGTTGTTTTCCCAAGTCGCCGCTTACGAAACCCACGGGAAGAAAGGGAGTGTCAATATTCTTACGCCGTTACCACACGGAATTTATTTCTATTGTATTATTTTAATTTAATTCTAAACAATCCGTACTTCACGTAAACGCGTATTTAACAAACGTAACCAGGTAGGAGTGAAATTAATTGTAAGTGTGGGTAATCCAGTACTAAGCCCCGGTAACAATTAACAGTGCTGTTCATGAATGTAATAATGTTAACTGCGTCTGCTATCTGTCGTTAGTGAAATGAGTTCGTGTTAATTTAATTTAATAATGTGGTCTGGTTAAATGATAAATTAATAATATTTATTTATTAATAGTCGAGTGTTCGGTGATCGAAATTCGAGTCAAGAGTACCGAGTTCGATCCCCAAGGTTCGTTCAAATGTGTTTTTTATTTATTCGTTGCGGACATAAAGACGGTGACGGGCTCACCACTTGTTACGTTGTCCAAAAATATCCTCGATCTGCCGGTGTGCCGAAAGGACTTAATTGTCTAGACCTCTGTCGACCCCTGTATTGGGAATGGCGGGAAGACAGTGACCCGAAAGGAGTTCATTGCGTAGACATCTGCGTACCCCGTAATGGGAAATTGCGTGAGGTTATAAAATCATTGAAAAGCATTTAGTGCTTTTACTTATCACAATTACTTTATTAATTACAAAACATCAGCTTACTAGCTTACTTACAAGAACCATGTAAATTGATATTTTAACTTTATTGTTATTTACTCAGACTTACCTCCACGTCCTCCACGTCCAAGCCATGCTGGGCTTATTGTTATATTAATAAAAATTTATGAGTCACGATAGCCGAGTGGTTGGGTGATCGGAATTTCTAGTCAAGAGACCTGAGTTCGATCCCCAGGAGGCAGGCTCGTACCAATGGGTTTTCAAAACTTATGTACGAATAAAATCGTTGGCTTGGACATAAAGACGGCGACGGGCTCACCACCTGTCACGTTGTCCCGAAAATATCTTCGGTGGAAGGTGGGTCGAAGGGTCTTAATTGTCTAGACTAGACCTCTGTCTACCCTTGTGTTGGGGATTGCGCGAAGATATTTCTTTATTTTTATTTAATAAAAATTTATAAAATAAACCTATAATCAGTTTATTCATAGATCATCTCAATAATTTAATATATGATTATCTGTAAACCCTATAACCAATAAGGTTTTTAAATCCCTTCTGGTTGAGTTGTGTCATATGAAAATTTCTGGCAACTCCTTAAAATAATAGATGCTGTATGTAAATATATTTTGATCCCTTTGTAGTTTTAGATTTTGCAAATTTTTGTTACCTAAGTAACAGATATTTCAACCAACCCCGAAACCCTCAAAATACATTTGAAATGTAATTATTATTATGTCTAAAAACAATACACAGATAATGTAAGTAGTTAAGCATATGTGTTATTAAATTGGACACAACCGAGCTACCACAAACAGTCAAACCTAAAACAATGTAGAAAAAGTGGTTTTGTACTTTTCTACTCTAGTGGTTTTCTTTTAATACTGGCGACGCCATGTAAACCGTTGTGTACGCTACAAGTGCAAAGATTTTGACCAATTTTTTTATAATAAAACGTATCCCGAACACTATTTTCCTTCGATACAACGAAATATAATATAAAGGGTCGGTCCAAACTAAATTTTCCGTTTACAATCAATAACAGCGCGTACATAAAAGAGGCCCTAAACGTGACCCTCGCCCAGATCCATAGTGTACGTTAGATAAAGGGTATCTTTGTCCATAAAATGTTACCATTACTTCACATGACACGTGGCTTTTCAAAGTAATCGTTTTTACGTGAAGGGATTTTTTCCATTAAATGTTGTCAATAGAGAATTTCGAGGGTACTAACATGATCATCTTTTATCACCCGACTGCGCGAAAGGAATGTCGTACAAGAGAATTTTTTCTTCGAAAAGCAAACTAATTATTGTTAGCACAATCCTTACTCCTTTCCATTCTCGATTATGCTGACGCAAGCTATCTTGACTTAATCGAAGTTCAACTAAACAAGCTTGAGCGAATTCAAAATTTAGCTATTAGGTTTATTTTTGGTCTACGCAAGTATGACCATATCTTCGACTTTCGTTCAAAGCTTAAGTGGATACCCATTCGCTTTCGCCGGAATCTGCACACTGTATTTCTTCTGTACTGTGTATTGTTCAATCCTACGACACCAAGATACTTAAAGAATAATTTTAAGTTTCTTTCTCATGTCAGACCAGATAGAGTTTTACCATCTGCAGGAGAATTTATTCTCGTTTCACATGTATACAGAACCAGCTATTTTAAGCATTCCTTTACGGTGAAAGCCATTTGTTTATGGAATGAGCTTCCTCCGCATATCCATCGAGCAAAAACATTAGAAAAATTTAAGACTGAGGTTAAAAACCACTTTTGTCCCTATGTTAACTCTCTGATGACATTTGTTTTTTTACCCTCCCTTTTATATTATTTATTTATTTATTTATTTACACTTTATTGCAAACCTCACAAAGAAAGTTATACAAAAGGCGGACTTAATGCCTTTAGGCATTCTCTGCCAGTCAACCCGAGGCGTGGAGAAATATTGTTAAGGTGCTTTAAACTGGGTTACAGAATAAGAAAATCAATATAGGACCTAACGAAAATAAAGATGCAATATAAAATACTAATATAAATAATAAATATAATATATATACATATACATACATACACACATATATACATATATATACATGCATACATATATAAAACTTAAAAAACATTATGACTGTAATGACCAATCACTAATTCTAACTGACAAAAGGTGTTCGCGTACAAGTCTTTTAAATATCGACTTATTGGTAACTTTTCTGATGTCTTCGGGCAAAGAATTCCAGAGCAGTGTAGCCTGAATGGTAAAGGAGTGACCAAAAAAATTGGTAAAGTGTTGCGGGATACTCATCTTGTAATTAGATGAAGACCGCAGGCACCGATCATGAATTGAGCATTGAAACTGAAATTTATCCTTAAGATACGAAGGGTAAGTAGTATCATTTATGATTGAGAAAAGAACAAGCAGAATTGTAGAGTTTCGCCTTTGTTGAATAGTAAGCCATTTAAGACGAGAACGGTATTGTGAAATATGGTCATACTTACGAAGGTTGAAAATATATCTTATACAATTATTAACAAGGCGCTCTAGCATGTTTAGAAGATCTTTGTTCAAATCACTGGACAAGCATAAGCTTAGTTTCCCATGGAAGAAGATTTTTGAGGCGATAGAGCACTCGTAGCGTGGCGGTTACATATTATATGTATTATACGTATATATTTTTTATCTACTTGTAAGTATGTCTATTACACAATATGATTATTTCGTATATGTTAGTGTATTATTGTTATAATAATATTATATATAGGTTTAGTTTGTTTAGATATTAGTATGTATGTCTATTATTTGGACCACCTACCACTGTTCAATAATATAATTTTCCTTTCTTTTTGGAAAAAATTTTGCATATTATAAAGATAATAAAAATGAGAATAAAACGAAATTAAAAATATATAGTAAACTGCTTAAAATGTATTGATATGGCAAAAGAATTAATAATTATAAAATATTAAAAGACAGTAAAAATATTGGAAGGTCATCATGGGACATTATAAAAAGTGAAAAAAAAAAATTCTGGGAATAATACTAGATAATAAATGCAACTGGAAATCGCACATAGCATTTGTCTGTACGAGGATAAATAGATTTGTGTATGTATTAAGAAAACTGATGAAAACATCAACACCTCAGACAGCGTTAACGGCATACCATGGATATGTAGAATCTATACTCAGGTACGGACTGCTAATCTGGGGCAATAGCCCCGACTGGAAAAGGGCCTTTATTGCACAAAAAAAATGCGTCAGGGTATTAGGTGGAGTTAGTTGGCATGAATCTTGTAAGCCACAAGAAGTTAAATATTCTGACATTACCAGCAATGTACATTCTGGAAGCCAGTGTACACGTTAAAACTAATAAAGATTCATTTAAAAAGGCAATTGATGTTTTTCCACGAAACACAAGAAACTGTGACAGAATTGTTCTCGATTGAGCTCCAAAAACGTCATTCTTTCAAAAAAGTTGATATGCCATGTCAATAAAGGTTTATAACAAATTGCCATCCCACTTAAAGGAACCAATGGCAATCGTGAGATTTAAGTAAACTGAAAACATGGCTCTTGTCTAAATGCTACTATGACAAATGAGTAACAGTATGACAGTAATACACATATTCAATGCATGGTACTTCACTTGACATACAAATTATGGGCAATTTTAATTGAAGAGTAAATTGATGATTATTTTTTTTTGTTTGTGAAGTGAGATTAATTCTATCTGCGTTTACTTAAAGAAACTTAAATGATTTTTGCATGCCTTATTCGGCAAACATGTGAGACAATTTAAAAACTGTACCAACTCTAATACGTATACTCTAATACTCTAATGCTATACAATAAAGCTATACAATAAAGCTAATAAAGCAACAATAAATAAATAAATAAATAATAATGCACCCGGTGGTAAGTGACCATTGTAGCATATGATACCAAAACTATTTTAAAATAAGTAGGTTAGGTATCGGCCTTGTTGGTAGGCACCCTGCCTTGAAAGCTAAGGGTTGTGGGTACGAACACGACTAGAGGAAAACATTTATGTGCTGAATATGAATGTACGAGTATGTACGCGAGTCGTGGACAACATTTATCTAAGTAAATATATGTGTATGTAATAGTATTGTACCGTTAGCTTGGACAATAAAAAAGCGACAGGCTCACCACATGTCACGTTGTCCTAGATAGGCTTCGGCGAAAAGTGGGCCGATAGGACTCCGTTGTCCTCTAGACCTTTGCCTATCCCAGTATGAAAAATTGCGTAAGTAAATATATTTTTTATGTAAATAATAATAATAAATAAATACATACATATATAAGTACAACATCATATTCATTGCTCTGATCCTAAAGTAAGCAGCTTAAGCACTTCAGAAAAAAGGAATAATAATGTATAATAATAATGTGTATTGTTCGCATTCCACAACCTAGCCTAGGTGACAAAGCTTTGCTTTGAAAGTAAATGATGGCGCTGTTATACTGTTTTAATAAATAAATATTAAATTTGATTCGTACTAACTGCGGCGTCGCAAGCGTAGGCTACTACAAAAGTAATTTATAACTGAAGACAAAATAAATAGTATAAATAAACACAAACTCACTTAAGTAAATCTTCAAAATTGGCTATTTTCTGATATAGAATATCACAAGAGTACCTTTTCGATATTCCCAACACTGGAGTAGTGAGGAAAACTGGGTGTTGCAATAATGGGTGGATAGAGGTTCAGACAATTAAGTCGTTTCGACAGATCTTTCATCGAAGAAACTTTTGGGACAAAACGAAAGACGATGAGTCTGTCGCCGCGTTTAATATCAAGCTAACGATGTAAATCGTACATAAGATTTGAATAAATTACGGTTCCAACGTCCAGAGTCCAGAGACCCGACTTGGATCTCCAGGTGGTAGGCTCTTACCATAGATTTTTCAAGAACTTATGTACGATTTATATCGTTGGTATAAACATAAAGGCGACAGGCTCACTACACATTACGTTGCCCCTGGAAAACTGTCTTCAGTGAAAGAGGGAGGGATAAAATTAAATTAAAAAAAAAATTCAACAATTTTAGGAAGTACTACGAAATTGTCTCAAGTAAACATAACAAATAGTACGAGTGTCGGAGAAAAATACAATGGCATGATAATCCTCACGTAAGCGCTCCGACCTTTACAAGTGCGGTCCGAGCTTTCGTAAAGAAAATTGCGGAAGCTCATTTGATATTGAGTAGACACTGTTGAAAAGGTATGAGTCCTGTTTACAAAGTCCTGGGCTTCAAATTGGATCCTTTTTTACTACGCGTTAGACGAAGAAGATTTTGTTATTTAAGAAAATAAAGAAATACGAATTGGAGAGATGAGGTTGTTCATAAATTTATCTTCGATATATGTCTTCACGCATTTCCCTAATTCGCTGGTAGACTGCGGTGTACAAAATATAGTTCTTTCGACCCACTTTTCACTGAAGTTTAGTTGGAACTATCTGACTGGTGGTAACTCGATCGCTACGTATGTGCGCAATGTAGTTACGCGAAACTTGGATATGTTTAGAAATTACGATAAAAAATTAATAAAAATAATATATTAGGAATAAAGACACTGTACAAGCAATTACATTTTTACAAATTACAGAGATTGATGCAATGTAGTACACTGTACAAATTTTACAAAGAAATCACGCAAAATTATAATTTTTTAATAAGTATCGACGACCTCCGTTGACAAGAGGGAACACACCGGTATTCACAATGATCCCAGCTCTGAGAACTTTGATTCCCGGACGGGTAAATGTAGAAAAACCACTTTTATAGCTGTCTTCTATTTTTCGGGTCTGGGAGTTTGTGCCACCTTCGTTGTTTCCGATTCCATAACACTTACGCTTAAGCTGCATACTTTGGGATCAGAGCAATTAATGAAAAATGCTCCCCATCTATGTATGTGTTTTCCATTATCAATTTAAACAAGCAAGGTTACAAATGGGTTTTATTTGTTTTACGACATAGTGTGATGTGGGGGGCTGACTAACTCTTCTTCTTTCTACTTTTATTCAGATCTCTCCATATTTTACTTTGGCTTATTCATGTCATGCATTTTTTTATATCATTACATTTGTTATTACTATATAATATCGCACATTACAATAAGTTTAAAAAATCTACTCCGTTGATTGCTTTTAATCTGTTATAATATTAACGAACTCCTCGCAACGTATAAAAGTTAAAGTACTCATAAAAGTGGAGCATGTTGCTGGTCCGAAATCTTGGAAAATAATTTACGGGGCGAGGTATGCTCCGGCCATATTTAATATTGATTTTATGGATCTTTGTTACGACTTTGTTTTCATAAAACAATAGCAGTCTGTGATATTCTTGATAAATAAAACAGTGACTACTGCAGTTTGGTGGAAATGTTTATTTAAATGTATATTTTTAATAACTTACTTGTGGTGTTAGTGTAATTATTGTTAGATACTAATACGGTAGTTGAAACTTGCTTAATTTTTTCTTTTGTAAGCGCTTTATGAATGTTTACTTTGGGAACAGAACAATGTACATGGTGACAACCTCCGTGGATGAGTGGCGAACACACGCTCGGTTTAGACAACAAGTGATAAGGTTCAATTCTGGGACAGCATTGCTTAAATATTAAATAGCAATTTTAAAATTGCTATTTAATATTTAAGCAATGCTGTCATTTAAATGCCGACTTTATCACGTATTTTTTGGTCGGTGGTGAAGGAAAAGATTTTGATGAATTATCTAACAGCCATAAGTTATTTATATTATTTAAATTAATATAACCATTTCTAGAATCTTGTTTTTTTTAATATACCAACTTTGCGCAATATAAAACTTTAAGTACTCATAAAATTAGAAATGTACGCGGAGTTTGGCCCGCAAATACTCTGCGAACAAATTATTGGTCGAAACAAGAAAGTTTCAGCTATTTTAAAAATGGCATGACTCTACTTCGATAAGCCAATAAACCTCAATAGTGTGAAAATATTTTTTAAATAAGTTTTTTTTATATGCGTACATAAAGCATGGAGTGGTTGGAGGATCGCTATTCGATTTGAAAGACTCGTGTTTGATTCCAAGAAGATTGAATCTGAAGAATTTTATGTACAATTGAATCGTTAACTTGGACATTAATATGGAGACAGGCTCACCAACTGTCAAACTGTCCCAATTAATCTCCGTCGAAATATTGGTCGCAGTCCACGTGATTGTAAGTTGTTTTCTCGACTGCAGGACATGGACCTCACTCATGAGAAGTGCTTCACGCAATTGCCACGCTTAGCAAACATATTGGTTAGTATCTAATACTCACAACTTTAATGTTGCTGGGCATCACCGGTCTGCTTAATTTTAGTCCGGTATTTCTTGATATGGTTATTTCGCTGTTCGTTGGGAGCCATGCCATATTTAAGAATTTCAATCGCTCAAACACGTATCCGCGCATAAGAACGCAAATTCATTCCACCGAGAGGATGATGAAATTAAAACAAACACCCTTATTTCAGCATAAAATATGGGTTGATTCTGCCACCTACTTGGGATCCTGTAATAAACATATTTCCGTTTGCATCACGCAATACAGGGGAAAACAGAGGTCTAGTCTAGACAATTAAGTCCCCTAGACCCACCTTCCACCGAAGATATTTTCGGGACAACGTGACAGGTGGTGAGCCCGTCGCCGTCTTTATGTCCAAACCAACGATATAATTCGTACATAAGTTTTTGAAAAACCCATTGGTACGAGCCTGCCACCGGGGAATCGAACTTGGGTATCTTGACTCGAAATCCCGACCACCCAACCACTCGGCTATCGTGACGTAAAAAAAAAGTCCAAGCATACCTAAATTCAAAACACAGTAAGACTAATTGTAAAGATAAAATCCGAAGCTTATAATGAGAATGGGAAATAAAATAGGGAATAGATTAAACACCTCAGTCCCTCATGACAACTGACGCTGTAAAGAACTCAAGTTAGAAACTTCAAAATAAAACAAAATGCGACAAAGTCTGTAAAAAATCGATTTATTTTTAAATGTATTCGTGTGAGTACAAAAAAGCATTCAATGTTTTACAACAATTAGATTAAACTATAACAAATTGATTATATTGTATTGCTAAATGATTTTAACAAAATACTAATGATGTATAAATAGTCTAATGTTGTAATCAAAGTCTCTATTTTACAACGCCTATAAATAATATAAAAACAAAATTTAGTAAAACAAGAAGTCTTTTATATTGGTTTCTGATTTTAAAACATTTGTTTCCAATGTAAATGGTCCGTCTGTAAAAAAAGCAATTATTAATTAAAATTACTTAATTATTTTAATGTATAGAGTTAAAATATATCCTAAAAGATAGAGAGAAAAAAAAAAACTCAATAAATATGTATTACATATCGTGGTAATTTATATATTTTTTAAAGGAACACTAATAATAAAAGCAACTGTAATCGTGTGGTTGGGTGACCGGAATTTGAGTCAAGAGACCCGAGTTCAATTCTCAGGAGATAGACTGCTATCAATGACTTTTTTTCAAAACTGATGTACGATATATATCGTTTGCTTGGACATAGAGACGGAGGAACACGTTGTCCCAAATTGTCTCGGCGAAAGTCATACGTGTGGCCTCCATATATCTAGACCTCTGCCTACTTCAGTATGCGAAATTGCGTGGAGATAAATTTTTTTTTTTTCTGAGAATTTCTCTCGAATTTCTTAAAAAAATTTTTTTCTCTATTCGAAATCCAAAACCGAAGTTTGCAGAAGTCACTACTAACTAGGCAATCTGACCGCAAATTTTTTAAGCAATTCGTTCAATAAATTATTCTTTCACCATGTTCGCAATCTTACCAACTTCAAACCATTCTGTTCTGGGATACCCGGTGTCTTCGCGTGACGATACAATGGCCTCTCGCAGAGCGAAGGCAACGCTCACTGCCAGACACATTGGTGGTTCTGTTACCGCTGAAAATTTTCAAGAAATATCTTAATTATTTCTTGTTTTACGCGAAGACTACACATTTTAAATAAAAGATTTACAGATTTCGCGTTTTTAACTAGTTTACAAACACTTTTTATTTCCCGACATTTCGGATGCTTCGTATAATAAAGATTTTTATAAATAAAAGCGTTAACGCTTCTCTTATTACTTGGACCGAAAATTTTATAAATATACTTATGTAAATGAATGCTTTTGTCGTCGTCGGCTAGACTTCTATTAACATCAGCGTTTACTCGGGGCGTTGCAACAGAGGTTAAACTTCAACTATAATGGGCCATAGCTGTATTTAATTTGTGTATGAAAATCTTCAATTAGAATTACCCAGCATAATTTCTAAAATTATTTATTAAAAAAATTACAATAACAAAGTAAAATAAATGTAAAATATCGTTGCGCTGTTCCCAAAACTGGGGTGCACGGTTAAGTACTTCCGACCACATCTTTCACCGAAGACATTTTTTGGGACAACACGTGGTGAGCCTGTAGTACATTATAATAGATCAAAGTTAAAGACAGCTGACAACTAGGGTATGCGTAATCTTAGTCTGTTGGCTCTTGGCAGTCTTTCTTTATCTATTGTCATTAAAGGCTCAATCCCAATCGCATCTTACCACACCCGCAGAGATAATTAATATTCTTATGCGGATCATCATCACCATTATACCGGCATGTAAAAGTCCCCTGCAGGACATAGGCCTCTCCCATAGGGTTGATTTGCCATAATCCTGTAATAAAGCCTCTCCTGTACGTAAAATCGCAACGCATGACGTCGATCGACCGTAAAATCACCAGACACGTAGCACTTTAAACTTTAACGGTGTTGCCCGTCATCACTCCGCTGAATTATGGCCAGGTATTATTCGAGATGGTAAAATAAATAATGAATAAATAAATATCTTCACGCAATTCCCAATACAGGGGTAGACAGAGGTCAAGTCTAGACAATTAAGTCCCTTTGACCCACCTTCCACCGAAGATATTTTCGGGACAACGTGACAGGTGGTGAGCCCGTCGCCGCCTTTATGTCCAAGCCAACGATGAAATTCGTACATAAGTTTTTTGAAAAACTCATTGGTACTGCCACCTGGGGATCGAACTCGGGTGTCTCGACTCGAAATTCCGACCACCCAACAACTCGGCTATCGTGACTTTTTTCGAGATGGTCATCCCGCGAAATATGGGTAGCCAGTTGCATTTTTTAAGGCTTTACACTAACACCCACGGTAAGAGGGTTATTCGTAGGTCGATACCACATGGTTAATGTTTGTTTTTGCGGATACCGCACTAGTTAGTACTTAAGTGAAAAAGATCATTACAGTGCGATCTATTCTAACTTTAAAGTCTCGATAGCCAGTGGTTGGGTGATCGGAATTTCTAGTCAAGAGACCTGAGTTCGATCCCTTTAAAACTTATGTTCGATTTCCATCGTTTGCTTGGGCATAAAGACTCCGACGGGTTCACCACGTGCCACGTAATCCCAAAATATCTTTGACTTTTGTCTTGTCCAGTATTGGGAATGGCGTGAATATATATCTTATTTATATTACATACATACATACCATAACGGCCGGTTAAAGTCCACCGCCGGACATAGGCCTCTCCCATAGGGTTGATTTGCCATAATCGCCACGCTTGACAAGCGGATTGGCGATCGCAGTCTACCAGACCAGTCGCAGACGTACCCATCTGCGATATGGATATTTTTTCTTATATTCTTAGAGTTGATTATCCCGCCATCTGTCGGTTGCCATAGTGATATTTAAGGTTGTTTTCCCAAGTCGCCGCTTACGAAACCCACGGGAAGAAAGGGAGTGTCAATATTCTTACGCCGTTACCACACGGAATTTATTTCTATTGTATTATTTTAATTTAATTCTAAACAATCCGTACTTCACGTAAACGCGTATTTAACAAACGTAACCAGGTAGGAGTGAAATTAATTGTAAGTGTGGGTAATCCAGTACTAAGCCCGGTAACAATTAACAGTGCTGTTCATGAATGTAATAATGTTAACTGCGTCTGCTATCTGTCGTTAGTGAAATGAGTTCGTGTTAATTTAATTTAATAATGTGGTCTGGTTAAATGATAAATTAATAATATTTATTTATTAATAGTCGAGTGTTCGGTGATCGAAATTCGAGTCAAGGTACCGAGTTCGATCCCCAAGGTTCGTTCAAATGTGTTTTTATTTATTCGTTGCGGACATAAAGACGGTGACGGGCTCACCACTTGTTACGTTGTCCAAAAATATCCTCGATCTGCCGGTGTGCCGAAAGGACTTAATTGTCTAGACTAGACCTCTGTCGACCCCTGTATTGGGAATGGCGGAAGACAGTGACCCGAAAGGAGTTCATTGCGTAGACATCTGCGTACCCCGTAATGGGAAATTGC
Organism: Sericinus montela; assembly: GCA_029286605.1. NCBI lineage: Eukaryota > Metazoa > Arthropoda > Insecta > Lepidoptera > Papilionidae > Sericinus > Sericinus montela. The sequence goes on from JAGSMR010000024.1 coordinate 2,476,999, forward strand.
GTGAGGTTATAAAATCATTGAAAAGCATTTAGTGCTTTTACTTATCACAATTACTTTATTAATTACAAAACATCAGCTTACTAGCTTACTTACAAGAACCATGTAAATTGATATTTTAACTTTATTGTTATTTACTCAGACTTACCTCCACGTCCTCCACGTCCAAGCCATGCTGGGCTTATTGTTATATTAATAAAAATTTATGGTCACGATAGCCAGTGGTTGGGTGATCGGAATTTCTAGTCAAGAGACCTGAGTTCGATCCCAGGAGGCAGGCTCGTACCAATGGGTTTTCAAAACTTATGTACGAATAAAATCGTTGGCTTGGACATAAAGACGGCGACAGGCTCACCACCTGTCACGTTGTCCCGAAAATATCTTCGGTGGAAGGTGGGTCGAAGGGGCTTAATTGTCTAGACTAGACCTCTGTCTACCCTTGTGTTGGGGATTGCGCGAAGATATTTCTTTATTTTATTTAATAAAAATTTATAAAATAAACCTATAATCAGTTTATTCATAGATCATCTCAATAATTTAATATATGATTATCTGTAAACCCTATAACCAATAAGGTTTTAAATCCCTTCTGGTTGAGTTGTGTCATATGAAAATTTCTGGCAACTCCTTAAAATAATAGATGCTGTATGTAAATATATTTTGATCCCTTTGTAGTTTTAGATTTTGCAAATTTTTGTTACCTAAGTAACAGATATTTCAACCAACCCCGAAACCCTCAAAATACATTTGAAATGTAATTATTATTATGTCTAAAAACAATACACAGATAATGTAAGTAGTTAAGCATATGTGTTATTAAATTGGACACAACCGAGCTACCACAAACAGTCAAACCTAAAACAATGTAGAAAAAGTGGTTTTGTACTTTTCTACTCTAGTGGTTTTCTTTTAATACTGGCGACGCCATGTAAACCGTTGTGTACGCTACAAGTGCAAAGATTTTGACCAATTTTTTTATAATAAAACGTATCCCGAACACTATTTTCCTTCGATACAACGAAATATAATATAAAGGGTCGGTCCAAACTAAATTTTTCCGTTTACAATCAATAACAGCGCGTACATAAAAGAGGCCCTAAACGTGACCCTCGCCCAGATCCATAGTGTACGTTAGATAAAGGGTATCTTTGTCCATAAAATGTTACCATTACTTCACATGACACGTGGCTTTTCAAAGTAATCGTTTTTACGTGAAGGGATTTTTCCATTAAATGTTGTCAATAGAAATTTCGAGGGTACTAACATGATCATCTTTTTATCACCCGACTGCGCGAAAGGAATGTCGTACAAGAGAATTTTTTCTTCGAAAAGCAAACTAATTATTGTTAGCACAATCCTTACTCCTTTCCATTCTCGATTATGCTGACGCAAGCTATCTTGACTTAATCGAAGTTCAACTAAACAAGCTTGAGCGAATTCAAAATTTAGCTATTAGGTTTATTTTTGGTCTACGCAAGTATGACCATATCTTCGACTTTCGTTCAAAGCTTAAGTGGATACCCATTCGCTTTCGCCGGAATCTGCACACTGTATTTCTTCTGTACTGTGTATTGTTCAATCCTACGACACCAAGATACTTAAAGAATAATTTTAAGTTTCTTTCTCATGTCAGACCAGATAGAGTTTTACCATCTGCAGGAGAATTTATTCTCGTTTCACATGTATACAGAACCAGCTATTTTAAGCATTCCTTTACGGTGAAAGCCATTTGTTTATGGAATGAGCTTCCTCCGCATATCCATCGAGCAAAAACATTAGAAAAATTTAAGACTGAGGTTAAAAACCACTTTTGTCCCTATGTTAACTCTCTGATGACATTTGTTTTTTTACCCTCCCTTTTATATTATTTATTTATTTATTTATTTACACTTTATTGCAAACCTCACAAAGAAAGTTATACAAAAGGCGGACTTAATGCCTTTAGGCATTCTCTGCCAGTCAACCCGAGGCGTGGAGAAATATTGTTAAGGTGCTTTAAACTGGGTTACAGAATAAGAAAATCAATATAGGACCTAACGAAAATAAAGATGCAATATAAAATACTAATATAAATAATAAATATAATATATATACATATACATACATACACACATATATACATATATATACATGCATACATATATAAAACTTAAAAAACATTATGACTGTAATGACCAATCACTAATTCTAACTGACAAAAGGTGTTCGCGTACAAGTCTTTTAAATATCGACTTATTGGTAACTTTTCTGATGTCTTCGGGCAAAGAATTCCAGAGCAGTGTAGCCTGAATGGTAAAGGAGTGACCAAAAAAATTGGTAAAGTGTTGCGGGATACTCATCTTGTAATTAGATGAAGACCGCAGGCACCGATCATGAATTGAGCATTGAAACTGAAATTTATCCTTAAGATACGAAGGGTAAGTAGTATCATTTATGATTGAGAAAAGAACAAGCAGAATTGTAGAGTTTCGCCTTTGTTGAATAGTAAGCCATTTAAGACGAGAACGGTATTGTGAAATATGGTCATACTTACGAAGGTTGAAAATATATCTTATACAATTATTAACAAGGCGCTCTAGCATGTTTAGAAGATCTTTGTTCAAATCACTGGACAAGCATAAGCTTAGTTTCCCATGGAAGAAGATTTTTGAGGCGATAGAGCACTCGTAGCGTGGCGGTTACATATTATATGTATTATACGTATATATTTTTTATCTACTTGTAAGTATGTCTATTACACAATATGATTATTTCGTATATGTTAGTGTATTATTGTTATAATAATATTATATATAGGTTTAGTTTGTTTAGATATTAGTATGTATGTCTATTATTTGGACCACCTACCACTGTTCAATAATATAATTTTCCTTTCTTTTGGAAAAAATTTTGCATATTATAAAGATAATAAAAATGAGAATAAAACGAAATTAAAAATATATAGTAAACTGCTTAAAAATGTATTGATATGGCAAAAAGAATTAATAATTATAAAATATTAAAAGACAGTAAAAATATTGGAAGGTCATCATGGGACATTATAAAAAGTGAAAAAAAAAAATTCTGGGAATAATACTAGATAATAAATGCAACTGGAAATCGCACATAGCATTTGTCTGTACGAGGATAAATAGATTTGTGTATGTATTAAGAAAACTGATGAAAACATCAACACCTCAGACAGCGTTAACGGCATACCATGGATATGTAGAATCTATACTCAGGTACGGACTGCTAATCTGGGGCAATAGCCCCGACTGGAAAAGGGCCTTTATTGCACAAAAAAAATGCGTCAGGGTATTAGGTGGAGTTAGTTGGCATGAATCTTGTAAGCCACAAGAAGTTAAATATTCTGACATTACCAGCAATGTACATTCTGGAAGCCAGTGTACACGTTAAAACTAATAAAGATTCATTTAAAAAGGCAATTGATGTTTTTCCACGAAACACAAGAAACTGTGACAGAATTGTTCTCGATTGAGCTCCAAAAACTTATATTATATACGTTTATAACAAATTGCCATCCCATAAAGGAACCAATGGCAATCGTGAGATTTAAGTCTAAACTGAAAACATGGCTCTTGTCTAAATGCTACTATGACAAATGAGTAACAGTATGACATTAATACACATATTCAATGCATGGTACTTCACTTGACATACAAATTATGGGCAATTTTAATTGAAGAGTAAATTGATGATTATTTTTTTTGTTTGTGAAGTGAGATTAATTCTATCTGCGTTTACTTAAAGAAACTTAAATGATTTTGCATGCCTTATTCGGCAAACATGTGAGACAATTTAAAAACTGTACCAACTCTAATACGTATACTCTAATACTCTAATGCTATACAATAAAGCTATACAATAAAGCTAATAAAGCAACAATAAATAAATAAATAAATAATAATGCACCGGTGGTAAGTGACCATTGTAGCATATGATACCAAAACTATTTTAAAATAAGTAGGTTAGGTATCGGCCTTGTTGGTAGGCACCCTGCCTTGAAAGCTAAGGGTTGTGGGTACGAACACGACTAGAGGAAAACATTTATGTGCTGAATATGAATGTACGAGTATGTACGCGAGTCGTGGACAACATTTATCTAAGTAAATATATGTGTATGTAATAGTATTGTACCGTTAGCTTGGACAATAAAAAAGCGACAGGCTCACCACATGTCACGTTGTCCTAAATAGGCTTCGGCGAAAAGTGGGCCGATAGGACTCCGTTGTCCTCTAGACCTTTGCTATCCCAGTATGAAAAATTGCGTAAGAAAATATATTTTTATCTACTTGTAAGTATGTCTATTACACAATATGATTATTTCGTATATGTTAGTGTATTATTGTTATAATAATATTATATATAGGTTTAGTTTGTTTAGATATTAGTATGTATGTCTATTATTTGGACCACCTACCACTGTTCAATAATATAATTTTCCTTTCTTTTGGAAAAAATTTTGCATATTATAAAGATAATAAAAATGAGAATAAAACGAAATTAAAAATATATAGTAAACTGCTTAAAAATGTATTGATATGGCAAAAAGAATTAATAATTATAAAATATTAAAAGACAGTAAAAATATTGGAAGGTCATCATGGGACATTATAAAAGTGAAAAAAAAAATTTGGGAATAATACTAGATAATAAATGCAAATGGAAATCGCACATAGCATATGTCTGTACGAGGATAAATAGATTTGTGTATGTATTAAGAAAACTGATGAAAACATCAACATCTCAGACAGCGTTAACGGCATACCATGGATATGTAGAATCTATACTCAGGTACGGACTGCTATTCTGGGGCAATAGCCCCGACTGGAAAAGGGCCTTTATTGCACAAAAAATGCGTCTGGGTATTAGGTGGAGTTAGTTGGCATGAATCTTGTAAGCCACAAGAAGTTAAATATTCTGACATTACCGGCAATGTACATTCTAGAAACCAGTGTACACGTTAAAACTAATAAAGATTCATTTAAAAAGGCAATTGATGTTTTTACACGAAACACAAGAAATGGTGACAGAATTGTTCTCGATCGAGCCATCCCACTTAAAGGAACCAATAGCAATCGTGAGATTTAAGTCTAAACTGAAAACGTGGCTTTTGTCTAAATGCTATTATGACAAATGAGTAATAGTATGACATTAATACACATATTCAATGCATGGAACTTCACTTGACATACAAATTATGGGCAATTTTAATTGTAGAGTAAATTGATGATTATTTTTTTTGTTTGTGAAGTGAGATTAATTCTATCCGCGTTTACTTAAAGAAACTTAGTTGATTTTTGCATGCCTTATTCGGCAAACATGTGAGACAATTTAAAAACTGTACCAACTCTAATACGTATACTCTAATACTCTAATGCTATACAATAAAGCTATACAATAAAGCTAATAAAGCAACAATAAATAAATAAATAAATAATAATGCACCGGTGGTAAGTGACCATTGTAGCATATGATACCAAAACTATTTTAAAATAAGTGGGTTAGGTATCGGCCTTGTTGGTAGGCACCCTGCCTTGAAAGCTAAGGGTTGTGGGTACGAACACGACTAGAGGAAAACATTTATGTGCTGAATATGAATGTACAGTATGTACGCGAGTCGTGGACAACATTTATCTAAGTAAATATATGTGTATGTAATAGTATTGTACCGTTAGCTTGGACAATAAAAAAGCGACAGGCTCACCACATGTCACGTTGTCCTAGATAGGCTTCGGCGAAAAGTGGGCCGATAGGACTCCGTTGTCCTCTAGACCTTTGCCTATCCCAGTATGAAAAATTGCGTAAGTAAATATATTTTTTATGTAAATAATAATAATAAATAAATACATACATATATAAGTACAACATCATATTCATTGCTCTGATCCTAAAGTAAGCAGCTTAAGCACTTCAGAAAAAAGGAATAATAATGTATAATAATAATGTGTATTGTTCGCATTCCACAACCTAGCCTAGGTGACAAAGCTTTGCTTTGAAAGTAAATGATGGCGCTGTTATACTGTTTTAATAAATAAATATTAAATTTGATTCATTACTAACTGCGGCGTCGCAAGCGTGAGCTACTACAAAAGTAATTTATAACTGAAGACAAAATAAATAGTATAAATAAACACAAACTCACTTAAGTAAATCTTCAAAATTGGCTATTTTCTGATATAGAATATCACAAGTACCTTTTCGATATTCCCAACACTGGAGTAGTGAGGAAAACTGGGTGTTGCAATAATGGAGTGGATAGAGGTTCAGACAATTAAGTCGTTTCGACAGATCTTTCATCGAAGAAACTTTTTGGGACAAAACGAAAGACGATGAGTCTGTCGCCGCGTTTAATATCAAGCTAACGATGTAAATCGTACATAAGATTTGAATAAATTACGGTTCCAACGTCCAGAGTCCAGAGACCCGACTTGGATCTCCAGGTGGTAGGCTCTTACCATAGATTTTTTCAGAACTTATGTACGATTTATATCGTTGGTATAAACATAAAGGCGACAGGCTCACTACACATTACGTTGCCCTGGAAAACTGTCTTCAGTGAAAGAGGGAGGATAAAATTAAATTAAAAAAAAAATTTAAAAATTAATTAGAAAAGAATTCAACAATTTTAGGAAGTACTACGAAATTGTCTCAAGTAAACATAACAAATAGTACGAGTGTCGGAGAAAAATACACTGGCATGATAATCCTCACGTAAGCGCTCCGACCTTTACAAGTGCGGTCCGAGCTTTCGTAAAGAAAATTGCGGAAGCTCATTTGATATTGAGTAGACACTGTTGAAAAGGTATGAGTCCTGTTTACAAAGTCCTGGGCTTCAAATCGGATCCTTTTTTTACTACGCGTTAGACGAAGAAGATTTTGTTATTTAAGGAAATAAAAGAAATACGAATTGGAGAGATGAGGTTGTTCATAAATTTATCTTCGATATATGTCTTCACGCATTTCCCTAATTCGCTGGTAGACTGCGGTGTACAAAATATAGTTCTTTCGACCCACTTTTCACTGAAGTTTAGTTGGAACTATCTGACTGGTGGTAACTCGATCGCAACGTATGTGCGCAATGTAGTTACATGAAACTTGGATATGTTTAGAAATTACGATAAAAAATTAATAAAAATAATATATTAGGAATAAAGACACTGTACAAGCAATTACATTTTTACAAATTACAGCGATTGATGCAATGTAGTACACTGTACAAATTTTACAAAGAAATCACGCAAAATTATAATTTTTTAATAAGTATCGACGACCTCCGTTGACAAGAGGGAACACACCGGTATTCACAATGATCCCAGCTCTGAGAACTTTGATTCCCGGACGGGTAAATGTAGAAAAACCACTTTTATAGCTGTCTTCTATTTTTCGGGTCTGGGAGTTTGTGCCACCTTCGTTGTTTCCGATTCCATAACACTTACGCTTAAGCTGCATACTTTGGGATCAGAGCAATTAATGAAAAATGCTCCCCATCTATGTATGTGTTTTCCATTATCAATTTAAACAAGCAAGGTTACAAATGGGTTTTATTTGTTTTTACGACATAGTGTGATGTGGGGGGCTGACTAACTCTTCTTCTTTCTACTTTTATTCAGATCTCTCCATATTTTACTTTGGCTTATTCATGTCATGCATTTTTTTATATCATTACATTTGTTATTACTATATAATATCGCACATTACAATAAGTTTAAAAAATCTACTCCGTTGATTGCTTTTAATCTGTTATAATATTAACGAACTCCTCGCAACGTATAAAAGTTAAAGTACTCATAAAAGTGGAGCATGTTGCTGGTCCGAAATCTTGGAAAATAATTTACGGGGCGAGGTATGCTCCGGCCATATTTAATATTGATTTTATGGATCTTTGTTACGACTTTGTTTTCATAAAACAATAGCAGTCTGTGATATTCTTGATAAATAAAACAGTGACTACTGCAGTTTGGTGGAAATGTTTATTTAAATGTATATTTTAATAACTTACTTGTGGTGTTAGTGTAATTATTGTTAGATACTAATACGGTAGTTGAAACTTGCTTAATTTTTTCTTTTGTAAGCGCTTTATGAATGTTTACTTTGGGAACAGAACAATGTACATGGTGACAACCTCCGTGGATGAGTGGCGAACACACGCTCGGTTTAGACAACAAGTGATAAGGTTCAATTCTGGGACAGCATTGCTTAAATATTAAATAGCAATTTTAAAATTGCTATTTAATATTTAAGCAATGCTGTCATTTAAATGCCGACTTTATCACGTATTTTTTGGTCGGTGGTGAAGGAAAAGATTTTGATGAATTATCTAACAGCCATAAGTTATTTATTTTATTTAAATTAATATAACCATTTCTAGAATCTTGTTTTTTTAATATACCAACTTTGCGCAATATAAAACTTTAAGTACTCATAAAATTAGAAATGTACGCGGAGTTTGGCCCGCAAATACTCTGCGAACAAATTATTGGTCGAAACAAGAAAGTTTCAGCTATTTTAAAAATGGCATGACTCTACTTCGATAAGCCAATAAACCTCAATAGTGTGAAATATTTTTAAATAAGTTTTTTTTATATGCGTACATAAAGCATGGAGTGGTTGGAGGATCGCTATTCGATTTGAAAGACTCGTGTTTGATTCCAAGAAGATTGAATCTGAAGAATTTTATGTACAATTGAATCGTTAACTTGGACATTAATATGGAGACAGGCTCACCAACTGTCAAACTGTCCCAATTAATCTCCGTCGAAATATTGGTCGCAGTCCACGTGATTGTAAGTTGTTTTCTCGACTGCAGGACATGGACCTCACTCATGAGAAGTGCTTCACGCAATTGCCACGCTTAGCAAACATATTGGTTAGTATCTAATACTCACAACTTTAATGTTGCTGGGCATCACCGGTCTGCTTAATTTTAGTCCGGTATTTCTTGATATGGTTATTTCGCTGTTCGTTGGGAGCCATGCCATATTTAAGAATTTCAATCGCTCAAACACGTATCCGCGCATAAGAACGCAAATTCATTCCACCGAGAGGATGATGAAATTAAAAACAAACACCCTTATTTCAGCATAAAATATGGGTTGATTCTGCCACCTACTTGGGATCCTGTAATAAACATATTTCCGTTTGCATCACGCAATACAGGGGAAAACAGAGGTCTAGTCTAGACAATTAAGTCCCCCTAGACCCACCTTCCACCGAAGATATTTTCGGGACAACGTGACAGGTGGTGAGCCCGTCGCCGTCTTTATGTCCAAACCAACGATATAATTCGTACATAAGTTTTTGAAAAACCCATTGGTACGAGCCTGCCACCGGGGAATCGAACTTGGGTATCTTGACTCGAAATCCCGACCACCCAACCACTCGGCTATCGTGACGTAAAAAAAAAGTCCAAGCATACCTAAATTCAAAACACAGTAAGACTAATTGTAAAGATAAAATCCGAAGCTTATAATGAGAATGGGAAATAAAATAGGGAATAGATTAAACACCTCAGTCCCTCATGACAACTGACGCTGTAAAGAACTCAAGTTAGAAACTTCAAAATAAAACAAAATGCGACAAAGTCTGTAAAAAATCGATTTATTTTTAAATGTATTCGTGTGAGTACAAAAGCATTCAATGTTTACAACAATTAGATTAAACTATAACAAATTGATTATATTGTATTGCTAAATGATTTTAACAAAATACTAATGATGTATAAATAGTCTAATGTTGTAATCAAAGTCTCTATTTTACAACGCCTATAAATAATATAAAAACAAAATTTAGTAAAACAAGAAGTCTTTTATATTGGTTTCTGATTTTAAAACATTTGTTTCCAATGTAAATGGTCCGTCTGTAAAAAGCAATTATTAATTAAAATTACTTAATTATTTTAATTCTATACATTATGGGCAATTTTAATTGAAGAGTAAATTGATGATTATTTTTTTTGTTTGTGAAGTGAGATTAATTCTATCTGCGTTTACTTAAAGAAACTTAAATGATTTTTGCATGCCTTATTCGGCAAACATGTGAGACAATTTAAAACTGTACCAACTCTAATACGTATACTCTAATACTCTAATGCTATACAATAAAGCTATACAATAAAGCTAATAAAGCAACAATAAATAAATAAATAAATAATAATGCACCCGGTGGTAAGTGACCATTGTAGCATATGATACCAAAACTATTTTAAAATAAGTAGGTTAGGTATCGGCCTTGTTAGTAGAGCACCCTGCCTTGAAAGCTAAGGGTTGTGGGTACGAACACGACTAGAGGAAAACATTTATGTGCTGAATATGAATGTACGAGTATGTACGCGAGTCGTGGACAACATTTATCTAAGTAAATATATGTGTATGTAATAGTATTGTACCGTTAGCTTGGACAATAAAAAAGCGACAGGCTCACCACATGTCACGTTGTCCTAGATAGGCTTCGGCGAAAAGTGGGCCGATAGGACTCCGTTGTCCTCTAGACCTTTGCCTATCCCAGTATGAAAAATTGCGTAAGTAAATATATTTTTTATGTAAATAATAATAATAATAAATACATACATATATAAGTACAACATCATATTCATTGCTCTGATCCTAAAGTAAGCAGCTTAAGCACTTCAGAAAAAAGGAATAATAATGTATAATAATAATGTGTATTGTTCGCATTCCACAACCTAGCCTAGGTGACAAAGCTTTGCTTTGAAAGTAAATGATGGCGCTGTTATACTGTTTTAATAAATAAATATTAAATTTGATTCGTACTAACTGCGGCGTCGCAAGCGTAGGCTACTACAAAAGTAATTTATAACTGAAGACAAAATAAATAGTATAAATAAACACAAACTCACTTAAGTAAATCTTCAAAATTGGCTATTTTCTGATATAGAATATCACAAGAGTACCTTTTCGATATTCCCAACACTGGAGTAGTGAGGAAAACTGGGTGTTGCAATAATGGAGTGGATAGAGGTTCAGACAATTAAGTCATTTCGACAGATCTTTCATCGAAGAAACTTTTTGGGACAAAACGAAAGACGATGAGTCTGTCGCCGCGTTTAATATCAAGCTAACGATGTAAATCGTACATAAGATTTGAATAAATTACGGTTCCAACGTCCAGAGTCCAGAGACCCGACTTGGATCTCCAGGTGGTAGGCTCTTACCATAGATTTTTTCAGAACTTATGTACGATTTATATCGTTGGTATAAACATAAAGGCGACAGGCTCACTACACATTACGTTGCCCTGGAAAACTGTCTTCAGTGAAAGAGGGAGGATAAAATTAAATTAAAAAAAAAAAATTAAAAATTAATTAGAAAAGAATTCAACAATTTTAGGAAGTACTACGAAATTGTCTCAAGTAAACATAACAAATAGTACGAGTGTCGGAGAAAAATACACTGGCATGATAATCCTCACGTAAGCGCTCCGACCTTTACAAGTGCGGTCCGAGCTTTCGTAAAGAAAATTGCGGAAGCTCATTTGATATTGAGTAGACACTGTTGAAAAGGTATGAGTCCTGTTTACAAAGTCCTGGGCTTCAAATCGGATCCTTTTTTTACTACGCGTTAGACGAAGAAGATTTTGTTATTTAAGAAAATAAAGAAATACGAATTGGAGAGATGAGGTTGTTCATAAATTTATCTTCGATATATGTCTTCACGCATTTCCTAATTCGCTGGTAGACTGCGGTGTACAAAATATAGTTCTTTCGACCCACTTTTCACTGAAGTTTAGTTGGAACTATCTGACTGGTGGTAACTCGATCGCAACGTATGTGCGCAATGTAGTTACGCGAAACTTGGATATGTTTAGAAATTACGATAAAAAATTAATAAACAATAATATATTAGGAATAAAGACACTGTACAAGCAATTACATTTTTACAAATTACAGCGATTGATGCAATGTAGTACACTGTACAAATTTTACAAAGAAATCACGCAAAATTATAATTTTTTAATAAGTATCGACGACCTCCGTTGACAAGAGGGAACACACCGGTATTCACAATGATCCCAGCTCTGAGAACTTTGATTCCCGGACGGGTAAATGTAGAAAAACCACTTTTATAGCTGTCTTCTATTTTTCGGGTCTGGGAGTTTGTGCCACCTTCGTTGTTTCCGATTCCATAACACTTACGCTTAAGCTGCATACTTTGGGATCAGAGCAATTAATGAAAAATGCTCCCCATCTATGTATGTGTTTTCCATTATCAATTTAAACAAGCAAGGTTACAAATGGGTTTTATTTGTTCGAATCAGAGTTAAAATATATCCTAAAAGATAGAGAGAAAAAATAAACTCAATAAATATGTACTACATATCGTGGTAATTTATATATTTTTAAAGGAACACTAATAATAAAAGCAACTGTAATCGTGTGGTTGGGTGACCGGAATTTGAGTCAAGAGACCCGAGTTCAATTCTCAGGAGATAGACTGGTATCAATGACTTTTTTTCAAAACTGATGTACGATATATATCGTTTGCTTGGACATAGAGACGGAGGAACACGTTGTCCCAAATTGTCTCGGCGAAAGTCATACGTGTGGCCTCCATATATCTAGACCTCTGCCTACTTCAGTATGCGAAATTGCTTGGAGATAAAAAAATATTTTTTTTTCTTAGAATTTCTCTCGAATTTCTTAAAATTTTTTTTTCTCTATTCGAAATCCAAAACCGAAGTTTGCAGAAGTCACTACTAACTAGGCAATCTGACCGCAAATTTTTAATCAATTCGTTCAATAAATTATTCTTTCACCATGTGCGCAATCTTACCAACTTCAAACCATTCTGTTCTGGGATACCCAGTGTCTTCGCGTGACGATACAATGGCCTCTCGCAGAGCGAAGGCAACGCTCACTGCCAGACACATTGGTGGTTCTGTTACCGCTGAAAATTTTCAAGAAATAACTTAATTATTTCTTGTTTTTACGCGAAGACTACTACGGAATTCGAGTCAAAAGACTTGAGTTTGATCCCCACGTGGTAGACTCGTATCAATGAGTTATTTCAAAAAATTATGCACAATTTATATCGTTGGCTTGGACATATATGCGACGACAGGCGCAACACTTGTCACGTTGTCCCAAAAAAATGTGCTCGTGAAAAGTGGGTGGAAAGGACTTCATTGTCTGGATCTCTGTCTACTGTAGTATTGAGAATGGCGTGAAGAATGTTTTTATTATATCTTTACGCATAGTCCCCTACGTGGTAGCCAACCTACCACAGGTAAGTGGTTTCGCTTTAAACGCACGTCTAAATATTCGAATACTATTCGCCCTCACCTCTTAGGGCAATTTGCTTACATAGTGTACGAAACTCAGCCTGGGCCTACTCTCAGAAGAGTAAATGGCGATTATGGCAAACCCTTGTCCTTACAGCAGCGGCCTATATCTTGCAGAGGACTTGATCATGAACAGTATTATAACTTACACCTGGCTCCTAAGGTGCCGATAGGATTGAACGAATTTCTACGCAGCTTTACTCTGAAGTCAATTGGTATGTCTTTCGCCAATGGTACATGGTAGTACCATGCGCGATCAGTAAGCAGTTCTCCAGTTACTTTGTCATAGATCAGGTGTTCACAGGTCCAATATCCTGTAGCCATAATAAAAGCTCCCTCTATCTGAAAATAATTTAAATTCAATTAAAATGCCATTGCCAAATTCTAAAATTATTATTCAAAGTCGAGTCGAGAGACCCGAGTTCGATCCCCAAGTAGCAGGCTCGTACCAATGGTTTTTTTTAAAACCTATGTACGATTCATATCGTTGGCTTGGACATAAAGACGACGACAGGCTCACCACCTGTCACGTGGTCCCGAAAATATCTTCGGTGGAAGGTGGGTCAAAGGGACTTAATTGTCTAGACTAGACCTCTGTCTGCCCCAGTATTGGGAATTGCGTGACGATATTAATTAATTTATTTAAAAATTACTACTATATTAAAAAGCGTTTTCGCATTAAAGTAATTATTTCGCATTAAATTTCGTAAGTATAAGTTTTATATTAATGTTTCACAAAATTGTTTCACCTGTAAATTATAATTACAGTAACGAGAAGAGAAGAGAATTTTTTACACGATGGCGATAGAGGAACTTTGGCTATCCTGTGTTATCAGAATTTGTGTTAAAGAAAATGATTGCTAGACCTCCGTGGACAAGTGGCGTACCATCGGTTTTCAAGGTGTCGGTGTTCAGCTCTGAGGTTTCGAGTTCGATTCCCGGGTGGATGGATGATGTAGAAAATCACTTTTTCTATATTTTCTCGGGTCCGGATGTTTGTGGTACCTTCATCGTTTCCAATTCCATGACATAAGTTAATTAGCTACCTACTTTGGGACCAGAGCACTGAACAAGTTGTACTTATTTATGTATGTATTTAAATATTTAATTATTTTATTTACCTGTCCAACATCCAGTTCTGGATTTATGCTCAAACCAACATCTTCGATAATATCTACTCTTAAAATTTCATGTTCTCCTGTTAAAATATCAAGTTCAACCTCTGTTACAACTGCACCTGCTGACCTAATAGGCTGTTCATCATTAGGCGTTACTCTATAACTTGTTTGAAGATTTATACCACGCAGATATGCAGTTTGTACTAACAGTTCCCATGTTGGTTCATTTAGTATTTCCCTTACTGTAGATAATCTATCGAGAAGAAGTTGGCAACACTTAATCGCACCAAAGCACACTGCATGAGTTGTGCGACTGCCTCCAGTAATAATAGAATTAGGGTTAGTTGAAACATCGGTCGGTTTAATCTTCACTTTGTCTAATGGAATTTGAAGTACGTAAGCTACAGCTTGTGCAACTTTTGTATTAATTCCTTGACCAACTTCTACACCTCCATGCCTTACTACTACAGAGCCATCACCATGGTAAACTGTTACTATCACATGAAAATCCATAACTGTCGAAGCAGGCCAGCTCATTATTGCCACTCTTAGACCGCGCTTTTTCCAACGATTCGATTTGTTAAAGACCTGGACCTCTTCTTTTCTCTTATTATACTCACTATCGTCAATTAAAGTTGCGACAATTTCAGCTACGTCTGTGTGCTGTGGGTTTAAATTTCTAAGACGTACTTGTAATGGATCCTTTCCAAGCTCATAAGATATTCGTTCCATTATATGTTCCGTCATAGCTATTCCCTCTAATGCTCCTAATTAAAAAATATCAGTCAGTACGGTCATATTTAAAATGATAGTAAAAAAATATTACTACAAAGTTTCTAATTGTTTCTGCCCATGACTTTGTCCATGCATAATCTCGAAATTCCCGCCGTCTAGGAAACTAGCGAAAACTTTAAGAAATTAAAAGTAGAAATTTAGCTTTAATTTGTTGGAATACAGAGTAGCCCATGCCATGATTGGGAAAGCCCAATAAATCAAATCAAAATCTTTCAAATCATTAATCAAAATCTTAATTTTAATCAGGTTTCACAATTCTGGCTTGATTGAATAACAAAAATCTATTCATCCATTTATCAAAACATTCGCATTTCTGATAAAGTAAAATTTTTTATGTGCTAAATTTTAAATAAATAATACCTGGAGATCTAGCGTATGTGTTCGAAGCTGTGTCAGTAGTAACATTGAACAACTTATATTGCCACCTTTTATTGTCATAACAGTTTTTGACTGCAGCTATTCCGAATAAAATAATGGGGTCACTGACTATGTAACCGTTATCTTCATAAAGATGATATTCCAGGTACTGAACTTCACCATTGCCATCAACACCCACCTGAAAAAAATTATATTAAGTAAGAAAATTGGAAACATTAAACATTTAAACATTTTTACTACTCAACGATTTCAACTGCGGTCTTCTTCTTTACTACGTATCAAGAGTCGACTGTTAAACCTAGGCATCCCACAGAGAATAGTCCTCAGCCACTTGCATTCAACGACTTCCCGCAAGATTTTGCAAGTCAACACTTCTTACCCTAACCGCGATTTTCTAAACTAGGTTACCACTTTTTCCCAAAAGTTTAAAATTCGTTACTAAATTTATAATAGCTTTTTTCTGCAAATTCACAAATTAAGTAAAATATACAAGGATAGTGGAGATCGACCATCTGAGAATAAGTAATTCGTTGTTTATTTAATATATTACCATTTTACAGTGGTGCAGGTAACCGGAGGCCCACACACCCCCCTCCCCCAATTCTGGGGGAGGGGGACACTCTAAGGAAGGTAACGCATCTGCTAAGCCACTGGTATTGTCCATGGGCGGCGGTAATCACTTACCATCACGTGAGCCACCTGCTCGTTTGCCACCCTTTACAATAAAAAAAAATACAAAATCGACTTTCAGGGACCTAACCACTATCTTTCATTAATAAATTAAAGAGAAAAAATGTCATCATTTTTATCTTTAATTAAATAACATAAAGTTCAGCATAACTTTTTATTTTTAAAGAAATTTTTTTATTACGCAATATGCTATATGCTTTAAAAATCAATAAATAATTGCGTAATAATTTTTTTCTTTTTTTTAATAATATTACATTAATAATTAATTTATTAATATAATATTATTAAAAAAAAGATAATTGTTTTGAAGTTTGTAAATGTAAATAATAAATAATAAATATAAATAAATATCTTCACGCAATTCCCAATACAGGGGTAGACAGAGGTCAAGTCTAGACAATTAAGTCCCTTTGACCCACCTTCCACCGAAGATATTTTCGGGACAACGTGACAGGTGGTGAGCCCGTCGCCGCCTTTATGTTTGTAAATGTCTTTGTAGAACTTTAACTTTCTCTGGAAGGAGGATTTCAAAATCACCAAGACACTCGCACAGTTTAGAAGCTTCTGTCCGTCTCCGAACTACCTAATTTAAGTATGCGACTTTTCACCGGATCTGGGATGGAAATTCCATCGTATTTCCAGTCCTTAAGTCCCTTTTTATGAAATAAGGAGCAAACTATATTATACGCCACAATATTCCCATAATAGAAATTTAAAATAATTGTTATAATTACTTCGTATTCCAACATAGATGGATTCCGTTTACCAATAATCCTCATATTGGCCTGCATGCTCATTACAAAGCGACATGGGCGATTAGTCAAATGTGTAACAAGAGCACAAGAACATGCAATCAAACCACTCCGTGATATTTTGGCACCGAAAGCTCCTCCTAATCTCGTTATAGATACGTTTATTCTAAAAAAATATTATTATTAGTGACAATTTTAACTGTAAGGACAAGAAGTTGACAATCATAATGTTCAATGGTGCAAATAAATTTAAATTATACCTGTTTTGTTCAATTTTCAACATTTGAGATATGCCAACATGCAGCTGATCTGGCCATTGAGATGCAGAATATACATCAATGGCATCTTCACTTGGTTTCGTCACACATGACTGGGTTTCCATGTGGTAATGATATTGCCAAAATATATTATTCGTACCTTTTATTACTTTTTGCACATTGAGCCCCTTATCTCTAGCGGGATAGACTATAAAAACCGTTACCCGTTCAGGTTCCCGATTTATAATTTCTCTTATTGTAAAAGCCGGTTGTTTTTTAATATTTTTATATTTAGCCTTGACGAGTAAAGCAGCTCGGTTGGCGATTTTTTCAGTTTCAGCCACGATAATTCCTATAGGTTGATTGTAGTACTTAACATTACGTTCACAAAGAATTTCTTCAGGTGCTATGGCACCTTCAATGTTCATTGGTATAAAGTTATTAGAACCTGGTATATCCTTTGCAGAAAAGAATGCTAAAACACCTGGTAGTTTCTGTAAAATAAAATATTTAATTTTTTCAAAAAATTCTCAAAAAGTTTTTCTAACTATCAAATGTATCACAGTATCGTTATGTGTATTATTATGTAATTATAAAGAATTCGCTATTATTTTGTTTCATTACAAAAAAAAATTAATGAATAAAAACTTGAATTAAATAAAATAAAATTAACAAACATCAGTCAATTAGACCACATGACATATTTTTCAGAGCAAATGTTACAATTACGCTATTGCCCCTTTGGATTAAAAACTATTCGGAGAATAGTTTAAGTATTTTCTGCTTAACTTTGTCGTTGAAAATCCAACAATTAAGTTTTATTTTGCATGTAGCACAACAATCTAAGATCTCAAAAGTCATGAGTATAAAGAAATAATTTTTAACTACTGTTAATTGATATCGTATGAGACGACAAAAGGAATATCGCAGTGGCTATGGATAGATGACGGGATAATAACTTCGAAAAATAATCGACTTAATGAGACTCACCAGTTGGTTTAATTATAACGATTTAGTGATCTCTGGGTTGTACTTACAAACGCAGCCGATGCATCAATACTTTCTATCTCACCCACAGCAATCTCAGAAGGTACAAAAGCACAGAACACTTCTCTAGGTAATGTTGGAATATCATTTACGTAAGATGCTTCTCCAGAACATTGTATCAGTGCTTCTAATTTAGGCATTGGCTCGTTGAGTGGCCAAATAGTTGGGTTTGTATCATAAACTTCCGATCCTTTTGACAGAGGTCTCGTTTTCCTGAAGTCTCTAGCGCCGGATCGATATTGTGGTTTTAATTTGTTTTCAGGAATAAGATTCAACAGACCCTTTAAATTGAAATTGTGTTAAAAATTGTATATGTTTGTGACATTTAGATATGTAAAAAAATCACCTTATAAAATAAACCGAGAGCACATTTCTTTCTATACTCTGGCATTAAGAATCCGCGAATCTCATCTACAATTAGTTCGGCTTCTAAAACATGAATGGCTTGCTGCAGTGTTTCATTTGTGAATAGTTTTTTTCCAATCAAGAATTTTTCGGTGTCGATCGCATGTATAAATTTAGCAGATAATCCACCAATAACTATTCGAGCCGATTTTACTGTGTCTTGATTATGTGAATCCAACTCGTAAAGGAATGCCGCGTTAACTTGTGCGTGAGCATTTTGTGCTCGAGGCATAACCTATAATTGGTTAAGCGTAATTAGAAGAAGGTTGGAGAAATTATGCTAGCTAGAAAATAAATATCTTCACGCCATTCCAAGGGGTAAACAGAGGTCTAGACAATTAAGTCCTGTCGACCTACCTTCCACCGAAGACATTTTTGGGACAACGTGACAAGTGGTGAGCCCATCGCCGGCTTTATTTCCAATCCAATGATACAAATAGTACATACGTTTTTTGAAAAAACCCTTTGGTACGAGCCTTAGGGATCGAACTCGGGTCTCTTGACTCGAATTCCAATCACCCAGCCATTCGGCTATCTTAGGCGCAATAAATTTAGAATATACAATACAAGAATAGCTTACCGAAAATATCTTCGGTGGAAGTTGGGTCGAAGGGACTTAATTGTCTAGACTAGACCTCTGTCTACTCTTGTATTGGGAATTGCGTGAAGATATTTATTTTTTATTTTATTTTTACAATAAATAAGTTGCAATATTTAAAAAATATAATTATTTTTCAAACTCATTAAAACTGACATAACGTATTTCTAATTCGACGAGGAAATGCAACACCAAAAGATACAAAATTAAGTAAGTCATAATTAAAGAAGTGGGTGTTGATAAGAGACAATGGTGAGACTTCGTCGCTTCTTATATTTATTTATTTTCCAATCCACGCTTAATAAGTAAATACATAGGGACATCATCAAATACATTTCTCTGATCTCAAAGTGAGTAGCTAAAGCACTTCTGTTATAAAATAGGAACACGAAAGTACCACTCGAAACGTAAAATTTTTACGAAGTACTTTAGTGTTGTCGGCAAGATTAAATCATGCTAATTCGCGTAGAATGAAATTTAATTATGGATCTAATATACTTTGCAACTAATCTTCAACGGTAACTTTAACAGTGGAAGAGCCACGCATCAGCTTTTGTTGTTGCATGAATGGGCCGGCTCGACCGGGGAAGTACCACGACCTCACAGAGTACTGGCGTGAAGTAGAAGTTTAACAAACTTCTACGTTTAATCTGGTGAGTGCAAGTAACCAGAGGCCCACACCCCCCTCCCCCACAACATAGTAGCGGAAGAAAAAATCTACCCCAGGGGGTACCAGCACCACCGGTGCTGGAGAATCTCCCTCTGGGCAGTCTTTGCGCTTGGGCAACCAATCGCTGCTTAGGCTGCCCCTCGTATTATGGAGGGGGCAAAATTCCGCTCTGTTCCCACACTGTTTGAGGCAAACGAAGCAAAAAAACCTTCGCCACCCCTTACCACGCTTGCCGTGGATTTCTCCTCTAATATTGATGCCGTCCACTACCATCTAGGGACGGAAAAGCCGGCCATACTTTTTAACCGAGACGCAGATATCCTCTTCGGCGGATACCTCTTATCTTTCCTACCCGGAGTACAAGCGGGAACATTCTTTTGTGCCTCGGGCCGAAGTTTGTGTGTACGTCAGAGAGGATATATGTTCTCAACGCCTCGGCAGCCTTGAAGGTAGGGACCTGTCCACCCTTTGGCTACGTATAGACAGCGACGAACACCCTCGCATCTATGGGTGCCTCTATAGGTCCCACAGTGGTAATGCCGAAACAGACCGACTCATCGACCACATCCAAATGGCAATGGCAGATTCCGTGCTACAGCAGATCCCATCCGCAAAGATAGTGGTACTCGGCGACTTAAACGCCCACCACGTCGAAAGGCTACGATATCGAACCACTGATCATGCGGGGAGATCTGTTTTTGACTTTGCCCTAGCATATGATCTGACACAAGTGTTTACTTCGCCAACGCGGGTTCCGGATGTGGAGGATCATACACCTTCCCTGCTGGATCTTCTGATGACTTTTCATCCGGACGGCTATGTGGTCTCCGTTGATGCCCCTTGGGTTCATCAGACCACTGCCTGATTCGGAGTAAAGTGTCCATCATGTGCCCATTGCGATCGCTATATGCTGGCCACTGCATTGTGTGGCACTACAGGTCGCCGTGCAAATTCCGTCGCCGATGTGGCGCTCCAAGGAATGGAACTCTTCGTTCCTTCCTCTGTGGTGCCCATCGGTGGTAGATCAAAGCCTTGGTTTGGTGGCACCTGCAGAATGGCATCTCGCCAAAAGCAGGAGTGCTACCGGGCCTGGGTTAAAGCATCGGCGTCTCGGGATTCAAAAACTAGCGTTTTTAAGAAGGAGTATAACTCTGCCGCCAGGTCCTTCAAAAGTGTAATTACTGCGGCAAAGTCTGAACACATTGGCAGAATTAGCGAGAAACTAGTTCGTCTTCCTTCGGGAACTCGTGCGTTCTAGTCCCTTGCCAAGGATGTCCAAGGGAATTTCAGGCAGCCATCACTACCATCTCTGCACAGGGGGGACAACTAGCTGGATCATGACGCAAAAGAGAAAGCCGATCTTCTATGTTCTCTTTTTGCGTCCAACTTGACTCTAGATGACGGGAACTTACCGCCGACCATCCCGTGCAGTGAGTGCTCTATGCCGAACATCCGGTTCTTTCTGAGCTCAGTGGAAAAATCACTCCTCTTTCTGGACATCCAGAATTCGAGTGAGCCCGATGGTGTCCCCTCTATTGTGCTGAGTATGTGTGCTCTAGAGTTGGCACCGGTTCTAACGCGTCTTTTTCGGTACTCCTTCTCTGAAGGCGTCGTCCCGATGACATGGAAGACAGCTTTGGTGCACCCGATCCCTAAGAAAGGTGACTGCTCAGATCCGGGTAGCTACAGACCGATCGCCATCACTTCTTTGTTCTCCAAAATAATGGAGTCCATTATAATGGACATTATAATGGAGTTTATAAACTGCCAGCTCTTGAGGTACTTAGAAGAGCACCTGTTGATCAGTGACCGCCAGTACGGCTTCCGTCGGGGTCGCTCGGCTAGTGATCTTCTTGTGTACCTAACTCATCGATGGCCGGAAGCAGTAAGCTCAGAGCAAGGGTGAGGCCCTGGCAGTTAGTTTGGACATAGCGAAAGCCTTTGATCGGGTATGGCACAAAGCACTTCTCTCAAAGCTTCCGTCATATGGGCTTCCCGAGAAATTTTGCAATTGGGTCACAAGTTTTCTCACAGACCGGAGCATCAAGGTCGTAGTTGACGGTGCCTGCTCGGACTCCAAGTCTATGAACGCTGGTGTCTTTCGGGAACTTTTCGGGAAATTTCTCGGGAACACGTCGACGAGTGCCGGAACAAACTTTTCTGAAGTCGAGATTTTGTTGGACTAAATCTCGGAATGGGGCCAACTATATTCAGTTTAACCCTAAAAAGACACAAGTTTGCGCGTTTACTGCTAAAAAAAAAACCGTATCACCTCGTTTTGAGAGCACACCCCGGGTTGCCTCAGCCAGCATCGGAATCCTTGGCGTCGACATATCGAGCAACGTTCAGTTTCGCGGTCATTTGGAAGGGAAGGCCAAATTGGCCTCTAAAAAGCTTGGCGTGCTCAGTAGAGCACGACAGTACTTCATGCCGGCCCACAGCTTGCAACTTTATAAGGCGCAGGTTCGGCCGCATATGGAGTACTATTCTCATCTCTGGGCGGGGGCACCCCAGTGTCAGCTCCTTCCATTTGACCGTATTCAAAGAAGAGCGGCTCGAATTGTCGACGACCATACTCTATACGATCAGCTAGATCCCCTGGCTTTGCGAAGAGATGTTGCATCTCTTTGCATTTTCTACATGATCTACTACGGGGAGTGCTCCGAGGAATTGTTCGGATTAATCCCAGCCGCTGAATTTCACCATCGTACCTTACGGTATAGTCAAAAATTTCATCAACACCATCTTGATGCTTGGCATTCCACCACAGTGCACTTCTCGCGGAATTTTCTGCCACGCACTTGCACTTTATGAAATGAGCTGTGGTCAGCGGTTTTTGCGGACCGATACGACTTAGGGACCAACAAGAAAAGAGCCTATACCTTTCTCAAAGGCCGGCAACGCATCTGCTATTCCACCGGTATTGAAGATGTTCAAGGGCGGCGGTAATCGGTGGTAAACCTTCATATGTGCCACCTACTCGTTTGCCTCCCTTTTCTATAAAAAAAAACGAAGTTCACTCAATTCCTACAGGTACATTACTCATGAAAACCAAATTTCTGTCAACTAAAAAAGCAACACGCAAATATGAGTCCATTGACTACGCAAAATGGAATCTACATTCTTACCACAGAAAATAACACGCCGAAAAGATTTTATAATTTATATTCTAACACAGAACACACAAAGGCACAGAACACAAAAAGTTATCATCATTTCAAAAAAATTGTGTCACACATGTAATTTTAATACTTACCTTAAAGGATATAAATTTATAATTGTTAGAAAATGGCGGAATTTTGATTTGTGTGATTACTTTTCCGGTCATGTTTATTTTCAGAAAATCCGCAGGAGTCATTTGTTCTGTTCCGGAAACACTTCCTGTGGGTCACAAAAGCAAAAAGTTTAAGTGAATTAAATTCTTGGTTTTATTAAGACTAGTTTCTAGGTAAGTTAGTAAAATATGGTCTTAGTAACTTAAAATAACGAAGAGCGGTCCTTCGTAAGAGAATCAAAATAATAATTACATTTGACATCTTAGGATCATTTTTACTTATAATAATCCGCCACCGTGAAAGGTGGATCGAAAGAACTTAAATATTTAGTTAGAACAACAAAGGCCAGTACACACTATTTATTAAAATTTGCTAAACCAAAAGTAGGTCAGAGTGATAAGAGAGATTAAGTATTGATTTTGTCTCATACTATATATATATATATATATTTATTTAGAAAATCATTACGTCATTTTAATAGTCACGATAGCCGAGTTGTTGGGTGGTCGGAATTTCGAGTCGAGAGACCCGAGTTCGATCCCCAGGTGGCAGTACCAATGAGTTTTTCAAAAACTTATGTACGAATTTCATCGTTGGCTTGGACATAAAGGCGGCGACGGGCTCACCACCTGTCACGTTGTCCCGAAAATATCTTCGGTGGAAGGTGGGTCAAAGGGACTTAATTGTCTAGACTTGACCTCTGTCTACCCCTGTATTGGGAATTGCGTGAAGATATTTTCTTTTTTTTATTTTAATATAAACAAATTTGCCATGTGGTATGGGCGAATTTTTAATAAAATTTTTACCACTACCTCTCTTCCTATGAGTATCGTAAACAATGACTTAAAAATTGCAATGGATATCGAGAGGTAGCGCGATAACTTTCTCGAAAAGTACCAGAACAAAATAAAATTGACCGATACGATGAGGAGAAACAATGTTTTAAGGTGGGAGATGATTTCTTACCACAATCCCAAATCCGCTTGCAAACACACTTATAGAAGTGGTCTATGCTCTGTAGTAAACTTTTACTGGTTCTTAAGTAATGATAATTAATTGGTTCAAATACTAATTACATCTGTGTAAAGATTTGTCACCTCCATTATTCATGTGTTAACAATTATTGCATGACTTACACGTATTTGTGATTTGCTAGAATTCAAAATTCTTATAGGAAAGTTAAATAAATAATTAAATATCTTCACGCCATTTCCTATACAAGGGTCGACAGAGGTCTAGACAATTAATTTCTTGCGACCCAACTTCCACCGAAGATATTTTGGGACAACGTGATAGGTGTTGAGTCCGTCGCCGTCTTTACGACTAAGCCAACGATATAAATAGTACATAAGTTTTTTTTTTCAATTTAGAAAGCATTAAAGGAAAGTTCTAAGTCTACCAGAGGACGTACTTATCGTTAAAGTGGCCCCGATGGATTCGAGCAAAAGAAATACGTCTGAAGGAAACGTTCGTTCTCTATGTTTCAACATCAGATTACCAGCTACCGAAGCTATCTGAAATACAACACAATCATCATATTAATAAAAAAATCGAAAATCAATCAAACCGATGATTGTTTTGAAATAACCACTGGGAAGTTATTTAAGATAACGTGGTGGTGTTTAGATGTTACAGACACAGACACAGAGTACTTTTTAGGTTAAAAAAAAATTTGTACAAGAGATTAAATAAAAGACTTACAAACATGAATTAATAACAACAATATTTTTAGTGGTCACACTACAAATAAGTACTAGCAACAAGAAGTAAATGCTGGACATTAAAGAAAATACGAGTAGTTTCACAATCTAGAGTTCGCTGCGTAACGAACTAAAAATAAAAAAAAAATATATACCTAATTGTCCTAAAAAGTTTTTATTAATAGGCTAGGTGAGTGTTTAATTATATATGACATAATAATAAACCTGCATATCTATATTTTACAGTGTCAAATAGAATAGCCACTCATAATGATTTGTTGCGTTTACGCGAATACTACACATACGACGTTTCGGATGATTTACAGCATCCGTGGTCACCCCCCGTGACCACGGATGCTGTAAAGCATCCGAAACGTCGGGAAATAAAATAGTTTGTAAAAACTAATTAAAATACGCGATAAAATCCGAAAATCGGTTTATTTAAAATAGCCACTCATGTTTCGTTGGAACGTACCAATTACATATATGTAATATGCAGCCCTAATTTTTAGTGGATTCTATTTATGTAATATATAACACTATTTTAATATGACATTGTCATAAATTATACACATGAACACACTCAAGTACTCAGTGGAACATTCTGAACACTTGCTTCTATTCATAATTATGTTAATATAAGAAATGATTATAATATTTCATATAATTCAGGGGAGCTCACAAAATACTAACACTTTCTAACAAGATGATCTCATGATGGATGTATGGATGGTGAACAATTCCGTTAAAAACAGAAAAATAAATTTGTTTTAACAATTATAACTATTATTACTACTATTATAAATATAGATATGTATTAAGAAATAAAATAATAAACAAATATCTTCACGCCATTCCCAACACAGGGGTAGACAGAGATCTAGTATAGACAATTAAGTCCCTTAGACCCACCTTCCACCGAAGATATTTTCGGGACAACGTGACAGGTGGTAAGCCCGTCGCCGTCTTTATGTCCAAGCGAACGATATAATTCCATTATAAACCCATTGTTACGATGGTAGCCACCTGAGGATCGAACTCGGGTCTCTTGACTCGAAATTCGGACCACCCAAACACTCGGCTATCGAGACTTATTAAGAAATAATTAATTTTACTTACATTCCGAACTGGAATATGAGCAACTAAGTTTAAATGGTCACATATCTTTTGAAGATAAGAAAAACCGTCGCGTTCGTTTGCCATATATTTAAATACATCCATTAGATCATTCAACGCTATTCCAGCACCGACTACTAGATTCTGGTCAATGTAGTACGTCTTCAATAAGTGCACTGGACTTATATCTATGAGAACTTTTGGGAATGCAAAAATTGGTGCTGCGCCTACAACCAAATTTAAAGTCAGTAGTACATTACATACATATTATTTTACATTAAAATAAAAATTAAAAAAAAAATCTTTCGCTCCATTTCCAACACTGGAGTAATAATATTAATATTAATCTTCATTGTGCAATTTTATTGATTTTTAAAGCATATTTATGCTGAACTTTTATGTGATTAAATTAAAGAGAAAAAAGTTAAAGTTTCAACTGACACCGCTTCACTGATCCCGCCCGTGTCAGTTGAAATTTTAACTTTGACACCTGGGGATCGAACTCGGGTATCTTGTTTGGAATTTCTATTCGACAATTGTATCGTGACTAATATGAAAATTTGTATCCATTGACTGTTTTTTTTAAATTATACTTATGGCACGTTAGGGAAAAATGACGAAAGTTAATTTTACGATCAGCGTTCAACTAATAATAATCTGCGCCAGTCAATTGATTGTAATGTTAGAACTTTTACCGTGGATATTGGTTAATTATGTATGGCGGTGAATGATATTTATCAATAATTTATTGATATTAGGAATAAAAGTGACTTTCGTTTTTCGTTTCGTTCTCATTACAAAGGTAGAGTACAGAACGCGATATGAAATTTATTGAGTTATTTTTAGTGGTTTCCACCAATGAAGTATAACATCTTGCTTGCAAAAAACATGTGTATGCTTACGTACGCATACACATGTTCTTTTATATTAACCTTACCTCTTCCAGTGTTACCATTAACCAACATATACGAGTTTGTCCCTTCCTTACTCAACACCTTAAATATATCTTCTATTTCACACACCCGGTACCAGACATGACCGTCTTTTAAAATTATCTTTTTATTTTTGCCTTCCATACTTTCATCCCGGACGATGCACCAAGTTTTGTCATATTTATCATTACAAGATCCTTTTTTTTTACATAGTTTTAATTCTTCGATATCAGGAAGGTTTTCAGTGGCGTCCTTCGCAAAACTTTTGAAAGCATCAAGAATCGGTCGAAACCCAGTACATCTACATGTGTTGCTACCGAATGAATCTTCAATTTGCGATTTAGTTAATTCATATTTTTGACTTTCAAGTAAACTGTAACGAAAATTAAAAAAAAAAGTATTAGATTATCGTGCATTAAATAAAGATAGGATTTTAATTATTTACAGTGATGTAATGTTACTAATTTAATGCAAAGTTGTGCAAAGTTACTAATTTAATTTGAGTACTAGTTATTGCTCGTGACTGCATGCGCACTAACTCGAATTTCCCGAAAATTCCCTGAAAATTTTCGGAGTAAAATTGACTTTATGGTCAAGAATTAGTAGTGAAGCATATCAATGTAGCATCATTTTATTTCAGTTCTCTACCACTGTATATTTTTCCATGGTAAAAGATATCCCACGTACACATAGTTTAGGTTAATAGCTAACTGTGCGCTTCCTGAAATAGCATTCAAATCCTTTAGTTTATAAGTAACAATGATCAAAACATAGAAACATACAAACTTACATATTTATAACATTATTAAAAATTTTCGTGATGGTTACTCTGCTATATGTTTATAGCCATCGCCATTATCAGTTCCTAAAACTTAATACGACACTTACGGAAAGAAAAAAAAAAAGAAAAAAGAAAGAGAGTGATATATACTTATGTAGTTAACGTATAGTACTGGTACGTATGTAATGCATGGTACATTAAAATGACGGTCGATGGATGTAATGTATGTTTCTTACATCGATGAATAAATAGCAAAAAAAATTAATCTAACTAGTTACCTATACATGCTCATTACCCATCCCGGACTGCAATATCCGCATTGGGTACCGTTGTACTCCGCCAACGTCTTCTGTATCGGATGATAGCTCTGTCGGTCACCTATCCCTTCTATGGTAGTAATATCCCAGTTCTCGCATGATGTTATGGATACTAAACACTAAAACAATAGCCATTTGTGTCAATAATTTGCTGACCTCCGTGGACGAGTGGTGACACCGATTATACATAAATAAATAACAAATGATGAATATCTTCACGCAATTCTCAATACAAGGGTAGACAGAGATCTAGTCTAGACAATTAAGTCCTTTTGACCCACCTTACATCGAAGATATTTTCGGGACAACGTGACAGGTGGAGAGCCCGTTGTCGTCTATGTGTTGAAGCCAATGATATAATTAGTACATAATTTTTTTTTTTATGAAAAACTCATTGGTACGACCTTGCCACCTGGTGATCGAACTCGAGTTTCTCGACTCGAAATTCCGACCACCCAACCATTCGGCTATCGTGAATACTAACTCTATAAATGCCTTAAGGGCATTTATAGAGTTAGTATTATAACAATAGCATATATTATAGAGCTAGTATTATAGCAATAGCAAGAACAGTTGTTACACTACAATTTCGCGGGACACGTAAAAAAGGACTGATATGAACGACCCTGGGCATGTAAGGATTCACGTCTTAGATATCGTACATAAGTTTTTGAAAAGCCCATTGGCACGAGTCTGCCACCTGGGGATCGAACACGGGTCTCTTGACTTGAATTCCGACCACCCAACCCCTCTAACTAACCGAGGTCATTACATTTTTAAGAATTACACTAGTATATAAACACGTCCGTTTATTTCTCAAATTGAAAATACTTACTGAATTGACAGAGAAGGTGCGTTGATGACCGTCAATATCGGTGGTGGTGACGGTCAAGATACAAGTACCGCAGGTTCCCTCTTTGCACGTGTACTTTATTCCGCGTAGATTTAAAAGTTACGGATGTAGTCGTTTAGAGTTACGTCAGAATCAACCTCGTGACCGACTGAAATGAATAAGTTTGAAATAGTACACTTTTATGTAGAAATTGTTATATCAAAACGCATTTCTGTACTAATAAAATATAATTATACATGACGTCCTGTTAAACTCCACTGCAGGACATAAGCCTCTCCCATAGGGAGGATTTGCCATAATCGCCACACTTGGCAAGCGGATTGGCGATCGCAGTAGCAGATAGGTCTGATTATTTTGGTCTGAAGTTTTAAGAGATGGTTATCGCGCCATCTATCGGTTGCCATAAAATATTCAGTGCAGTTTCCCTTTGTCATGTTGTTGTTGCACAGTTACCACATGGACATTACATTATATAAACTTATTTATTTATTATTTACAAAAGAAATATCACTTATAAAACTGCGGCCACGCTAAGAGTCAGGTGAGGGTCAACATTTAAATAATTAAAATCTAATAAAATAAAAAAAAATAATGCGTAAAGTTGTAATATTTGCATTTGCATCGAGGATTTAGCGTATCATATATTTTTTATACTTAGGGGCAAAAAAATGTAAAAGACACAGCGCAAAACCGAAATTTTATTTTATGTTTACATGATAAAAAAAAAAATTTCTGGACGTCCCAAAATTTCATCGGTGGACTTAATAGCCTAGACCCTAGAATATGGCAGCCCCTTTGTTCTCGTGGGTAAAGTAAGAAGTGACTAAGAAAATCCTTAACAATATAAATTGCTACCCACAGATGACGGACAACTTCCAGAAAAATACGAGACCAAATTAAGCAGACACGATAAAAAGTCACGATAGCCGAGTGGGTGGGTGATCGGAACTTCGAGTCAAGAGACCCGAGTTCGATCCTCAGGTGTGAGCTCATTACCAATTGGTTATTCAAAAAACTTACGAACGAATTATATCGTTGGCATGGACTTGGAAATACAGCGAAGGGCCTGTCACGTTGTCCCGAAAATATCTTCGGTGGAAGGTGGGTCAAAGGGCCTTAATTGTCTACAACTAGAGCTCTGTTTACCCCTGTATTGGGAATTACGTGAAGATATTTTTTTTTTTTTATTTTAATATAAACAAATTTGCCGTGTG
Organism: Sericinus montela; assembly: GCA_029286605.1. Classification (NCBI taxonomy): domain Eukaryota; kingdom Metazoa; phylum Arthropoda; class Insecta; order Lepidoptera; family Papilionidae; genus Sericinus; species Sericinus montela. Next base: position 2,507,196 of record JAGSMR010000024.1, read on the forward strand.
GTATGGGCGAATTTTTAATAAAATTTTTACCACCACCTCTCTTCCTATGAGTATCGTAAACAATGACTTAAAAATTGCAATGGATATCGAGAGGTAGCGCGATAACTTTCTCGAAAAGTACCAGAACAAAATAAAATTGACCAATACGATGAGGAGTAACAATGTTTTAAGGTGGGAGATGATTTCTTACCACAATCCCAAATCCGCTTGCAAACACACTTATAGAAGTGGTCTATGCTCTGTAGTAAACTTTTACTGGTTCTTAAGTAATGATAATTAATTGGTTCATATACTAATTACATCTGTGTAAAGATTTGTCACCTCCATTATTCATGTGTTAACAATTATTGCATGACTTACACGTATTTGTGATTTGCTAGAATTCAAAATTCTTATAGGAAAGTTAAATAAATAATTAAATATCTTCACGCCATTTCCTATACAAGGGTCGACAGAGGTCTAGACAATTAATTTCTTGCGACCCAACTTCCACCGAAGATATTTTGGGACAACGTGATAGGTGTTGAGTCCGTCGCCGTCTTTACGACTAAGCCAACGATATAAATAGTACATAAGTTTTTTTTTTCAATTTAGAAAGCATTAAAGGAAAGTTCTAAGTCTACCAGAGGACGTACTTATCGTTAAAAGTGGCCCCGATGGATTCGAGCAAAGAAATACGTCTGAAGGAAACGTTCGTTCTCTATGTTTCAACATCAGATTACCAGCTACCGAAGCTATCTGAAATACAACACAATCATCATATTAATAAAAAAATCGAAAATCAATCAAACCGATGATTGTTTTGAAATAACCACTGGGAAGTTATTTAAGATAACGTGGTGGTGTTTAGATGTTACAGACACAGACACAGAGTACTTTTTAGGTTAAAAAAAAATTTGTACAAAGATTAAATAAAGACTTACAAACATGAATTAATAACAACAATATTTTTAGTGGTCACACTACAAATAAGTACTAGCAACAAAGTAAATGCTGGACATTAAAGAAAATACGAGTAGTTTCACAATCTAGAGTTCGCTGCGTAACGAACTAAAAATAAAAAAAAAATATATACCTAATTGTCCTAAAAAGTTTTTATTAATAGGCTAGGTGAGTGTTTAATTATATTTGACATAATAATAAACCTGCATATCTATATTTTACAGTGTCAAATAGAATAGCCACTCATAATGATTTGTTGCGTTTACGCGAATACTACACATACGACGTTTCGGATGATTTACAGCATCCGTGGTCACCCCCCGTGACCACGGATGCTGTAAAGCATCCGAAACGTCGGGAAATAAAATAGTTTGTAAAAACTAATTAAAATACGCGATAAAATCCGAAAATCGGTTTATTTAAAATAGCCACTCATGTTTCGTTGGAACGTACCAATTACATATATGTAATATGCAGCCCTAATTTTTAGTGGATTCTATTTATGTAATATATAACACTATTTTAATATGACATAGTCATAAATTATACACATGAACACACTCAAGTACTCAGTGGAACATTCTGAACACTTGCTTCTATTCATAATTATGTTAATATAAGAAATGATTATAATATTTCATATAATTCAGGGGAGCTCACAAAATACTAACACTTTCTAACAAGATGATCTCATGATGGATGTATGGATGGTGAACAATTCCGTTAAAAACAGAAAAATAAATTTGTTTTAACAATTATAACTATTATTACTACTATTATAAATATAGATATGTATTAAGAAATAAAATAATAAACAAATATCTTCACGCCATTCCCAACACAGGGGTAGACAGAGATCTAGTATAGACAATTAAGTCCCTTAGACCCACCTTCCACCGAAGATATTTTCGGGACAACGTGACAGGTGGTAAGCCCGTCGCCGTCTTTATGTCCAAGCGAACGATATAATTCGTACATAAGTTTTTTGAAAAACCCATTGTTACGATGGTAGCCACCTGAGGATCGAACTCGGGTCTCTTGACTCGAAATTCGGACCACCCAAACACTCGGCTATCGAGACTTATTAAGAAATAATTAATTTTACTTACATTCCGAACTGGAATATGAGCAACTAAGTTTAAATGGTCACATATCTTTTGAAGATAAGAAAAACCGTCGCGTTCGTTTGCCATATATTTAAATACATCCATTAGATCATTCAACGCTATTCCAGCACCGACTACTAGATTCTGGTCAATGTAGTACGTCTTCAATAAGTGCACTGGACTTATATCTATGAGAACTTTTGGGAATGCAAAATTGGTGCTGCGCCTACAACCAAATTTAAAGTCAGTAGTACATTACATACATATTATTTTACATTAAAATAAAAATTAAAAAAAAATCTTTCGCTCCATTTCCAACACTGGAGTAATAATATTAATATTAATCTTCATTGTGCAATTTTATTGATTTTTAAAGCATATTTATGCTGAACTTTTATGTGATTAAATTAAAGAGAAAAAAGTTAAAGTTTCAACTGACACCGCTTCACTGATCCCGCCCGTGTCAGTTGAAATTTTAACTTTGACACCTGGGGATCGAACTCGGGTCTCTTGTTTGGAATTTCTATTCGACAATTGTATCGTGACTAATATGAAAATTTGTATCCATTGACTGTTTTTTTTAAATTATACTTATGGCACGTTAGGGAAAAATGACGAAAGTTAATTTTACGATGAGCGTTCAACTAATAATAATCTGCGCCAGTCAATTGATTGTAATGTTAGAACTTTTACCGTGGATATTGGTTAATTATGTATGGCGGTGAATGATATTTATCAATAATTTATTGATATTAGGAATAAAAGTGACTTTCGTTTTTCGTTTCGTTCTCATTACAAAGGTAGAGTACAGAACGCGATATGAAATTTATTGAGTTATTTTTAGTGGTTTCCACCAATGAAGTATAACATCTTGCTTGCAAAAAACATGTGTATGCTTACGTACGCATACACATGTTCTTTTATATTAACCTTACCTCTTCCAGTGTTACCATTAACCAACATATACGAGTTTGTCCCTTCCTTACTCAACACCTTAAATATATCTTCTATTTCACACACCCGGTACCAGACATGACCGTCTTTTAAAATTATCTTTTTATTTTTGCCTTCCATACTTTCATCGGACGATGCACCAAGTTTTGTCATATTTATCATTACAAGATCCTTTTTTACATAGTTTTAATTCTTCGATATCAGGAAGGTTTTCAGTGGCGTCCTTCGCAAAACTTTTGAAAGCATCAAGAATCGGTCGAAACCCAGTACATCTACATGTGTTGCTACCGAATGAATCTTCAATTTGCGATTTAGTTAATTCATATTTTTGACTTTCAAGTAAACTGTAACGAAAATTAAAAAAAAAAGTATTAGATTATCGTGCATTAAATAAAGATAGGATTTTAATTATTTACAGTGATGTAATGTTACTAATTTAATGCAAAGTTGTGCAAAGTTACTAATTTAATTTGAGTACTAGTTATTGCTCGTGACTGCATGCGCACTAACTCGTATTTCCCGAAAATTCCCTGAAAATTTTCGGAGTAAAATTGACTTTATGGTCAAGAATTAGTAGTGAAGCATATCAATGTAGCATCATTTTATTTCAGTTTTCTACCACTGTATATTTTTCCATGGTAAAAGATATCCCACGTACACATAGTTTAGGTTAATAGCTAACTGTGCGCTTCCTGAAATAGCATTCAAATCCTTTAGTTTATAAGTAACAATGATCAAACATAGAAACATACAAACTTACATATTTATAACATTATTAAAAATTTTCGTGATGGTTACTCTGCTATATGTTTATAGCCATCGCCATTATCAGTTCCTAAAACTTAATACGACACTTACGGAAAGAAAAAAAAAAAGAAAAAAGAAAGAGAGTGATATATACTTATGTAGTTAACGTATAGTACTGGTACGTATGTAATGCATGGTACATTAAAAATGACGGTCGATGGATGTAATGTATGTTTCTTACATCGATGAATAAATAGCAAAAAAAATTAATCTAACTAGTTACCTATACATGCTCATTACCCATCCCGGACTGCAATATCCGCATTGGGTACCGTTGTACTCCGCCAACGTCTTCTGTATCGGATGATAGCTCTGTCGGTCACCTATCCCTTCTATGGTAGTAATATCCCAGTTCTCGCATGATGTTATGGATACTAAACACTAAAACAATAGCCATTTGTGTCAATAATTTGCTGACCTCCGTGGACGAGTGGTGACACCGATTATACATAAATAAATAACAAATGATGAATATCTTCACGCAATTCTCAATACAAGGGTAGACAGAGATCTAGTCTAGACAATTAAGTCCTTTTGACCCACCTTACATCGAAGATATTTTCGGGACAACGTGACAGGTGGAGAGCCCGTTGTCGTCTATGTGTTGAAGCCAATGATATAATTAGTACATAATTTTTTTTTTATGAAAAACTCATTGGTACGACCTTGCCACCTGGTGATCGAACTCGAGTTTCTCGACTCGAAATTCCGACCACCCAACCATTCGGCTATCGTGAATACTAACTCTATAAATGCCTTAAGGGCATTTATAGAGTTAATATTAACAATAACATATATTATAGAGCTAGTATTATAGCAATAGCAAGAACAGTTGTTACACTACAATTTCGCGGGACACGTAAAAAAGGACTGATATGAACGACCCTGGGCATGTAAGGATTCACGTCTTAGATATCGTACATAAGTTTTTGAAAAGCCCATTGGCACGAGTCTGCCACCTGGGGATCGAACACGGGTCTCTTGACTTGAATTCCGACCACCCAACCCCTCTAACTAACCGAGGTCATTACATTTTTAAGAATTACACTAGTATATAACACGTCCGTTTATTTCTCAAATTGAAAATACTTACTGAATTGACAGAGAAGGTGCGTTGATGACCGTCAATATCGGTGGTGGTGACGGTCAAGATACAAGTACCGCAGGTTCCCTCTTTGCACGTGTACTTTATTCCGCGTAGATTTAAAAAGTTACGGATGTAGTCGTTTAGAGTTACGTCAGAATCAACCTCGTGACCGACTGAAATGAATAAGTTTGAAATAGTACACTTTTATGTAGAAATTGTTATATCAAAACGCATTTCTGTACTAATAAAATATAATTATACATGACGTCCTGTTAAACTCCACTGCAGGACATAAGCCTCTCCCATAGGGAGGATTTGCCATAATCGCCACACTTGGCAAGCGGATTGGCGATCGCAGTAGCAGATAGGTCTGATTATTTTGGTCTGAAGTTTTAAGAGATGGTTATCGCGCCATCTATCGGTTGCCATAAAAATATTCAGTGCAGTTTCCCTTTGTCATGTTGTTGTTGCACAGTTACCACATGGACATTACATTATATAAACTTATTTATTTATTATTTACAAAAGAAATATCACTTATAAAACTGCGGCCACGCTAAGAGTCAGGTGAGGGTCAACATTTAAATAATTAAAATCTAATAAAATAAAAAAAAATAATGCGTAAAGTTGTAATATTTGCATTTGCATCGAGGATTTAGCGTATCATATATTTTTTTATACTGGCAAAAAAAAATGTAAAAAGACACAGCGCAAAACCGAAATTTTATTTTATGTTTACATGATAAAAAAAAAATTTCTGTGACGTCCCAAAAATTTCATCGGTGGACTTAGTAGCCTAGACCCTAGAATATGGCAGCCCCTTTGTTCTCGTGGGTAAAGTAAGAAGTGACTCTAAGAAAATCCTTAACAATATAAATTGCTACCCACAGATGACGGGACAACTTCCAGAAAAAATACGAGACCAAATTAAGCAGACACGATAAAAAGTCACGATAGCCGAGTGGTTGGGTGATCGGAACTTCGAGTCAAGAGACCCGAGTTCGATCCTCAGGTGGCAGGCTCGTACCAATTGGTTATTCAAAAAAAACTTACGAACGAATTATATCGTTGGCATGGACTTGGAAATACAGCGAAGGGTCTTTCACGTTGTCCCGAAAATATCTTCGGTGGAAGGTGGGTCAAAGGGCCTTAATTGTCTACTACTAGAGCTCTGTTTACCCCTGTATTGGGAATTACGTGAAGATATTTTTTACTAACTACAAACACTACACTAATTAAAAATGCGATACAATCCGAAAATTGTTTCATTTAACATTTTAAAGTAGTATTCGCGTAAGTACAAGAAACCATTAAGATATTTTTTTTTAAATTAAGCAGACCCGTTTTGGTCAGTAGCCTCTAAACTGCAAGATGTCTGGTACAGTGATCGAGAATACGCGTGCTAAGCGGCGTTTATGGCAAATTCTCCTTAGGGAAAGCCTAATATTCAGCAGTGCACTATTTCAGGCCGTTTTCATCTTTGTCTCAGGCCTTAGTGCTTGAGGAACCTTCGTTATATATATATATATATATATATATATATATATATATATATATATATATATATATATATATACCGCCACGGACCACAGGACCCATACGTGTATACCCTAAAAAATATTAAGAGTCTCGTAGCTTGATTTCCGTGGGAGATATGAGGACTTCAAGAATTTACCTTAAACTTGTTGGTGTCAACCCTATTAAATTCAAATTCAAATTCAAATTTATTTATTGCAGATACATGGTAGTGGTATGTGATACAATATTTAATGGGCAACATGTACTGCCGCGTACGGCGTGCAATCATAATTAAATTTATATTAAAATGTTTATTTCCTATCAATCTAAAAAGAATCTTTCCATAATTCTATTCCATAAGTCTTAAATTTTAAAACAGATTTATATAATAGTTCAATAAATAATCTACAATTTATATAATGTTACAAATAAATTTAAATTACAATATAAATAATAAATTCAATTAGTTAAGTCAAATCACAATTAGTTAATTAAACGTCAATTTGGTATTTAAATAATCATTAACACTGTAAAAGCAGTAATCTAAGAGCCATTTAGACAACCTATTTTTAAATAATGATACAGGCATCTCTTTAAATTGACTGGGCAGTTTATTATAGATAGTGCCTGCAGAGTAATAACAGTTAGTTCTAAATAAATTTAACCTACAGCTAGGGAGATACAGTCGGTTTTGACGTCTATTTCTTGGTATTATATTATTAAATTGTACAAATTGATCAGGTGTTCTTTTACAAAAATGCATGCCTCCTAATATACATGCATGCCACAGGAAGTATTTTTAATTCTTTAAATAGTGGGCGACAACTATCCATAAACCAAGCGCCACAAATAGCACGTACACACTTTTTGAATTTTAAAAACTTTTCTAACGTAACAGAATTTCCCCACAATAGGAGCCCATATGCTAACACACTGGAGACATATCCGAAGTATGCACAACGTGCGGCATCTTTCGATACAGTAATTCGAAGTCTTCTTATAGCATAAACAAAGCGGTTAAGTTTGTCACAAACATATTCAGTGTGAGCTTTCCAGTTACAATTTTCATCCAACAATAACCCTAAATATTTTATGACTGGAACCGTTTTTATTTCGATTCCATCGTGTGTAATTTTCATCACCGCATTATTGGACTTAAATGTTTTAAAACTCACGACATTTGTTTTATTTAAATTTATCTGCAAGTTATTAATTTGTAACCAGTGTATTACATTATGCAGAGCATTGTTCACCTCATATTCTAAACTGTTTAAGTCCTTACTTTTAATAACAATAGATGTATCATCAGCAAATAAGATGGATTGATGTTTAGATACATTCGGTAAGTCATTAATGTATAATAAAAAAAGAAATGGTCCCAAAATGCTTCCTTGCGGTACGCCATATCTGTTATATTTAGTGTTCGATACATAGGTCATTCTATTACCGTTAATGAGTTTCGAAATCTCTGTACATTGCTTTCTATTTTGTAAGTAACTTCTTAACCAGTCATTACATTTCCCCTTATTCCATAAGCATTTAATTTCTGCAGTAATGTGTCATGATGTACAAGGTCGAATGCTTTGGTCATATCGAGAAAAACAACTGCCACTTTTTCTTTAACATTTAATGCCTGAGTTATTGTTTTAAATAAACTAAAACAAGCTAAAGTGGTTGAACTATTTTTCTAAATCCGTATTGCTCGCTCTTTAACAATTTATATTTATTTACATACAATTGCATTCTCATTAATAAAGCTTTTCAAAGATTTTAGATAATATGGGTATCAGTGTTATGGGTCTGTAGTTAGTCATATTACTTGGATCCCCTTTTTAAACAGTGGCCGGACAACTGAATGTTTTAATAAGTCTGGGAATATGCCTTCTTCAAAGATTTATTAATAATAAAGCTCAAATGATTAGTTATATATGGGGCACAAATTTTAATTATCTTAGTATTAATTCCATCATATCCAACCGAATTTGTATTTTTAAGAGATTTTATAATTTTAATTATTTCTACGTTATCAGTAGGATATAAATATATAGATTTGTCAATATTGATGTCAATAAATTTATAGAAGTCGTTATTATTATTTTTATAGTTATACAATCAGATAATTTAATAAAAAAATCGTTAAATAATTCACATATTGTTTTAGGGTCGTCATATGTTACATCATTTACTTTGATAATGTCAAGATATTGAACATAATTTTTACTAGCTGTTTGTTTCTTTATTATTTCCCAAGCAGCTTTACATTTGTTTTGTTATTTTCTATGTGTTTTTGTAATGAATTTTTGTGATGTTTGCATACATTTCCTAAGTAATTTGCTGTATGCTTTGTATTTACGGGAATTGGTATTTTTATTTAAATGCGAATATTTAAGCTTAAGGTAAAGTATTCTTTTAACAGTACATGATTTTTTTTAATCCCTTAGATAACCAAGGCTTGCTGGGTTTATTTTCCTTTTAATTCTGATGACGGGAAAACACAAATTATAGAGTAGTGTAAACAACTCATGGAACTTTCTAAAACAGTCATTAAGGCTTATACCATCGTCATAAACTTCTGAAAATGAGAGACATGATAAGTGCTTGCAAAATTTCGATATATTTTCTTTACTATACAATCGGATATTTTCATACCATGATGTAGGTTTCGTAGACATATTCACATGGAAAGTTATTGTTTGGCCGGTTTCGTGATCTGACAATGCAAGCAAATGAATACCCGCGTTAACTTCGGAAATATTACTAACGATCTGATCTAGACACGATAAGCCTCTAGTAGGAAACTTTATATGGACCTCAAGATTAAAATTTTTAAGAATTTCAAGCAACTTTTGAGTTACTGTAGTATTTTTGAATATTAATATTCCAGTCACCGCACAAAATGACACCCTTTCTTTTTATTGTTGGTTACTTTAAGTAGAAGGAGTTCTAATTTATCGAAAAGGTATGAACATCACTGTCCGGAGTTCTATAAATACAAAATATTTTAAGATCATTTAACGGTAGTTCAACTCCACAGCATTCAAATACATAATCACAAGTAAGCTGACTACAATCTATTACTTTATATTCTACATTTGATTTCAATAATATACATGTTCCGCCTCTGTTGATTTGTCGTGAATAAGAATTAGCTAATACGTAATTGTTAATATTTAAAAATGTTTCATTACCTTTTGATATAAATGTTTCGCTCAAACAAATAGCATCAATAGTTATGTTTTGTGTTTGTGTAGATCAGTGACTACAAATTCCAATTCAGTCGATTTGGATATTGCACCTGCAATGTTCTGATGAAAAAGAGAAAATGTATTTTGTCTATGGTGAACGAAAAAGGTTTTGATATGTGTTCTATTCTCTTTTCCCTTAATGAGCTTGCCTTGAGTTACTGTATGATTATCTTTTTTTTTGATTGCATTTTAAAATAATATGGGATAGTCCCTTTTTCATATCATTAACCTTCGAATAAATTTGAGTAACAAGGGTAGTGTTATCTGTTTCTCGAGATTTCATTTATGGAAATAATACGGAATGGTGCCTTTTTTTAAAAGTTTGTCAGATGATTTAGTTTTAATCAACCGTTCCCTGTTATTTTTAATTAGAGTTTTCAGATTCTGCACATCTAAAAACTTTTCAGCATAATCATCGCTATCAATTAGAAAATTTATCCTCTCACTGTAAGCCTGTAGCAGTTGTATTTTTTTATCATAAATATTGTAAGGAAACTTATTGTTCAAGTGTACGAATTTACAATTAGGATAAGTCTTTGTCAGTGATTCAATGTGATGGTTAAAAGTTTGGGCACTGATTAAAGAATCATGAATAACTTGCAAAATATAAACTCGCAGATGACTCAACCTATAAAGTGCCAAACTAAGTGCCTTAATCAGCTCATATGGGTTGTTATCATTGGCTCCTACCGCCAGGACTACTTTATCGCTACTTCGAAGTGTTTTTGTAATTCTTTACAATATTTTAATGTTTCGGTGCTTGAAGAACCAGGCTTCATAAACGAAATAACTTTATATTTTGAATATTTTGTGTGATTTCTAGCTCTAGTTATATAACTATTTAACCCTACAGCTTGATCGTCTCCTAAAATGTATAAGGTCCTTGCATCGTCTATTAAAATTTGTTTACTTTCACATTTTTGAATATTCAGCAATCTTGAGTTTAAAGTGTTCTTGTTGTAGCAAGTTATCTTAGGATCTTCATTAGTAATATTGATATTGTCATTTACTACGCCACTTAAAGTATTTTTTGATATTGGGATATCGCTTTCTTTTGAAAAAGTGACTGTCTCTTGAATATCTAAGTTATCAATAGCTGGTTTACTGATGCTCTTTGTATGCGGGGTAGACGCAGTCGTGAAAGTATTATATTTTATTGGTGTAAAAACATTAAGACTTCCCACTTGTCTTTGTTTTTTTAATTGTCCACTGCGAGTTAAAAATGATCTGTTTAAATTTAAATCGTCTATCCCCACTGATTTATATATTTTAATTATTTTCTCGTATTCCTCGATTTTCTTCCTTAATTGTCTATTTTCTAAACATAAATTGTCTATTTCTTCACTAGCGGTTTCGAGTTTTATATTTAAACTATTAATTTCATCGTGGAGATCATCAATAGAACTAGTATTTTGTTTTGGGAGATATTCGGAAGGCTATTAGTGCTTAAGTCCATAATTGTTGATCCGCTCTCATTTCGGTCAGTATAATAAATTACTTCAGAAGAGTCTTTTATTCCACTGACTTTTTTCCTCCGTAATGTTATATTTTCAAAAGAACTCATTTTCAATAAAAATAAAACCAGTCAGCAAAAGTAACAAAAAAAAAGAAAAAGTTCAATCTTATTGTGATTCGATCTTGGTTTCACGATCTTAGAGTTCAGCGCTATGACCTCTACACCAAAGTGTTCTTACATTGATTGGCGAAAGTAATAGTTGTTTAAAAATGTTTGTTATAAAAGTTATGAACACCTTCCATTAAAAATATTAATACTGCAAAACAAAATCACTTTTCTTCTAATGTTATATATGTAGTAGTATATATGTAATTTCACATTTCACTTTTCAATTTCAAACAATTTTATTCATACACGTAAATGTACACAAAGTGTTTATTCATTTAATTATTGACGCTTGAGATTACTGTTGCTGCACTTATTATGAATATCAACACTGCACTCACGTTTTGGAAAATAACATTATATTGTCTTCATTAATCATTTATCAATAATACTCCAATACGGTTTTGTATCTTAGAACTTAAATTCCGCATACTTTTAATTATTTAATAGCAGCTCGATCTTAACATGTTACTAGCGACACACACGCCTTACCATCCTCCATCCTCATTGCTTTTGTCAGCTGACATATTAGTCAGCTGACAAAAGCAATGACCCTTCTCCAACACAACTTCTAGTCACCTTATCTGTGCTCCTAGTACGTACCAACCAATACAAATTCAGTTCCAACCATACAGTGTAACAACGAAGAAGAAATGGGTCAGAAAATAGTCGCTGCATTTCAGACTGTAACACCCCAGATGCTGAATAATGCCACTGAGTCAGTGTTTCGCAGAAAGCGTTTATGCCTATAAAAACATGGATTTCATATCGAGCCATTTTTGTGAGGTTGTGTTGGTAAATACAGTGTGCTGTGGTACATTCGATTATTCAAAGGAATTTGCTGCTACAAGTGTATGTATGTGACTTCTGCGATGAGTTAACTTTGCTGTTTCCCGCTACCATGTCGAGGTCCATGTCAATATCGGCGGCTGCCTTAAACAAGGATGTCTTGAGTGACTCCAAATTGGGATGAGGCTTTGAGCACACCTTTTCCTCTAAGTGTTGCCATATCTTGTAATCCAACGGATTCAAATCGGGGCTGGAGGAGGGCCAGGCTTCCTGCCGGATGAAGTCGATTTCACGCTCCGCTAGCCAGTCTTGTGTGCTCTTCACTCTATGAGCTGGCGACGAATCTTGTTGGAAATCCCAGTGCCTGTTATTGAACATGGTATGAGAAACAGGTTCCACAAGGTTCGTCAGGACTGTATTTTGATACATAACTGCATTCGTTTTTACACTTTTCTCGCAAAAATTTACCTTTGTTAAGTCCCACTAAGAAACTCCCAACCATACCATGAGCAAGGATGGAAAATTACCTCGTTGGACATGCGGAGTATGGTTGCTCGCTTCTTCACTATTGTGTGCGTACACCTTATCAGTTTGTTTGTTGTAGCTCTCTTCTACGGTAAAAATTTAATCATCCGAAAAAAGAATTTCCCGATATTTTTTCCCCGCGTACCGCTTCGACAAAGCGCGGCATCTCTTCAGTCTCAGGTCCATTAAACGAGAATTCAAACGATGTCCTGTTTTCTTCGATATGCTCGAAGCTTCATTTAACACTCTTTTCATCGTGGTTCTGCTTAACCCCATCTGAAGGGTCAACAGTTTCTGCTTACGTTTCGGATTTCTTTGAAATCGCGCCTTCACAGCTTTTATCACTGTTAGGGTCCTAACAGACCGAGGGCGATCACTTCTTGACCTGTCATCTACACTAGAGTCTTCATTGTATCGTTTGATGGTACGATAAACGAATCTTTTGGTTATATTAAAATTTTTATGTCAAATGTATGTCAAAAATTCGAATTGGCGCGTAACCGCAACAATGCAACGAAATAACTGCTACACGGTCTTCTGTAAGCGTCCACTCCATATTTAAAAATGAGTAAAATTCTAAAAAGTATACAGTTTTATATTCATGAACAATTCGAAATTCGAATTCAATAAACTTTTTTGTGGCCAGCATTCTAAAAGAAAAGTTTACACATACACATGCATGCATACATACATTCACATACACACACACACACAAATATAGACATGAGAACATTTTATATACAAATATCTTTATTAAAACAATATAAATTTGTGGTCAGAACAATGTACGTAATGTTGTGCCTGTTTAGAAATGTATTTATTTATTTCACTCTTTCATGTACACGTTTTATTTTACTTACCGGAACATTTTCTACCGTTCACCGTAAAGTTTATTCTATCCATTTTTATGTCAAAGAAATCGTAAAATACAATTTACAATAACACATTCAATTATTTATTTAATAGAACATTTATTACTGGCCATTAAGAATTTTTGGGAAAAAAATGTAAACACAAATAATATACTCAAGAAGCACTTGTGTATATGTGTAACACACAATTCACACCTACTCAGTTTGATCGCTAAGTATTTTTTTAATTGTAACTTAATCACCGAACATTATCTGTTACTTTGCGCAAGCGCTGAGGATGCTATGTCTAATAAAACTCTCTCTTCTAGAATTGCGTGAAATTTTCCACACGTTAAATTACTTTATAGCAACAGCGTTTTATTGCGGAACGTTGTAACGGTGTTATAAAATGGTTGAACAGCTTATACATATGTAATTTACAGAATAAATATTTGATTCTGTAGTCTAGCCGATCATCATTGAGGTGTGACGAAAGTTAAAGAGAAATATATCAAGTGAATCAAATCAAATCATCTATATAAGTAACATACATTGTCATTTTTCATCTACTACCAGAGAAGAAACAGGCAAAAGCAGCTCCGTAGGTATACGATTGTGGGAAACCCTCCCGCAAAGGAGAGGCCTATGTCTTGCAGTTTTTTTCATAGGCTGTTATGACGATGATGAGGGGTGTTATATAAATTGGAATGAGGAGACATCAGAGTAGGTCGGTTGCAAGTTTTAGGGCAGAAATAAATCATTAACCCAAGTCAAAGAATTACATGTATTCTGCACACATGTAAATCTTTACGCATCACGGCATAAAGTATTACGTCAAAGCCAACTATATAAATCGTTATATAAGTATTGAAAACCTTTTGGCATGAACCTTGGGGATTGAACTTAGGTCTCTTGACTCGAATTACGATCATCCGACTACTCGGCTATCGAACTCAGCATATGACACATTTAGTAAAATCGATTTATATCCATTATACTAAATGTGTCATATGCTGAGTTCGATAGCCAACTGAGATTTTCGATTCCCAACTTATGTTGGGAATCGAAAATCTCATCAAGGCCTCGTATTCGGATGCAATAAAGTCTGACTTGACACATTGATCTAGCGGCACCATTTCAAAGCCACCGCTTCCCCAATCATTCTGAGGCATGTCGTATTTTTCGCGTTACTTTTTGGTGACAGAGACAAACAATAGTGTTGATATTGTGTCTTTGTCAGTTGTGAATACCTATATAAAGGACGTTGGCGGTACTGTTTCTGGGAATGAAATAATGTAAGGATGACATTTTTTTAAATATGATTATAATTATGCATTTTTTTCAATACAGAAAAAAATATCTTCACGCAATTCCCAATACAGGGGTACACAGAGGTCTAGTCTAGACAATTAAGTCCCTTCGTCCCACCTTCCACCGAAGATATTTTCTGGAAAAAGTGACAGGTGGTTAGCCCATCGTCATCTTTATGTCCAAGCCAACGATATAATTCGTACATATTTTTTTGAAAAACCCATTGGTACGAGCCTGCCACATGGGGACCGAATTTGGGTCTCTTGACTCGACCACGTAACCGCTCGGCTATCGTGACTTACTCTTTACTTACAGAAACCAAATTATGTAAATATTATTGTAATACTCATTAACTGAAAACTACAGTAATCGTAGTGCCCTACGAACAACAAAATAGATATAATGTAACATCACATAGATTGTTTTTATCACAAAGTTAGTAGCTAGGGTTTCTGTGTTGTGGAATCAGAAACAACGAAGGTAATACAAAGAACCCGGGACCTTAGAGCTGGTGGCACCTTGAAAACCAGTATATGCGCCGGACGTCCACGGAGGCATCACAAGAATACACATTTTTCTTACAACACTATGAGATGGACGCTATATCTTTACGTATCACCCCATAAAGTGTTATGTGATTCGAGGCTCACAAAGGGATGCTAAAAATAAACCGAAATTGTTCCATACGACCGGGCTTCATAAGAAATTAAGATTTTATCTCATTTCACTTAGTGAACTAAGCACTACATCTGAAAAGAACCATATTTTTTATCATCACGGATTTCCCATACACACGGGTAGCCAGAGGTCTTGGGTCCACTAGGTTTGACTGCCATCTGATAAGACATTGAGTTTGGTGAAACTCCGAGAGGTGTCTCGGAGTAAAACGGAGAGAGCATTAAACCCTGACCGATTCATTAAAGTTTAAACAGTTTCAAAGTTATATCATTACAAAATTTTCTAATCTCATTCCAGCTTCCAATTATTTTGTGCTGTGGCTTAATACTTTGAAAAGTTTTACGAGAGGCTTCGCTTGAAATACTTTAGGTAGTGATTTATTTTAAAATAAGTCACCTTTAAGCCGCCGTTTTAAAGTCGCTCAATTTAACTAACTAGAAACTTTATTGTTGAGTTTTGAAATTAATAATGTTTTATTACGTGTGTGGTTTAGGAAGTTAAGTCAGTTTTTAATGACGAATTATTGTTTTTATCCAATTACTTTTAGTGAAAACCTATTATTAGCTTTTAAGTTGTTATTTTGTTTCTTTAGTAATGTAACAAATAAACTTTTGATTTTCTATAAATAAATAAATAAGTACATACAAAATATCTTCACGTTACATTCCCGATGAGCTTATGTGGTAGGTAGAGATATCTGACCGATATTTGATACAAAACCTTTATGTAATGTATATATTTTAATACAGTATATTGAAACTATATATTTTAATATAGTATATTTTCAACCAGCAATCTTGGTACCATGTGACGAGTAGTAGCACTGTATAATAATGTTATACCTTATATTAGTCGTCAGATTATGTCTCAGTCACTAAAAGGCTCATCACCTATCATGTTATCCTAAATGGGGTAAGGTGAAAGTTGGATCAAAATACTTAATTGTCTAAACATTTGCTTGCCACAGTATCGGGCATTTTAGCGCGAAGACATAAAAAAAATGGAAGTAAAAGTTGGGTATGGCAAAAGAAACATTAAAGCAGAGTAAATGCAGTTAAGATGAGAGCATTAAGAAGTATGATAGGGGTTAAACTTAGTGTCGAGATAAGGAAACGTTGTGGTCTGTGAGAAGATGAAGTGACTAAAATTCAGAAAGGTATGCTGAGATGGTTTGGCCATGTCGATGAGAATGATTGAGAACGATTGACGAAAAAAGTGTGTAAGGCGAGTGTAAATGGAACCAAACCACCGAGACCAAATCAGGGACGTCCTGAAAAAAGATCAGGACAAGAGCATCCTAAATCGAAGAGAATGTATGAAGGGAATAATGAAAGTGGACGAAGCGAAACAAGTATGTAAAGATCGCATTTGGAAAGAAATGGTCTCTGCCTACCCCTACGGGAAAGAGGTGTGATTGTATGTAAAAAAATATTTATTTTTAGTGAAACTAGTTTTCCCGACGCTTCACCCACTAAATTTACACAAAA
This sequence comes from Sericinus montela, assembly GCA_029286605.1. Taxonomy (NCBI): domain Eukaryota; kingdom Metazoa; phylum Arthropoda; class Insecta; order Lepidoptera; family Papilionidae; genus Sericinus; species Sericinus montela. Next base: position 2,524,117 of record JAGSMR010000024.1, read on the forward strand.
ACTTTATAATTTTTGGCCTACAAGCTATTCTGATGTAAGAGCTACGAGTATGTTACTGGTAATTTTAATAAAAATCCATTCCGTTGATTTTAAGTGAAAGAGTAATAAACATTCATCAAGCCTCACAAATATTAAGTTGAACAAGTCACGATAGCCGAGTTGTTAGGTGGTGGGAATTTCGAGTCGAGAGACCCGAGTTCGATCCTCAGGTGGCAGTACCAATGAGTTTTTCAAAAACTTATGTACGAACTTCATCGTTGGCTTCGGACATAAAGACGGCGACGGGCTCACCACCTGTCACGTTGTCCCGAAAATATCTTCGGTGGAAGGTGGGTCAAAGGGACTTAATTGTCTAGACTTGACCTCTGTCTACCCCTGTATTGGGAATTGCGTGAAGATATTTTTTTATTTTTAATATTAAGTCGAAAGTTGTATATATGGGTCGTCTCGACCGAGGTTACACCACGGCTTTGTTAAATAAAAGGAAAAGGACCTCCCACCTAAACGTTAAATTATACACTTTAGACGTGGTTGTCCTGCCATCTGTCGGTAGTCAAAGCCTATCCCTTATTCTATATCCATATATCCACGGCAAAAAATGGGGGTTGTTAATTCTTACGCCGATGCCAAACGGTATTAACTTCGGTATATTTATTTATTTACATTTGAACTACCGAGTAGGCGGATAAGAACCTGTTTTTTACTTGTTGACGCAAGCGATTTCTGATTGTAAACCATTACGGACTAAAGGAGCACAACATTTAATATTATAGCAGTCATGCAGCTGTGTGTTTTGGAATTGTGCCAAGGGTTAGAAGGCAAGAAATATTTCTATTGAATTAGATTGCCTCGCCTGTTTTTAAGATGATATTTCATAGCGTGACTCAATTATTAATTACTATAAACAGCTATTACATATTTATCTTCTAGATATTTTGTTTATTATTTTACATTCTTTATTTTACACCAGCACTTACGATTAGACTTTAGTGCATGGAACGACAAGTGCTAAAGACGGTTTTAAACTAAATAATCCCATCACAGAGTTTTTACATATAATAAGTGGATAAGAAGGGTTTGAATACCCGACAGCATAGTTGGCCCCGAACCTGCGTTCTTAGCTAAGGGTTGCGGTAACTTCGACTTATGAAACTTCATACATATGTATGAAACTAACTAACTTACATCAAATTTATGGAATCTTACAGAAATTTTATCTTAAGCATGTATGAAACTACCAAGTCAATGCTTAAGATAAAATTTCTGTAAGATTCCATAAATTTGATGTAAGTTAGTTCGAAACGAGACTATAGAACAACTATACCCTATTAATATTGAAGCATCCCAATCTGCACCTGAAGTTTTCTCATTTAACTTTAAAAGTTAAGACGTACAGTAGAGAATACCTAAAGGCACAGGCGATATATAAAGCAAAGACTATTTGGGACAAAGAGACAGGTTCTGAGCCAATCGCCGTATTAGTGTCCAACGGTACAATATTTCTACCTATATTAAGATAGATAAATATTCATATAACCATCCATGAATTCATATTCATCACACAAGTGTATGGAGTCGAATCCGAAACCTTTTGAACACTAATAAATTGTTCTTAAATAAAAAACATAGTGATACAATATATTTTATTAACACTCAAATACACGTTAAAACATTTGTTCGGTAATTTAATACCTGTAATCACTATAATATTCTCTTCCTCTGCCTAGGAATCATTTTAGTCAGTACCACACTCTTACCTGTCTCCGTCGCCAAATAGAAGAATAACAATTTTTGTGTTCCGGTTTTAAGTGTATCGAGAGTCAGAGTAATCACGGCCGAACGGACAGGAAACGACGAACATGGAATGTCTTATAGACATTCCATGATTCCATGATCCTCTAATCTTCCTTGAAATGGTTTCTAGGTGTCCTAGGCTGCAGTAAACTACCATCCAGTACCATCGGACGGATTGTCATGACATTTTACACCCTACTCCTATAAAAAAGGATATTTTAATATATAAATATCTTACGTGTGATATAGATGTAGACAGGCGTGTCGCTGCCGGAAACAAAGTCAACGGTGCCCTGACTGCGTTAGTCAAAAGGCACATAACGCAGTGTTGGTACTGACTTTGTTACATGGCTGTGAAGTCTGGGTATGACCAGAAGGGGTCAGAATGGGGTCTGGCCAGAAGAAGCATAAAAGCAAGTTGAATGCAGCGGAGATGCGATCTCTTCGTAAAATATGCGATAACACCTTGGCTGATGGAAGATGAAACGAACAGATTCGCAATATGAAGGATTTGTAAAATGGCCTTATCACTAAAATTGATGAGGGCGTGCTTTGATGGTTTTGGCACGTTGAGCGAATTAGTGAAGACCAGTGAAGCGAATGGTGAAAAAAAAATATTTAATGCGAAAATTGATATTAAAAGGTGTCGAGGTAGGCCGAGACTAACTTTCGAAGACCACGTGAGCAAATTGCTTGAAGAGGGGAGGGTCAAGAGTACTCAGATACCTCGACGTGCATGTATGAAGAAGATAATGAATCTGAAAGAAGCGAAAGAGGTATGTAAGGATCGTGACACTTGGCGATCTGTTCTCTCTGGCACTAAACAAAACAATGTCATTAATCGTTACGCAGATGATGGTACTTATGATGCCTTGTAAGTAGACTGTGCAATATTTATCGAGTAAACCGCGAAGTAGGAACAAACTTGTGTCTGATCTCGAGACTCAGTTGAAAAATGTCTTAACTGGGAGTGACAAACTAAACTGGACCTAAATTCCATTGTCGCCTATCCTCATTTTGTTAATATTACCTTGTCGACACAGCCAGTATCGGAATTCTAGGCATCGACACGTTCAGTTTCGTGATCATCTGAAAGGTAATCCACATTAACAACAAAATGTTGAGTTCGGTTAGTAGAGCCCGACAGTACTTTATGCTGCCCGCAGGTTGTACCTCTATAAGGCGCAATTTAAATGAAATACTGTTCCCACCTCTGGTTTAGAGCACTCCGGTACCAGATCCTTCCGCTCAATAGCATATAACGTAGAGCGGCTCGAATCTACGATCAGGTTTACCTTGATCAGTTTGATACTTTGGTCTATATACGATCTCCGTGGACAATTGGTGTTGACACACCGGTTTTCAAGGTGTCGTCAGCTCTGAGGTCCCGGATTCTATTCCCGGACGGGTCAATTTAGGAAAGCACTTTTTCTACATGATCTTGGGGTCTGGGTATTTACTTTTCTTTCGTATATATATACTTTAGTTATTTCTGAATATTCTGAAAATGTTCTCTATCGTAAATCGCGACAGAATCTTTAATTCCATCAATTCTTTCTTCAGTGCTAGCAATCTACAAAGCGTTTTATAAAGAATTTCTCACCACCCACTAAAAGTTTGTGGTGTCAGGTATCGCAAATAGTATTTCGATGGCCAGCAACGCACATCGCACTCTACCCCATCAGGGTTTGTATGTAAATATAAGTAATAAAATAAATATAAATATCTTCATGCAAAATAATAAAATAAATAAATATACAGGGGTAGACAGAAGTCTAGTCTAGACAATTAAGTCGCTTTGTCCCACCTTCCACCGAAGATATTTTCGGGACAACGTGACAGGGGGTGAGTCCGTCGCCGTCTTTATGTCCAAGCCAACGATATTAATCGTACATAGGTTTTGAAAAAACCCATTGGTACGAGCCTGCCACTTGGGGATCGAACTTGGGTCTCTCGACTCGAAATTCCGACCACCTATCCACTCGACTATCGTGACTAAAAAGATAAATAAAAAAATAATACATATATAGACACTGTTCCCTGTTCTGAAGTATACGAAGGTCTGAACAATTTATATTACTTTCTACCCACATTTCACCGTAGCTTATTGGGACAACGTCACCGTTTAGTGGAAAATGGTATATAATTGGAAAACAGCCAATGCTCCGAGCCTTCCTCCAGAGGAAGCAAGATTCTTCGATCGAGTCTTCTGATTCAAATTCATGTCACTCCAACCATTCTAACCATTTTTAAAGTAAAAACTTTAATAAAAAAGGTGCGTGGAATTCGAACCTTTTTAGATTAAAGACTCCCTCTCGACAGCGACTAGATGCGACTCTCACACTCCTTCCTCCCAGTTTCGTCTCAGAGGAGAGAAAATTTCCTTCATGGCGTTAACCTATTTTCAAAAGAAAGTAAACTACAAGTGAATCAAAAAGTGTTACCACAATAAAGAAAAGGGGAACGGCGGAAAAGGAAACAAATTAAGCAGAAAAATACTTTAATTAATAAATCTTTCATCGTTGTAATAACGTAATACAGATATATGTAATACGGATATGACTGGAAAAGAAGTGCTCAAATTATTTATATTCATTTTTAATTAAACAAGAACTCCTTTAGATTCACGTCTGCTTTCAGGACATTTGTCTCTAAAGTGAATGGTCCATCTGTAACAAAAAAATCTATGTCATTATGATAAATTTTCTATTGCTTAAAAAATATATATATGATATCAGGTTAGATATCCCTCTAGGAGTAAACATTTGTGTGATGAGTATGGTTGTACTGATCATATAATATTTTTCTATGGAAGTATATTGAATTGGTGGCTTGGACATTATGACGGCGACAGTCTCACCACCTACCAAGTTGTTACAAATAAGATCCATCTTGAAGTGAGGCGAAAGGACTGAAATTGTCTAGACCTCTGACTACACCCGTGTTAGAAAATGTAAGTTATAAAACAGATGTAAAAACGATGTCTTCACCTAGTTTAGTTAAACACATAAACATTTCACTATTACCAATTTCAGTTATCAGTACAGTACCCGTGTGACTCAAGATTTTCTTGACATCAATAGGTGGTGCTGTAATTTCTTTTTTATGTGATTTTTTTTCTCGGAGCTAACACCTATCTTTTTAATTTCAACTTTTTACAATATTTTTCCAAAAACCGGTGTAAATAAAAATATAAATATCTTCGCGAAATTCGTAATACAAGGGTAGACAGAGGTTTAGTCTAGACAATTTATACCATTTGACTCCCCTTCAACCGAAGATATTTTCGGGACAACGTGACAGGTGGTGAGCCCGTCGCCGTCTTTATGTTCAAGCCAACGAACTAATTCCTACGTAAGTTTTTGAAAAACCCATTGGTACGAGCCTGCCACCTGGGGATCGAACTCAGGTCTCTTGACTCGAAATTCCGACCACCCAAACACAAGGCTATCGTGACTCTATAAAACCGATGTGTACTGCAAATGTTCCAGTCAAAATTATTGAATACTTACCGACGTTAAACCACTGGTTTCTTGGGTATCCAGTTTCTTCGCGCGATGAAACAATCGCCTCGCGTAATGCGAATGCAACGCTCACCGCCAGACACGTTGCTGGTTCAGCTACAGCTGTAAACCATTACAATATAATACATATATTTCTTTCCCTCCTTCGTAGGAGTTTAAACATACACGAACCCTAATTACCTCTAGAGCCTAATGTTCCAATCGGATTAAAAGAATTCCTTCTAATCTTAACTCTAAAATCGATCGGTATGTCTTTGGCCAGCGGAACGTGATAGTTCCAAGTCCGATCAGTGAGAATTTCACCAGATTTCTCGTCCACAATTTGGTGCTCACATGTCCAATAGCCAACACCCATGACGAATGCTCCTTCTATCTGTTCATTAAAAAATAACATTCAATATTCCATAAAAAGTATTGTATTATGCCAGTACAAAACCAAGAAAGTTGATTGCGCTAACATCGTGGTATTGGCGTGAGAATATTCCACCTCCTTCCTTTCAGTGGATGTCCTAGGGGGGGACTAAAGAAAAGTCTTAAAAATACTATTGGCTTGTTTGTTATTGGAAAATACTTTTATTAATACTATTGGTTTTGCCGACACATGGCGGCACAACCATCTAAAAACACCTGACTTAAATTCGGCAGGTCAGTGACAAGCGGAATGAAGTCTGGTCCTGCGAACGCCAATTTACGTGAATGCCTTATATCCGACAACAGGCTTGTTTGTTTATGTATTTAATAAGTACCTTACCTGTCCAATATCAAGTTCTGGATTTAAACTTAACCCAACATCTTCCACAATATCCACTCTTAAGATGTCATGGTCTCCTGTTAGAATGTCTTATTCTACTTCCGTTACAACAGCACCGGCAGATCTATGAGGATCCTCATCGTTAGGTGTTATTCTGTAACTTGTTTGAAGGTTGATACCCGCTAAATATGCAGTCTGTATTAGTAATTCCCGTGTTGGATTGTTTAACTTATGTCTTACAGCGGATAGTCGGTCTAACAGAATTTGACAGCATTTTATGGCACCAAAACATACGGCCTGTATTGTGCGACTTCCCCCTGTTATATGACTGTTTGGACTTGTTGAAACATCGAAAGGCTTAACTTTGACTTTACTTAACGGAATTTTAAGAGTATTCGCAACAGCTTGTGTAACTTTAGTGTTAATACCTTGGCCAATTTCTATTCCAACGTGTTTCACTACAACAGACCCATCACCTTGGAAAACTGCAAAGTGAATATGAAAGTCCATAGTTGATGAAGCTGCCTAGCTCATCAAAGTCACTCTAAGGCCACGTTTCTTCCATCGGTTCTGTTTATTGAAGTTTTCCACTTCCTCTTTCCGTTTGTTATATTCACTGTCCTGAATAACAGACTGCAGAACTTCAGCCACGTCGGTGTATTGTGGATTTAAATTTCTCATACGCACTTCTAACGGGTCTCTTCCGAGTTCATAAGAAATACGTTCCATTATGGTCTCCACTGAGCTTATGGCTTCAAGTGCACCTAAAATGTTGGTAAAGATTATTGTTATCCAAATAAATAAAAAGTAAAAATATTTAAGTGATAATTGATCGACTTAAATTAAAGAAATCATTTCGAGAACATGATGAAGTGGATCACTATTCAGTTCAAAACTAAATATATATATATATATATATATATATATATATATATATGTATATATATATATGTATATATATATATATATATATATATATATATATATATATATATATATATATATATATATATATATATATATATATATATATATATATGTATATATATATATATATATGTATATATATATATATATATATATATATATATATATATATATATATATATATATATATATATATATATATATATATATGTATATATATATATATATATATATATATATATATATATATATATATATAAGGCATCCCCATATTTTTATTAAACTTTTTGGGCTACATTGCAAACCACCGTAGAAAAATTCTATGCAGTAGAAAAATGTACAAAAGATTTGAATGTCAGAGAAATAATAAAAACAATATTCGGAATCAAGTCAAGTTCACCGAGCTTAAGCCCAAGCTTAGATTTCAACAAGATTTTCACAACTTCAACCGTTAGACGTACCGGGAGATCTTCCATATGTGTTTGAGGGTGTGTCAGTGGTAACATTAAATAATTTATACTGCCATCTCCTATTGTCGTAACAATTTTTAATTGCACTGACCCCGTATAGTATTATAAGATCACTGATAATGTATCCATTATCTATATACAGGTGGTATTCCATGTATTGGATTTCACCAAAATTGTTTACTCCAACCTATTATAAACAAAATAATTATTTTGGAAATTAAAAAAATATAAAACCATTTCCACAAGGACCCAAAGTATTACTAAAGCTTAATGTGTACAAAAAGTAAGCAAGCATTTTCTGTCTTAGAAACTACTCAAAAGATTTGGATAATGTTCTTAGTGGTAACAAGTAGGAGATTGTAGGTAGACAGACTAATGAAATGAACTTTGTTGTAGTTAAAAAATATTAAATCTATCAAACAGGACTTAATCGTTTGGATATCTTCATGCTTTTCCCAATAGCGGTGTAGACTTTGTTATATGGCAGCGAAACCTGGGTATGCCAGAAGAAGCATAAAAGCAAGTTGAATGCAGTGGAGATGCGATCTTTTCGTAACATGTGCGGCGTTACCATGGCCGACCGAAAGCGAAACGAAGAGATTCTCAGTGTCTACAATTTGAATCTTTATGAAATCGATCTTTGAATCCTCAATTATTATTCGTGGTGTCAAAGCATTAATAATACAGACGTATACTTTTCTTACAGATCAGTACTCTCACTTTACCCGGATTACTACTTTGACTGCAAAACTCTATACTTAGTTAAACAATAGTTCATGAAACTTATTATAGTTATACTACATCTTACATCTTATTCACTGTTGCCCTTTATTGAATATATATCTTATTTTAATTAATATGTATTGTGTATCAAATTATAATTTGTATCAAAGTTATTTTATATAAGTTCTATGTACAAGTTCAAGTAAATAAGTATTTATATATAAGTTCATGTATTTTACATTATTTTAAATATGTTTGGAGCCGCGCGTTCGTGGACTATTTCAAATGGCACCGGCAGAATAACAGCGCTGCAGTAGTAATGCTACAGCATATTTGCTGAGTCGGATGTCGTTTCGTTGCTGCAATCCAGTAATACATTTTATTTTAATCTGTAACTATTAGCTATAACGTTTATATTTACTGCTTTGTGGCAATGAATAAATCTACTTTCTTTCTTTCTTCAATATGGCAGGTGTGAAAGATGACCTTATCACTTAAATTGATAAGAATGTGCTTCGATGGTTTGGACTCGTTGAGCGAATGAGTGAAGACCGAATGGTGGAAAAAAATATAGCGCGAAAGTTAATATTAAAAGGTGTCGAGGTAGACTGAAACTTATTTTTGAAGACCATGTGACTAAATTGCTCGAAGAGGGGAGGGTCAAAAGTACTCGGATACCTAGACGTGTATGTATGAAGAAGATAATGAATCTGAAAGAAGTGAAAGAGGTATGTAAGGATCGTGACTCTTGGCGATCTGTTCTCTCTGGCTACCCGGCAGGGATTGTGTATGAAGAGAAGTAAGTAAGGATATTGTGACAGATGGTAAGCCTATCACCGCCGAGTGTTCAATTCAACAGTACAATATTCTTAAATAAACACATACTTAGATGGATAAATATGTATATAAACATCCATGATACGAGTTAAAACATTCATATTTGTCCATCCAGAAATGTTTGCCCCCAGCGGGATTCGAACCTGCAACCCGTAGCCTGTAACTATAGCTATCGAGCTGTAAAAACATCCTTGACACTAACCGATACCTCTGGTTACCCGATTGCGAGTGGATAAAAGTAATTTTACATCATACTTTTGTATGTTGTACAAAACATGTTTTAATTAAATGCCATACTCTTAGCTAATAATAAAAATAAAAATCTCCACGCTATTCCAAATACGGGGTAAACACAAATCTAGACGGTTAACTTCTTTCGACCCTCCAAAAAAAAATGTGCAGGTGGTGAGCCTGTTTGTCTTTATGTCCAATGATATAAATCGTACATGAAAAAAGCTATTGATGCGAGACTACCACTTGGAGATCGAATTAAATCAGAATTTATTTATCTTTCTACACTGTCATTACAGACTTACTTCCCACTGCAATATTGTAGAATAAAAATATGATCATACCTTAATTAGATTTTTCAAATATTCAAAGTTTGGATTAAATTAATTAATTGTCTATGGAATTTATAACATCTTATGAATAATGCCCACTTTACGAATTCACGCAGAGTACAACAAAACTTGTATAATTAAATTGGTTTATTTATTGCTTTTGGAAAAATAATTTATCATCTCACCTCATAATCTATCGCACTCGGATTACGTTTTCCGACTATTCTCATATTCGCTTGAATACTCATTACAAATCGACACGGCCGGTTTGTTAGGTATGTAACGAGGGCGCAGGCGCAAGCTATTTGTCCATTGCGAGATATTTTAGCTCCATAAGCACCTCCACTTCTAGTAATCGTCATGTTGATTCTAAAATCATTTATAAAAATTATGTTTATATTTAAAGTGCTTATTAACTAAAAACTATAACAATAGTACAGCTCTAGTGTTTGTAGCATGGTACGTTGCTGCATTTATACGTTGAATAACTAAACTGTACCATTGAGCGAGAAAAGAACCTACCCTCTTGTCACCAGCGGCTACGAGCAGTCGTGGATACAATTCCTTTAGAAACTGCATCGCGCGAAGACCCACGGACAGAAATAATAAAATAAATTGTAATTTTTATACTATTACCAGATATTTGCTTCAAGTAAGTTCGCAAAATAGAAAATAACTCAGTGTGACGTCAAGTAAAAGTTACCAGGAAGAGAACACTCTTAACGATAAGGACGCCTATGGTTTTTATGGTTTGTAAATGTGTGACTCTCAATGTTGTTTGGATTTTAATTGAATTTTATTATTTGTGTAAAATTTAATTTAAAGTAAAGAAACTCACCTACTTTGTTCCATTTTCAAAACCTGAGATATTGCTACATGAACCTGGTTCGGCCATTGTGTTCCAGGATATACATCGATGCCATCTTCGCTGGGCCGTGTGACACAGGTTTGCGTTTCCATGTGATAAACATATTGCCAATACAAATTCAGGTTACCCTTGATTATTCTTTGTACATCTAACCCTTTTTCTCTGGCTGGGTAAATAAGATAGACAGTGACTCTTTCGGGGTCTTCTTTTGCCTCCTCAACTCTCAAAATTGGACGTTGCTTAATATTTTTATATTTAGCTTTAACTAGTAAAGCTGCTCGATTTGCTAATTTTTCAGAAACAGCAACAATCAATCCTATTGGCTGATCATAATACTTCACCTCTCGCTCACAAAATATCTCTTCTGGTACAAACGAACCTTCAATGTTAGTAGGCAGGAAATTATTAGCACCAGGTATATCCTTTGCTGAGAAAAATGCTAATACTCCAGGAAGTTTCTAAAAGAACGAATATTAGAAAGAAATGAAACAAAAAATTTATATTTCTTTTTTCTAAAGAGAAATAACTAGAGATAAATTTTTTTGTAAATATGAAACATAAAATTTTCATGTTGAAATATTTTCATTGATGATAATAATACTTACCAAGGCCGTTGAGGGATCGATACTCTCAATTTCACCACCAGAAACTTCAGCAGTAACAAATGCACAATAAACTTCATCGGTTTTTTTAGGTATGTCATTGATGTAAAAAGCCTCTCCAGAGCATTGCGCAAGGGCTTCTAATTTTGGCATTGGCTCATTTAATGGCCACAATATTGGATTAGTGTCGTAAACTTCGGAACCTTTAGAAACCGGTCTTGTTTTTCTTAAATCTCTCGCACCTGATCGGTATCTTGGCTTCAACTTTTCTTGAGGTATAAGGTTCAGCAAGCCCTTTAATAAGTGTTTATTAATAATATGTATTTGATATTAGGATGAACATTTTAAATAAAAAGCAATAAATTTAATTACACTCGGGAAATCCAAATAAAAAAACCACACCACCACCACATCACCACCCACGTTGTCCCACAAAATGTTTTCGGTAAAAGGTGGGTCAAGGACTTAATTTTTTATACCTATGTCAATCCCAGTATTGAAAATGTCATGAAGATTATACTACCGCTTTATTTACCTTATAAAAGAGACCTAAGGCACACTTTTTTCTGTACTCTGGTTTCAAGTGGCCTCTTATTTCTTCTGTTACTATTTCTTTGTCTAGCACTTGAAGAGCTTCTTGAAGTGTTTCATTAGTAAACAATCTTTTCCCATGTAAGCAGGCTTCCGTATTTCTTGCATGCACAAATTTTGCTGAGAGTCCTCCAATAACAATACTTGCAGTCTGTACGACTTCTTTATCTTTTAAGTCAAACAGATACAGAAAAGCAGCATTTACTTGCGCTGGAGCGTTTTGCGAACGGGGCATGATCTTAAAAAAACGGTTCATTCATTTTTTAAATCTGTTTATGTTCACTCATCACAAAATATTGTACAACATATCATATGTTTTCATGGTAATTAATATACGCAAACTATTTCTCCTAATACCAACCTTATATATAGGTACTTTTGCCAACAAAATATGTTTGATATACAACTATTCACACCGATTGCAATTAATTTATTAAATACGATTAATTAAATATTGTACTCCAAATACATGTACATTTTAGACGATTCATAAGAATGAGAGTGTGTAATCATGGAGTTCCCCTCACAATTAACAATATTGTTGATAATTAAGGCAATATTTCCTTATAAATTTCAGATAATACGTGAGGCACGGAAAAAAATGGGTTGTAAAAATTTTTTGAAAGGAATAAAATAAATATTAACACTACCTAAAATGCCTTGCGGTGACATAAAATTTGTGTAATTTGAGATTCGACTAGCCATTATTTACGGACTGCGACGGTAAAGATATTCTTTATGAAAAAGTAAAAAAAAAAATATTCAACATTCTTATTTCAAAACATGTCCGTCTTTTTCATTACATTATACAAGGCTTACCTTAAATGACACAAACTTATGATTAAGTGGAAGTGGCGGTAATTTAATCTGCGTTATTATTTTGCCAGTCATATCCAGTGTCAAAAATATTTCAGGCGTCACTTCCACTAAGCCTGATTCGTCAACTACGAAAATGAAGAATAGTAAAGTTATCACAAAGTATGAAAAAAAATTAATAAATTAAAACTAAAAGAATGATTTTCCGACAAAAAAACTGATACGATAAATGACGTCATCGGAGTTTGAGTCACGAGACTCGAGTTCGATCCCCAAGGCTCGTACCAATGGGTTTTTTCAAAACTTATGTACTTATGTATAAAACTTATGTATTTGTTCACATGATCTTCGAAACTCATCTCATCCTACCCCGACCTCTTTTAATATTAATATTCTTTTAATATCAAATTTCTAATCCATGGCACTAGTTCTGGGCAAAGATACCAATGGGCGTTCCGCAGGGTTTGATTCTTGGCCCTTTTCTTTTTCTTATTTATATTAATGATGAACCGTACTTTGTACGGAATAAACATGATATACTTTTTTAACTTTTGAAATTAAACGACGTTCTGTAACATTTGACGAGGTGAATAATGCTATGTCTGGTAGAGTTCATTGGTTTAATTAAAATAATTTGCTTTGAAATTACATTAAAATATCTTGGTGGCACCAATGCACTTGTAAATGGGAAAGAGTTAGACCATATGGAAATGACTGTTTTTCTTGGAAGCTTTTGTATGCTTTTTGCATGCAAAAGCTTCCAAGATGCGAAGCTTCAATGGGGCCCCTTGCCCCTCAATATATCTAAACTTGCAAACAGACTTAGCTCTGCAGCATTTGCAGTAAGGAAAATATGATGCCCTACTAATGTAAACACAGCTAGAATTTTTTATTTGAGTTAGCATAATGTCATATGTTATTTTGCTAAGGGGACATGCACTGATGTGGAGGCGAAATTTATTATGCAAAAGAGGGCCATTATAATTTAAATTCCAATACCTCTCTTAGAAAAAAATTTAAAGACATAAATATTTTAACATTGGCTTCCCAATGTATATATGAAAATGTATTCTATCTACATAAAAACTTTAAAAAGAATAGTGACAAACACAATGTTAATAGAAGGAATAAACACAAGCTTATAATGCTAGTTACTAGATTCCATAGAGCAAGTAACTCATTCATGGGGTGGTATTTACGCTTCTACAACAAAATCCCGACAAAAGTGCAAAGTTTGCCTACAGGTTAAAAGCATTTATCAAAGAAAGACTGTACAAAAAGGGGTTATTACAATGTACATGAATATATTAATGACAGTAATACCTGGGAATGAGTTTATCGCTGCCATGCTATTTCTAATTAAATTATTGTTAATAATTTCCTATTTAAATTATTATGTATTTCTTTTATTAAAAAAGGGGATACCTACGGAGTTTCTTTCACCGTTTCTTCTCCGTGAGAAGAACGTCAATACAATCGGTGGTAGTTTAAAAAAATGACGTCGATGGATGTAATATATGTTACTTATATCGACAAATAAATGATATGATTCGATTTGGTTTACTTTTGCGCCCCATATTTTCTTCGCCATTCGGTAGTCACTCATTTATTCAAAATAATGATGAAATGCCAAAATTAATAAAAATTTTACTGGCGGTTAGTTAAATAGTATTAGAGAATACAAATAAAAATATATACACTCACAAAAACACATAGATCACAAAAACATTACTTAACTCTTTATATAAAGTCAATCCTGATATACTGGGTTAATTTAACAACAAAAACCTCGTTTTTGTTGCCACTTGAGCTATCTAACTTGACTGAAATAATAATGTAGAATACCTACTTATAGTCAACGTGGCACCAACGGTTTCAAATAATAGAAAAATGTCAGATGGGAAAGTTGGCTGCCTATGCTTAACCATTAAATTTCCAGCAACAGAACCGATCTGAAATAAAAAAAATATAACAGGTATTTCGTGGCGTTGACATGATGTACCCGCATATGGATTTACCACCACTTGCTTCCCGTGTAACTTGTTTTGCTACACGGGAACAATTGGTCTATCCTGATGATCACTAACAAGAGGTAAGTTTTATTTTCTAGTAATAAGTCTACTTGTCTTGTATTTTTATTATGTTAAATGAAAAATTCTACTCGTAAATATTTATTTTTGATAAATGTTTGGTAAGTCACGATAGCCGAGTTGTTGGGTGGTCGGAATTTCGTGTCGAGAGACCTGAGTTCGATCCCCAGATGGCAGTACCAATGAGTTTATCATAAACTTATGTACGAATTTCATCGTTGGCTTGGACATAAAGACGGTGACGGGCTCACCACCTGTCACGTTATCCCGAAAATATCTTCGGTGGAAGGTGGGTAAAAGGGACTTAATTGTCTAGACTTGACCTCTGTCTACCCCTGTATTGGGAATAGCGTGAAGATATTATAAAAATTTTACTGGCGGTTAGTTAAATAGTATTAGAGAATACAAATAAAAATATATACACTCACAAAAACACATAGATCACAAAAACATTACTTAACTCTTTATATAAAGTCAATCCTGATATACTGGGTTAATTTAACAACAAAAACCTCGTTTTTGTTGCCACTTGAGCTATCTAACTTGACTGAAATAATAATGTAGAATACCTACTTATAGTCAACGTGGCACCAACGGTTTCAAATAATAGAAAAATGTCAGATGGGAAAGTTGGCTGCCTATGCTTAACCATTAAATTTCCAGCAACAGAACCGATCTGAAATAAAAAAAATATAACAGGTATTTCGTGGCGTTGACATGATGTATCCGCATATGGATTTACCACCACTTGCTTCCCGTGTAACTTGTTTTGCTACACGGGAACAATTGGTCTATCCTGATGATCACTAACAAGAGGTAAGTTTTATTTTCTAGTAATAAGTCTACTTGTCTTGTATTTTTATTATGTTAAATGAAAAATTCTACTCGTAAATATTTATTTTTGATAAATGTTTGGTAAGTCACGATAGCCGAGTTGTTGGGTGGTCGGAATTTCGTGTCGAGAGACCTGAGTTCGATCCCCAGATGGCAGTACCAATGAGTTTATCATAAACTTATGTACGAATTTCATCGTTGGCTTGGACATAAAGACGGTGACGGGCTCACCACCTGTCACGTTATCCCGAAAATATCTTCGGTGGAAGGTGGGTCATAGGGACTTAATTGTCTAGACTTGACCTCTGTCTACCCCTGTATTGGGAATTGCGTGAAGATATTTATTTTATTTATTTTAAATTTTTGAGCTGCATAGGTAGTTAAAGTATATATTGTATTAATTGTTCGACGTTTTTCTAACATTCATTTACATTTATTAATATATCACTTAATATCTGCTTGTCTCAAAAATTTACAATTTGTTGTTAATCTACAACTTACGTTTCTAACTGGTATGTGTGCGACTAGCAGCAAGTGTTCACAAAATTTCTTTAAATATGCAAATTCTTCTCTCGTATCAGATATAAGTTTGAATAATTCAATAACATCATTGAGGGCCATCCCAGCACCAATCACAAGGTTCTGATCGATGTAATATGTCTTTAACTGTTGCACTGGCCTTATGTCTATCAATACTCTTGGGAAGGCAAAAATCGGAGCGGCTCCTGGAAAATAGTTTTAAGAATATTTACTAAGTTTGCTCGAACTGCTGAAACTTAAGTGTTTCATTCGAAATATAAAAAAAAACAAATACCTCGTCCAGTATTACCGTTCACCATCATATACGATTCTTTCCCTTCTATTTTGAGCACATTAATTATATCTTGTATCTCATTAACACGGTACCAGACATGTCCGACTTTTAGGTTAATTTTTTTAACCACAGCTTGTAGATTATCTTTTGATACGACACACCAGCTATTGTCGCATTTAAATTCACAATTGCCTTTATTTTTGCAGATCCGTAAGTCTTCAATATCAGGAAGGCCAGGCTTCGGTGCGTCTTTGGCGAAGCTTTTAAAGGCGTCTAATATTGGCCGGAACCCAGTACATCGGCAGGTGTTACTGCCAAAAGAATCTTCTATTTGGGCTGTTGTAAGATCGTAGTTGTTAGCTTCTAACAAACTGTAAATTATTTTAGAAACTGCAATGCTCGTAAAACCTTACACAAAATTGCATAAAATATTTTATCAAATTTGCTTTACCTATACATGCTCATTACCCATCCTGGGCTGCAGTAACCACATTGAGTACCATTGTACTCCGCTAAAGTTTTCTGGATTGGATGATAGCCTTGCCTGTTACCAATACCTTCTATAGTTGTTATATGCCAACCATCACAAGAAGTTATGGAAACCAAACACTGAAATCAAAAATATTGTTTTTTCTAGTAAGGCACGATAGCCGAGTGGTTGGGTGATCGGAATTCGAGTAAAGAGACCCGAGTTCGATCCTCGGGTGTTAGGCTCATACCAATAAGTTTTTTCAAATATTTTGTATGATTTATATCGTTGACTTCGTCATAAAGACGGCGACAAGTTCATCACCTGTCGCGTCGGCCCAAATAAGCTTCGGTAAAAAAACTTAAAGGTCGAATGGAATTGAGTTACTTTCATACATATATATTATCATGAAATACATATATATTATCATACAGATAAATATTTATGTATAAATATACACGACCATAACTTGAATACAAACATGCATATTCATCACACTGCAAATGTTTGGCCCTAGCGGGATCGGAACCTTAGCATCGAGGGCTGGGTAGCTACCAATTCGGCTGTCGGGTCATCTTTTCGGTATTATCAGCTTTCTTCCGATCTCTGTTTTCTAGTTTGGTCTATGTTAAGTAAAGAAAAAGGAAAAACTAAAAATAATGGTATGCTATCCATGGTTATATATATATCAAGCACATTAATAAAATTTGATTCATTAATTAATGTCTTTGTTTCAGAAGTAATAATTTTATTAATCTGTAAAGCAGATAGTTTAAAGTGTTGCCCGGTGAGCCAATTGTTCGTTTATCACCTTCCCCTATTAAACATTAAATGATTTATTTATTTATTTATCTTCACGCACAGTCCCTGACGGGATAGGCAAACAGCATAATGATAATAAATAATCTTATCCTCATTACTCATAACTTTACGAGTCGATACTCGATTCAATGAGATTCCCCCCAATTCAGCGTAAACGGTGTTAATAAAATAGCTTATGTTAAATCAATATGGCTGCCAATGCTTGCACATTTAAAATTTTAGTTTTAAAAAATGAACAACTTTCCGAGAATTCGATAGCCCTGTTGGTAGAGACCCTTCGAAGCTAAGGGTTAAGGGTTCGAGTCACGCTAGGGGAAAACATTTGTGTCATGACTATACTATCGATATGACTCGATATAAGTTGAGCTAAGGTTGTTTATATTAAGGTTTAAATTTGAATATTCATCTCTATAAACATATTTCTATATGAGTACATTATATCGTTTGCATGGACACTAAGATGGCGATGGGCTCACAGCCTGTCATATTGTCTCAAATAAGCATTGGTAAATGGTGGGGATAACGACTTAATGGTCTCTGTCAACTTAAGTTCTGGGGAAATGCGTGAAGATAAAAAAAAAAACTCTACTTACTGAATTCACAGAGAACGTTCTCCGATGCCCATCATGGTCCACGACAGTTACAGCAACAATACAGGAACCACAGCCGCCCTCCTTGCACATGTACTTAGTGCCGTGCAGGTCGAGGTAGTTTCGAATGTAATCGTTTAGGGAGACGTCCGAGTCGATTTCTGAACCCACTGCAAGAATTAAACGTATTTCTAAATGTAAAATGCAAATATTTTATTGTGAAATAAAAAAAAATACTATAAAAGTAAAATAGTACAAGAGACAAAGTACAATAGTATTTGTGACAGAGAAACGTAATTTGGAGGAAAAAGTTTAATATTATTATTTCTGTCACCTTTGGTCATAAAAAAATATAAATAAACTAACCTGAACATTTTTTATCATTGACGCTGAAAAATATTCTGTCTGACATCGCACTTAGGAAGCTAAAACAAAATCAATAGAACAAACCGCACCGGTGGTACACGGACAATAACAGCAATGCAGTGAACTACGCCAATGGAGACTGTTACAAAAGGCACTAATTACTATTTGCATATTGCCAATCTAATTCTTAAGCAACGTACACGCTTGCGAATATATTGGTTGTCCAATTTGAGGTTTTTTTATAATGTGATATGGGGAATAGGCGGATTTGACGAGAACGAGTCGAGTAGTAACTTTTCATTGTGCAAGCAAAAACATTGCACAAAAAATTACGAAAAAAAATAATTGAATGGAATTTTAACAGGATTTATTTTATGAGTAAAAAACAGTTTTAGTAAAATATTCTAGCTACTCTAACAACGAGAAAGTTATTATTTTTTCTGTGGTAGAGCCACGCATCAGCTATTGTTGTTGCATAAATGGGCCGGCTCGACCGGGGAAGTACCACAACCTCACAGAATACCGGCGTGAAGTAGAAGTCTAACAAACTTCTACGTTTCGTCTGGTGAGTGCAGGTAACCGGAGGCCCAAACACCCCCCTCCCCCAATTCTGGGAAGAGGGGCACCCTAAGGTCGGCAACGCATCTGCTAATCACTTACCATCACGTGAGCCACCAGCTCGTTGGCCTCTCTTTTCTATAAAAAAAGTAGTTTGTGAGTGAAGAGTACTATAGATATATAGTTGCAGCGTGAGTGGGAGCTTGCGTCAGTAGCTGTTTGAGTCGGAGGAAGTCGAAGTGCTATGGGCTCGCGCAAGACTACGTGATATGTCTGTTGCACATTGCACCGGATTTGGATCAAATCATTCGTATTGCGGCCCTTGCCGCCTGTTTAGTTGAAAGATAGAGTAAAACTTATATTCCATCGTGATTCCACCTCGGCTGTAGAGAGATGAGGTAACGGTGATATGGCAATGACGCTACCACACACTCTACAACCCACCACCAAGCGCGCATCCGCTGTGGGCTGAATAAGCCATCTTATTTATTTATTCATTTAACTTTATGAACCTTATAAAATATATAAGTACAAAAGGCGGACATAATGCTTAAAGCATTCTCTGCCTGTCAACCTTGAGGAGTGGAAAAACATCGAAGGCGGTTATCATAATACATAACAGTAAGGTATAAGAAATATAATGAATTTAAAAATTAAAGCATATGAACATAAAGGTAAAAAAAAATAGGAATTCTTTACGACTTTCAAAAAATTTTCTTTAACATACTTTTTAAATGTAACTTTGTTGGAGCGTTGTCCCAAAGTTTCAGGTAGTGCATTCCAAAGTGGCGCAGCTCGTACAGCAAACGAGGATGAAGTGAAACCGGAGCGGTGAAGTGGAATGGAGAGCGTAAGAGTCTCCGAAGAACGTAGAGGTCTTTTATGCGTATCAGATAGAAATTAAAACTTGCTTTTCAAATAGTCTGGACAACGATTGTCGAAAAAAATAGAAAAAAGTGTGAGAAGTGTCCTGACTTGCCTTCGTTGGCGAATGGGAAGCCAATTTAGCTGAAATCTAAAGGAGGAAATATGACCAAACTTGCGAAGACAGAAGATAAATCGGACACAATTATTTACGAGACGATCCAGCTTGTCTAGAAGGTTCTCATTAAGATCAGTACAACACACATCAGCATAATCAATAATGAGCAAAATAAGAGACTGCACCAGAGTTATCTTTACCTTGATTGGAAGGAAGTTTCTAAGGCGATTTAGGGCACTCAACTTAGCAACTGAACTGAAGCACTTATTGTTTGAATGTGAGTGGACCAATTGAGGGTTGAGTCCATATAGAGACCTAGGTTCATAGTGCTGGAATAAGGGATGCATGTTCCATCAAACATAACAGGAGCAACAGAACAAATATCAAGTTTAGATAACTGACGAACACTTCCTATTAAAATTGCTTGGCATTTGTTAGGATTCACTTGGATGCCAAATTTGCTAGCCCAATTGCTTAAATTTAATAAATCTGTATTAATATTGATGACATCATTATTTTGCAACACCTCCCCCACCCTTGCCTAATCTATCATTTCTAATCAAGACAAAGCCCTTTAAGCTGTAAGAAACATTTGAAAGAGAGGGCTTCAGCCAGCTTTCAGAAATTAGAATGGCCTGCACATTTGAAGAGGCAGAAGTGAAAGTATCTAAAAGGTCGGAGTAATGAGAGGGTATGCTCTGTGCATTCAAATGGCAAACTTTAAAAGAAGATGAGAGATGTTCTAAAGATTTATCAAGCACGTTGCGGAGAGTTTCCGGCTCATCGAAAGAGTCAGAACTTGTTGAAGAATCGTTAGCAGAATAGAATAATTCATCATCGGACATTATAAATAAATATACATAAATAAATAATATATAAAATATAAGTAAAATCAAAATAACACGTATATATTATAATAAAAGAAAATAAAGGCAATAATATGTCTACTACCAATCCCGCCGGTTAACCATAACCGAATATTTAAACAACATTACATTATTTTCAATTAGTGCAAAATAAAAAAGATCGAAATCTGGACATTGTTAATCACAAATAACAAATCAACAACATAAGTATTAATAACTCAGATAGAATACAAATTAGTAATTATTTAGTGAAACTTTAGTACGATATCCTAAACATAAGTAACTAATTACTTACTAAATAAAAACCTATGAGAAACACATTAAAAACAATATTCAATATTATATATATTATTAATATTAAAAGATAAAGGTACCCACCACAAAAAGAAATTCACATACCTATAGATCGCCAAACATAAGTACCTTAAGGAAAACGTAATGAACAGTACTACATGAATTGTGAATTGTTGGAAGTGAATATAAACTACATACAAAGTATGCATACAACAATGAGGATTATTTTTTATATCTAGCGGATCTCTTAGCCTTCGACAGCTGGTCAGATGAGGCCGCAGCTACGGGGGAAGCAGATGGACACTTCTCGCCTCTAACAACAGCCAAAAGGTCTTCCTCAGTAGTAATGCGATGGCGTAAACCATTTTGAGTCTTTATAATAATATTTCCATCAACAGTCCAACAGTTGCGAATGCCCAGACGCTTTCGAGCAAGCATGAACAGAGATTGTCGATGACGTGTGAGGAACTCTGACACTACAATTGATGTGCCCTTAAGTCCAGCCTTCTTTTTCCATACTGTTGACCTCACAGCTGAATCTGAGAAGCGAACCAAGATTGGTCTTCATTTCCCGTCAACTAATTTACCTAAACAATGGCACACACTCAGAGCATTGGAATTAAAGTCTTGAATTTTAAGTTTATCAGATAACACATTACCAATATAGCTTGACAAGTCACCTGTGGTATCTTCTGAAATACCATGAAATAAAAGATACTTCCTTCTGTGTCTCATTTCAATTATGTCCATGGACTTTGAGCTCTCTGAAATTTGTTGACGAAGGAGACCCATTATACAACAGACTTGGGCCTTAAATACCTGGAACTCTTCTTGAAGACGTGTTAATGTAGTTTGTGATGCTGGTTTTAACTGAGATTCAAATTCAGATAGTTTTTTCATTATATTTGACTCAATAGTCATCTGTTTTTCAACTATGAGATCATATGAAGCCATTTTGAAGTGCAGTGAAAATGTGTTTAGAGGTTAGCCGGTGGATAGGAAGGATAAAAAATTATTTGAACATAAAACTCTACACCTTTTATGTCACTGAATGTATATTTAAGTAATCTACAACTGAATGTAAAAATAAAGAGTATACTCCATAAAAGCAATTTTAATTTATAATAAATAGGGAGCACATTGACGTATCATCTTCCTTGCTACATACATATATCAATACGTCATATGTGTCACAGAGGACAATATGGCCTCCAAAGTTGTGAAATGTAATTTGTGCAATATAGTGATAAACGAGGTGCTTGCTTTTATACAAAACAAGATTGGACTGATGGATGAAGAGAGTCTGATTCGGATTTGTAATACAGCGTTTTCACCAGAAGAAATTTTGGCGGCAAAGAAGCTGTTGTTTGAAGCGGTACCAACAAAACGCATGAAGGTACGAAAAAACGAACAAAAGTCAAAAAAAGATTTAGAAGATGTCATAGACCTTTTTAAATACACTGATGCTACAGACCCAGAGAAAATACCGTTATTTGTTGTGAAAGATTTGCATAGATTACCACCGGTCACGTTCAATTATTTAGATGTGACGAGGTTATTAAGGGATATTAATCTATTGCGAGAAGATTTACGAGAAATTAAAAATGAATATGTTACACAAAAACTACTTCGAGAAACCCTAGATTTATCGAGTAAAATTCAAATCCAAAATGCTAATAATCAACATGGCGCATTTGTAACGATAAACAGTATCACAGCTGATAACGGACCAATGGGTATACAGTTGGTAAATAACGGTTCATTGAACTCGGATAAGTGTATACTGAATGACGAGTGCAACAGCATGTCTCTGTCTGGCGCACCTGTAAACTCGGTAATGAGTCAAGTTGAACAATGCGCTGTCTCAAATACACATCTGTGCGAAAACGAGACAACAAAGCAACCACTCGCTAAAAACAACAAATCGGTTGACAACGACGCGTGCGTCTCAAACGAAGCTCCGGCTACGACTGACAGAAAAGAAAGGAAAAGAAGGATGGCGGACGTTGTACGCGAGAAGAGTAAAGCAGCGGAACCGAAACAAATACTACAAAAAACAGAAGATGAATGGGTAAAAGTGCAAAGAAAAAGGCAAATAAGAAATAGGTTTATTAGTGAGACGGGCCGTGCAGGTAGTGATTTGAAGTTTAAAGCGGCACCGGTAAATAAAGTACCATTGTACATATCAAACGTGTGTAAATCAACCAGTGAGAGTGACATTGTGGAATATATCTTTAAAATGACTAAGGAGTCAGTAGTTTTAGAAAAAATAAACTGTAAAAGAGAAAGAGATTATAACTCGTTTAAGGTCCTCGTTTCTAGGAGTAAATTGTCATTATTTTTGAACAGTGCAATTTGGCCAGAAGGTATTTGTTTTAGGCGATTCGTGTTGCTTAATACGACAGGCAGAAGGGGCAGTGAATCGAGTTATAATCTCTCAAGTAAAGTAAGTCAAAGTTAGAAAAGCGTATATATTTATAAGTAAATTTTAAAATGGACAAACATGTCTGCAAAATGGTGAGTTTTAATTGTAAATCTTTTAAGCAATCGGTGAATGGGATTAGCGATGTTTGACCGTGGATGTAGTAGCTCTGCAGGAGACGTGGCTTCTTCCGTGTGACCTGCCTTTGCTTGGCATGGCAAGCACAAATTTTGAATTTGGTTAAGGTGGTGTCAAAATCACCAAGACCAAGTTAAAATGGATATCATAGCCTCACACAGGTCATCTAAAAATTTCTCCAAATTTTGGAAAGCGACTAATAAATTAAATGTACAACCTAGTTTACCAGAGAGTATCGGAGGCTGTTCTACTCAAGAAGAAATTGCCAACTTGTTTAAGGATCACTTCAGAGTGTCTTCAGCAGTGGGACCCTCGGTGAGGGAATTTGGTGCAGAGGTGTGTTGTGATAAGGAGCTTCTGTGTTTTTCAGCAAAGCAAATTTCGGAAGTAATTAATAAAATGACCAGGGGAAAATCGCCTGGGCATGACTGCCTCAGCAAAGAGCATTTGAAATACGCGGGCGTGCACCTACCTAGGGTATTATCTATGTTTTACTCGCTTTGCATAAGTCACTCGTACATACCTATGGACATGATGAGAACTATAGTGGTCCCTATTGTTAAAAACAAGACGGGTGATATTGCAGACCGAGCTAACTATAGACCCATTTCGCTTGCTACCATAGTTGCGAAGGTGTTGGACAGTCTGCTTGATAAGGTGCTTAGGGAAACACTAAATTTTCATGTCGCACAGTTTGGGTTTCGACCTGAGCTTTCCACAGAAGTTGCGATACTGGCCCTGAAGCAGACAGTCCAATACTATACTAGCCGAAACACTCCGGTCTATGCTTGCTTCCTTGATCTTTCCAAAGCTTTTGACTTGGTCTCATACGATGTGCTCTGGGAAAAGATGGAACAAACGGGCGTGAAGCCGGAGTTGCTTAGTATCATGAAATTTTGGTACGCAAATCAGTCTAACCAAGTTAGATGGGGTAAAGGACTCTCTGATCCGTATAGTTTGGAGTTCGGTGTGAGGCAGGGTGGATTGACTTCGCCAAAGCTCTTCAACCTCTATGTAAATGAGCTGATAGTGGAGCACAGCAAGAAGCCAGTCGGCTGCTGGATGGACGGCATTTGCGTTAACAATCTAAGCTACGCTGACGACATAGTTTTGCTGGGCCCCACAGCTGGCTCAATCAGAGAGTTGCTTAAATCCTGTGAGGCATACGCGTCTAAGCATGGCTTAGTTAATAACGTATCCAAAAGTGAATTCCTGATCTTTGAGGCTCCTGGAAAGCGAGTACGATATGACACTAACATTGCACTAAATGGGACTGCACTTAAGCGAGTGTCACAGTTTAAATATCTGGGTCACTATGTTACAGAGGACCTTAAAGGTCATGTGGACATGGAGCGTGAGCGAAGAGCCTTGGCTATAAGGTGCAACATGTTGGCCCGCAGGTTTTCTCGGTGTAGTAAAGAAGCTAAAATAACGCTATTTAAAGCTTACTGTCAAACTTTCTACACGGGAAGCCTGTGGATCAACAACACAAAAAAGGCTTAGAGTGCAATACAATAACGGGTTTAGGATACTGTTGGGTTTGCCGCGGTTTTGTTCAGCCTCTGGCATGTTTGTTCACGAGCGAACAGATCACTTCTATGCCATTTTGAGAAAGAAAACATCATCACTACTAGCAAGCTACTGCGTTCTAGCTCTAACAGTATTCTGAAAATGTAAGCTGAAAAGTTAGATTCACTGATCCTTCACCGTTTTATAAAAGTGCTTGTTCGGTGAATCAATATGTCTTTATAAATAAATGTGCTTATTATTATAATTATTGTGATTGTTTTTGTGTTATCTTGTTTTATTTTTCAATGTCTAGCTCAATTTGTAATGTCAAGAATTTTCTCTTAAATGCCTCTTACGACACCCACGAGAAGACCGGTGATTACAAACACCTGCACAACAGTGACGACCTGCACAACATTGCGGGAAGTTGTTTAATGCAGGTGATTCGATACCAGTTTCAGTGGTATTCTTATGGGAAGGTCTACATTCTGCTTTGGTCTCTGAAGTGGCTGAAATGATGATGATGATGAAATATTGAATGAAGTAATTTTTAAATTAAATTTTATTAATATTATTAAATTAAGTGAATAAAATATTTCTTGTTATACAATTTATAAATATTGCAGCTTTCTATTCATTCCTTATGCATTATTCTTTGCAATGTTAACTGTACAATAAGCATTTAAAGTAATTATACATATGCTGAAATTGCCTCAGGCTACCTACCTTTACTTCCTCACGTAATAAGTGTTAACAATGCGTGCTGCATTGTGTAACGCCAGCACACGCCTTGCCAACTGAAAAACGAGGCATTGGAGAACGATTGATTGAGGAATGTAATATTATATACGGGAAGGATGATAGAAAACATGTTTATTGATACCAATTACTTACTTCATTCTTTGTACGCATTTGGTTGCGGTCTCCTACACTCTAGGGACAAAATTTGTTCGATAAATATGAATAGTTGTACTGGGGTCACGGATATTTATATGTATATATAAATATTTGTAAATATATATGTATGAAAGAATTTTCGAGCGTTAGATTTGATAATATGACGGCGATAGAGTCACCATCAGTGACCCTATCCCAAATAGAAAAGTGAGTCGAAAGCATTTTTTGTAGACCTCTGTCTACCCAAGTATGGAGAAATTGTTTGAAGGTAAAAATAATCATACCATAAACTATTTTGTACAGAGCAAAATTTTACAACCTAAATAGAAACTGTTGATTCGCTGATTCTCAGGATGTACATAATTAGTTTTCACTTTATAATTAATAACTTTACGCAAATACTGCAAACAATATTCAAATATCCAACATCATTATTTGAATAATTACATAACAATCGTGTTCTAATGTAAACACATACAAACCCATTTTATATGAATACTAGCTGAAACTGGACATGAATTTACGATGTGGGTCACACCTCCTTTCTTATCGTGGGTGTCGTAAGAGGAGACTAAAGGATGTCATTAACTACCGTCAGACGGCGGGATAAATGTCAATAGCCTAATAGTTTATGGTGCCGACTACGCAACATAACATCTCGGGTTCGAGCCCGCCTCTTGACTGTTGTAATCAAACCTGAAAAGCATTTCAGTTTAGTTGGAGTGGTTATCAGAGATTCTAGTAATGTTATTTACCATTGCAATATTTTTTTATAACTTCTCGCAATATCCCATACCTGAATAGAATAATAATAAAGTCCTTTTAACCCACTTTTCACCGGAGCCTATTTGAGACAACGTGACAACTGGCGTGACGTGACAATCTTCACGCCATTGCGAATTCTGGAGTAGACAGAGGTCTAAGCGATTAAGTCCTTTCATCGAATACATTTTTACGACCATGTGCCTTTTTCTATACCTCTTCCTACCTCAGTATAGGAAATTACGTGAAAACAAAAAGTTTCAAATATACTGCAGTGCAAGTAACTAAGGCGTTCCACAAGATTAATCTGACGGTAATGCGGGAAGCAATTACGCCGACATCAGCAAGTGTCAATATTATTATGTTTGCAATGAACTGGATATTGTGCGAAATCCATATCTATTTACGACAGCTTGAAGTTTATTTTCTTTTGAAACTTTTTTGGTTAATTTTTGATAGAACACAAACCCTATTCTAATTATAGAAACCCTATTATAAATATAGAAAAGTACAGATATAGTAGACATACAGGAAAATCCAATTTTCATCAGAAAGAAAGAAAATAAATTCAACCATTATTTTTAAAATTATTTCACTCGTCAAAAATCGAAATGTTTAATCAACCACTTCCACCACTTTTTTAATCTACCACTACAGCCTACCACATCGGAGGTAAAAACGAATGTCTAATCTTCTTCTTTTGAAACGGTAAACTCACAATTTCTGTAATCTTTTAAAAAAAATCTACTTGATTTGATTGATTTCATTATGACTTATATCTAGTGGCTTATAAAATAAAATCAAAAAGTTGGAACTATAATAATTCTTATTCTCTCTAATCGCAAAAACGATTAGGACTAGTAGTTTAAAAGGTTATACAAATGGCAACACTCGAACATTTGCGCTTGAAACTACCTACTAACGGAAGGTCGAAATTGAAAATGCAAATTAAATTGCGTGCATAAACGGAAGGGAGGTTTTAAAAGACAATACAAAGTTGATTACTAATTCAGTTTTGCCATATACGAGGCTTTAAATGTTCGAGGCATGTTCTTTTGTTAGAGTTCTTTTTATATTTTTTGTTCTGTTTCCGATTGTGAATAAATGTCAAATAAATGTAACCATGTGCTCACATATTTGACGAAGTGAGTAAATTGTACGGTTTGCAATAGCCTAATAATAAACGTTTGTATCCCACTAATTGGCTCTAAGACTAACAGAAAAAACATGAAAACTTGTTTGGTTTCCTTTTTTTTATATAGAATAGGGGGAAAACGAGCAGGTGGCTTATGTAAGTGATTACCGCCGCCCATGAATACCTGCAGTATCAGAGAAATAGCAGATGCGTTGCCGGCCTTTGAAAAAGGTATAGGCTCTTTTCTTGAAAGTCCCTAAGTCGTATCGGTCCGGAGAAACCGCTGACGACAGCACATTCCATAAAGTGCAAGTGCGTGGTGGAAAATTCCGCGAAAAGTTCTGTTTAAATTTTTTTTCACTTGTGCTTTTAGTCTTTAATTAACCCAAATTGTGGGCAATAGACAGTATGAATCCGAGAGACACGGATATGAAAATGTCCTTAACTTCCACCCTAACAAAAAACTTCCAGATAATGAATCCCCTCGAGCCGGGAAGAAAACCGCTGAGTGTGTAACTTAACGTAACTTTGTTCGAAGTTAATTTATTATCAGTACAGTCGTTTGACTTACGTATATTATGGCCTATTTAAGTGACGGGAACTTCGCTGCCGAGCGACTTTAGTGGTGAAGGGTGATCTGGTCATTCGATTCTGTTGTAATATTTTAGTTCCTGAAATTGAATATTTTTTATTTAGTTAGGCTTTTGACGCTTATCCCGCCATCTGACGGCAGTTAATGGCATTCTTTAATCTCCTCTTTCGACACCCACGGTAAGAAAGGAGGTGTGTCTTACACCGTAAATACTTGCCCAGTTTCAACTAGTATTCATATAAAATTGTTTTGTATGTGTTTAAATTAGAACACGATTTTGATTTCATTATTCAAATAATGATGTTGAATATTTGAATACTCACGCATAATTCCTGATAGGGTAGCTAGAGAGAACAGATCGCCAAGAGTCACGATCCATACGTACCTCTTTTGCTGCTGTCAAATTTATTATTTTCTTCATATATTCATTAGAAGGTAGTAATCTGCTCACATGATGTTCGAAAGTTAGTCTTGACATCCTTTTATTTATAATTTGTATACATTTTTTTATTTCACTAGCGCAGACTACAATGTATGTAACATACATATCGGCCTGTTAAAGTCCACTGCAGTAAATAGGCCTCTCCCGTAGGGAGGATTTGCCATAATCGCCACGGCAAGCCGATTGGCGATCGCAGTACCTGACCACGCGCACCTCAGATGCTGCTGCCCATCTTCGGTCTGATATTTTTAGAGATGGTTATCCCGTCATCTATTGGTTGCCATAAGGATATTCATGGCACGGGAAGAAAGGGAGTGGCAATATTTTTACACCGTTATCAAACTAATACTTACAAGATTTTCATTGCTCATATTTCTAAAGCTTCACTTTATGTCTCAGATATCCCTTAGTCTAAGTTCACTTTGAATTTAGGAAAGTGTCACTCTCAGGGGTTCCTTTTATGTTCGTACGGCGATTGATTATAAACTGAGATGTTTTATAGCGGTCCTCTCGTATTTTATTCATATTGGTCTTTTATTATGCCCTAGCGGAATTCGAACCTGCAACCCTTGCTTCGAAGGCAGGATCATTAAAAAACCTATCGGAAAAAATCTATCGGATCGTCTATTAATAATGCCTTCACACACATACAATTAAGTCCTTATATGTATAGACCTTATTGTAAGTATGCATCTACGTAAGAATATTGTACGCTTAGCGTACTATATACATAGCGCTGTACACTATATAGTGAACTATGTAGCGTACTAGGTAAATATAGCGTATTGGTTTATTTATTTTTATTTATTTATTTATTAATTTATGTACACACAAAAATAAAAAAGAAGAAATGTAATAAAAGGAAAACGTTTGTACAAAGGCACTGCTTATTTCTTAAGAAATTTCTTCCAGCAGACCTGTGACTGGAATGTGGGTAAAAGTAAAGGTAGATTTCGCGTATACAACTACATATATACAAACATACACATACACCATATTCATACATACATATATAAACATACATATATAATATATACAAATAAAATGCATACAAATACCTACAGACAAAAATAATAATAAGATAAATACATATGCATATAAAATACAATAATAACTTAGAGTATCAATGACATATAATGTTCTTTGACTCTTCTCTTGAATAGAGAAATGGTTTTGCAATCGCGAATATTTTGCGGAAGAGCATTCCACAATTTTACTGCATGAACAGAAAAGGAGGATGAATATGACGCGCTCTTATGAGGAGGAAATTTAAGAAGGGTTTGTAGATGGGTTCTGCAGGGGACATGGGATGGACGAGAGAAGGAGAATCGCTCGCGAAGGTAGGACGGGGATGATGAGAGGCGCAAAATATTAAACAGTAGACATAAAATCCTAGTGTTCCTACGAAAACGAATTGGGAGCCACTTGAGATCTTTGCGAAGATGTGAAACATGGTCA
Organism: Sericinus montela; assembly: GCA_029286605.1. Taxonomy (NCBI): domain Eukaryota; kingdom Metazoa; phylum Arthropoda; class Insecta; order Lepidoptera; family Papilionidae; genus Sericinus; species Sericinus montela. The sequence continues at coordinate 2,554,623 of JAGSMR010000024.1, forward strand.
TACTTGCGTATTCCGAAAATAAAACGAATGCAAAGATTTTGCTTATTCAGCAGCTCCTCTGTAGCATCCAAGTAGTAGGCATCAGCGTAATCTATGATAGGCTGGATTAAAGTCTGGGCTAGGAAGATCTTAGTTCTTAAGGGCAAAAAACCTTGAAGGCACCTCAGCAAATGAAAAGAAAAGTGAACTTTGCGACTTACTTCATTAACATAAGCATTCCACGTCAGGTTAGAGTCGATAATTACCCCAAGATCCTTCACCGTATCAGTATAGGGTATAACAGTGTTGTCTAATTTTACTGGTGATATTGAAGTAAAATCCAACAAATTACGCCCATGTCTGTTTCCTATGATTATAGCCTGCGATTTTCTGGCATTGATTTCAAGCCCGAAAGATTTACACCAATTGAGTATCTGATTAATGTCTTTATTCATTAACGAGACTGCAAGATCAGTTTGTGCAGGGGGAAAATGATGATAAAGCTGCAAGTCGTCTGCGTAAAGATGGAAGTTGGAAGAAATGACAGAAGTAACCGAGTTAATAAAAACTGAAAACAGAAGAGGAGAAACAACGCCACCCTGAGGCACGCCAGCAACTAGTTTACAAGAATCAGAGAAAGAATCGTCAATGCGAACACGCTGCGAGCGACCCCGAAGATAAGAATCAAACCACTTTATAGCAGTAGAAGAAATGTTAATAGATTTAAGAATTGCCAAGAGAATATCAAGATCAACTGTAGAGAATGCGTTGCTGAAGTCGAGCAACACCAGCAAAGTAAGTTTTTTATTTTCCATTGCCCATCTAATGTCGTCAGTGATTTTTATTAAAGCTGTGACGGTGCTGTGACCGGGCCGAAAACCGGATTGAAAAGGATTTAGTAGTGAGTTAGATAATAGAAAAGAGGATAGCTGGGTGTGGACTACATGCTCAAGAGCTTTGGCAAGAAAAGGTAAGATCGAAATAGGTCGAAAATGGGAAAGCATGGATGGAGAAGTTTTTTTAGGAAGAGGAATAATGTATGCTTGTTTCCAGATTGATGGGAATGAGCAGGATGACAACGAATAGTTAAACAAGTGAGTAAGAATCGGAAGAAGAGATGGTAATAATAAAACTATCATTTTTGAGCACATGTTATCTGAACCAATCGAGGATGAGGAAATAGCAAGTATGGATTTTTTAACTTCGTCCTCAGATACTGAGGTGAAACTGAAGGTAGAGAAGAATGGTCTCGGCATGTCCGATAACGCAAGCAACGTACGAGATTTGATGCAAGGATCAACGATCGAAGGAGATTTGGAGAAATAGTTGTTAAGATCGTTTACATCAAAATCACGACATACTGCATTAGAAGACTGGCCGACACCAACAGATCTTAAAAATCTCCACACATCGGTAGGACTCCGATTTATAAGGGAATCGTGGAAACGGCGTCGCTTTGCATCTCTACATAGACGATTGCAGCGGTTTCGCAGTACTTTATACGACGATAAATTAGTAACAGAAGGGCATCGCTTGTACCTTCGCTTCGCTTTATAGCGGCGACTCATAAGGTTTTTTATTTCAGCAGTTAACCATGGAGCAGGATTTCGTTTAATCTTTACCCTTCTGATTGGGGCATGCTTGTCATATAGCTGTAATATAGTCGATGTAAATTCACATATCTTTTCATCTATATTGCCGTTGCTATTTAATACGCGAGACCAGTCCACGGAATTGGCATCGCGCTGAAGCGCCTCCAAGTCTAAGTCCTTGTAACTTCGAAGAAGAAGATATTGCGATTTGCGTTTAGGGCTACGAATGCGATAACAGAGATATATTAAGTCATGATAGGAGAACGATGCCGATAGTTGGCCGTGAGATATAATACTAGAAGGAGAAGACACGATGATTAAATCTAATAGAGAAGGTGTGCAATCAGGAAAATGATGGGTAGCGGAAAGAGGCAGAATCTGAAGATTAAAAGAACTCAAGAGGGATGTGAGCCTAGACGAACGGAAGTCATTTTTAAGCAAACACGTATTAAAGTCACCCATCAAAATCACGTGATCATAAATCGGGCAAAGGTCACTGAAAACATTATCAAGATGATCAAAATAGTTTATGGTCAAGTTGGGGCTATAGAATACCGCCAGTAAAATTTTTGTGTTATTTAAAGTCACTTCAAGAAATAGATATTCTGCAGATCCCGAATACTCAGAAGGAGACGCGCTGACCACTTTAAATGGAATATCAGTACGTAAGTAGATCGCAACGCCGCCACAACCTTTCCCGATTCGGTCGTTACGGATTAGTACAAATCCTGGTAACGCATATAGAGAGGAAGGGAGAGAGGGTTTGAGAAAAGACTCAGAAATAAGAAGCGCATCGATGTGATCGCTGTTAATGGATGCTAGAAGATCAGAGTAATGACGTGGAACACTTTGGACGTTTATGTGTGCAACATTAAAGCTATAAGGATGTTCATTAGACAAGGAAGATAACTGTTCATGTAGTGTAAACGGTTCAGAAGAGTCGCTATCGGCACTGATAAAACTATTATCTGCGGACGAACATGAGAAAAAATTATCGTCAATATCAGCTGGATTATTCATAATGACAATAGCTATGTAATAATATCGAAAAAGAAATGTATGTAGGTACTATGGTAGAAAATATAAAAATAAATGTATCAATACAATGGGTTTAAACTAATAACTTAACTAAACTTAATATCTAGTAATAACTTAATACAAGTTTATACTTAATAAACATAGGTTTATTAAGTATAAACATTCTAATTCATGGTTATGTCATATTATGGACAAAAATGGTTGCCCCTAGCGAGATGCGAGAAAGTTACTAAAGTTTATTCAATCGTGGAATTTTTTCTCCATTTTAAATCAGAGTTCATTCTTTCTGAACTCCATAAATGGAAAATACCTTTAAATTTAACGTGCCGTGCGGTATCACAACTTTCTCCCACTAGGTGTCGCAAGAAGCGCACAAGGATAGCGTTAATGGCTACCGAAAGATTGCGGGATAATATCTTTGAATAACCTGTAAACTTACCTAAGATTAATGACAGATACATATATCTGCCAAAGAAACAGCAAAAGAACAAGGAATAGTACACCACTTGGTCTCGACATAAAGTCAGGAGATATGAAGTAATGTAAAAAGTGGAGTATCTTTACGGAAAGTTACCCAAAATATACTATAAGTGATTAAGGAATCGACCAATTTTGATTAGCAAGATTAAAATAATACAAATTTATCAAATCAAATTATTTATTCATCAAAATAAGTACATACATTTGTTTATAAATAGCAATTAATCAATCTACCCTCATTTCGTAATAAGGTTCCTTTCACGGAGAAGAAACACACTTAAAAAAACTCCGTAGATATCCTCTATTTTTGTTCAATCTTTTGTTTTATAACGATACAAAATTAAATATATTTATTTTTCTAGAAATAGCCAGAAAGCGATCATCTCATTCTCAGGGTTACTATTATAAACATGTAAATCAGTATTCTCGCATAAAGGATTAAAAATTTAATAAGACATTAAGTCCCTTTGACCCACCTTCCACCGAAGATATTTTCGGGACAACGTGACAGGTGGTGAGCCCGTCGCCGTCTTCATGTCCAAGCCAACGATATAATTTGAACGTAAGTTTTTGAAAAACCCATTGGTACGAGCCTGCCAGCTGGGGATCGAACTCGGGTCTCTTGACTCGAAATTCTGACCACCCAATCACTCGGCTATCTTGACTTTAATATTGTCGGCTATCGTGAGTTTAACATTGTCTGTGAATATTTTTGATCCCCGGCTTATCGACCATAAAGTTACAATGTTTGTGTTAGTTGAGCCTCAGATATCTCATATACCTTGCGGAATGCCATATATTTAGTCCCTATACTTTATTGCGGGTTAGAGATTGTTGATAAGACAGGGCCTGTCATCTGGAACGTGATTTGTAATTTAACTTTCTAGACTCAGCTATAGCTTAGACAAAAGTATATACAAATGGGTTGGGCGGGTAGTGCCACGGATATAAAGTGCTCTTATTAAAGTAATTCTTAAAATTAATACACGTAGTTATACTTCATGAACAGTGTATATTTGCATTCATAATAGTGATATAAAGTGACACAACTCTGGATTTCGAATAAAAACTAAAAACTGTAAACATTGGTTTTATCGTGTGTTGTGACAATCAGCTGTTGGGATCAGCTGTTAAGAGTACCCGCTATTTACAGTTTTTAAATAAATTATAAATAATTATAATTTATATATATTAACAAGTTGTTTAAATAAACAGAAGTGATTTTTACTGTGTTGTGTGTTGCGTGAGGGTTGAAGAAGTTTCTGTTGGATTTATTATTTATTTAAAGTTTCGGACTGATTAAATATTGCGGTGTTATAATTAGCGCCATCTAGTTGACTTTGCAATAACTTCCTCAGTATCGACCCTCACTTATTATTAATCAACATTAGCACGATGGCTAACAAATGTGCACATTGTGGAAAATTCCTCTCACAAACAGATGGCGCTAAATGTCTTAAATGCTCCTATGTTTTTCATCGACATTGTGTCCATATAAGTCCAGATGCAAAAATATCTCCGAAGTGGCTCTATAAATTCTGTTAACCTAATAAAGCTTCAAAGACGGGTGATATTATCACACCATATCCAAGTCCAGAATTCCTTGAGGCTGAAGACATTCCGGCAGCGTCACTGAGTTCCGTTGTTGCATTACAGGAGGGAATACTAACCCAGGAAATCAGGCTCCTCCGTGAGGAATTAAAATCTCTGCGCGGGGAAATGAATTCTTTTCGCCAGGAAGTCGCTAAACTAAATAGTGCAATGACCGAGCTTAATACTCGGTTAGAGAGAGTAAAATGCCGCGTTGACTCCTTAGAGTCTCGGGCAAAAGAAGAGCGCAAATTAGCGCCGCGAAGTGAGGTAAGCGAAACTTTCGTACAATTAAAACGAGAAATAAACTACAGAGACCAGATTGCGCTTCTTAACGATGTCGAAATGACCGGCTTGCCAGAGCAAAACGGTGAAAATCCCTCACATGTCGTTAGTCTTGTAACAAAATGTTGGACGTGGAAATTAATGAGTGCGACGTGGTGTTCGCGGAGCGAGCGGGCGGGCACCGTGCTCGGGAGGGCACAGAGTCAGCACGTCCGAGGCCTATTGTTGTACGTCTGTCGCGGCGGGCTCTTCGTGACGAACTGGTACGCGCTGCGCGAGTTCGGCGCGGGGCTGATATATCGGGCTTCAACTCCGGCGCTGATATTACAAGATTTTACGTAAACGAACGACTGACACCTATTAATAAACAACTTTTCTATAAGGTACGTCATGCTGCGAAACAAAATAACTGGCGATATGTTTGGTCAAAGAACGGTATAATATATGCACGTCGGGATACCATATCAGGAAAGCAGCGCATATCTATAGCAGGTGACGTTGAGAGGGTTTTTGGGTTTATGCCTGTTTGATGTATAAATATTTGCTTAGTTACTGTGAAAGTCGCTTTTGTAATACGCTTACATGCGCATATATCATAATCATGATATTGAGATATCTTCACCTTATTTTAAATTTTTTACAACTTCATTGTATGCCTATAATCTCTCTGCAATATGTTTGGCTATGGAACACATTATCATATATAATAATCATATATAATACAGCTTAATTATAGCTATATATACTTATAAATTATATTATGTAACAGTTTGTTGCAATTATTTAATAATTTTTTTTTCGCTTATTTGCCCAGGTTCATTATGTTTTGTAATACATTTAGGCTATGTATTAACTAAATTCAGAGTATTACGACTTCTAGAGAGAGTGTACAATCCAATCTTTATTCGCAAAAATGATAGTTGAATCTAAATTAAGAATTGGTTTCCTTAACCCGGGATCTCTTGGTAGTCGTCACTTAGAGTTCCTTGTGGCGATGCAACGGCATAATGTTGACATCATGGCCATTAATGTGACTTGGCTGCGAGAAGGTGAAGATGGCCGCGCGATTCCGTTCCTGGTTATCGTCTGTGACATATTCCTCGCCCCCGTGAGCTGCGCTCCCGTGGAGGGGGTGTGGGCTTCTATATCAAAAAAGGAACATCTGCTCGTACATTAGTCCACCCCAACATATCCTCAGTAGAGCAAATGTGGCTTGGTGTGAATGTGAGCAGTAAGAAGTTAGTTATAGGGACGGCATACCGGCCACCATGGCTTGACGTGCAAATTTTTCTGGATGCATTACTTGTAACGCTCGGTTCTTTCACATGGAGAGATTATACTATCATAGTAGGAGACTTTAATATAAACCCACTCAAGCCGAATAAAAGCACTGTAATAAAATTAAATGAATTTTTAAACGTGGTTAACGTAACTCAATATGTTAGGGAACCTACCCACAAAACAAAATACAGCGAAAGTATAATAAATCTAATTTGTTGATATTAAAATTAATAAAATATGTATAGATCACATACCCGACCTTAGTAATCATGCATTTATCACATCTGAAATCAATTAAACTATACCTAAATATAAGTCTCAATTAATATTATATAGGCCTATTAAGGACGTTGATGTAAATAAACTTAATTTTGATTTAAACAACATCGGCTGGTCGAGTTTAAAGTCTTCCGTGGACGTAAATGAAATGATTACTTATTTCAATGAAGTACTTATTAAAATTTTCGATAAATATGCCCCACAAAAGGCTATATATACTAAAGAACACTATTATCCATGGATTACGTACAACATTAAGCTAATAATGCGGTGTCGAGATAAGGCTCATTTGCGTGCGCGAACGACTAAAGATCCAAAGCATATTGATTACTATAAAAATCTTAAAAGACATAAATACAGCTTTAATTTGTGAAAAAAGCTTATTTTAACAAATTCATAAATAATAATTTAAAAAGCCCTAAGCTTCTATGGAAATACAGAATGTTGCATACAAAAATGATGACAATATTTCTGTTTTATCTAGTTTCCATCGGCCTGATGCCATGAACGATCATTTTCTTAATGTGCCAGGAAAAAATTGTGTTTCAATTTCGGACTTGACTTATTTTGAGTTTCATAAACCTGAATCCAATTTATTTGACATGAGAGGTGTTAGTGATGAGGTGGTATCTAGGGTCATAAACTCCTTACATTCTAATGCAGTTGGGTCGGATGGCATTTCCCTAGAGATGTTATTGATGACTTTACCAGAGACCTTAAATATAATAACTAAAATTATTAATACCTCTTTGGAAAGTGAGGTATTTCCGCAACATTGAAAAACTGCTATCGTAAGGCCAATACCCAAAAAAAAAAAATCCCACTGACTTAAAAGATTTACGACCAATAAGTATCGTGCCTTCTTTGTCGAAAGTTCTGGAAAAAATCGTTTGTAATCAGTTGACAGACTTTCTGGAGTTAAATAACTTATTACCCGATTACAATCGGGCTTTTTCGAAAGCCCGATTGTAATCTTCGCTCATTTTACCAACAATAAGGCAGTCAGAGATAGACATATAAGATAAGAATCGAAGGCAGGGTCAGGAGGCAGTCTTCGCTCATTTTACCAACAATAAGGCAGTCAGAGATAGACATATAAGATAAGAATCGAAGGCAGGGTCACTATCAACTAGAAAATCGTATTTGGTAGATTTCATGGATCCTGATAAATCAATATTTACCAATAAATAATTATAATAATAATAAATATCTTCACGCAATTCCCATTATAGGGGTAGACAGAGGTCTAGTCTAGACAATTAAGGCCCTTCGATCCACCTTCCACCGAAGATATTTTTGGGACAACGTAACAGGTGGTGAGTCCGTCGCCGAGTAAATAATTTATTGTAATCAATTATTAACATCTCATTATAAGTTATCGAGTTGTATACAAAATATCACACAAACATTGCAACTGGTCGGGTTTATTTTTTATTCAAAAACCACATCATATAAGCTGTTTGTGTCAACCAACCATATATTACAATAACTGTCACAAAGATAAGAAATGAAAATTAAACGAATTTACATAGCTTTTAATCTCTCGCGCCTGGACTTCCGGATTCGGCGGGAAGAGATATTTTAAAATAAGTGCTTTTTTTACGTAAATGTGATATTGGTAAATGTTTAACGAAATGATTCTGATGGAATTATTCATGAATAATAATTTAATTCATAATTTCCTTAAACCTTTAATTTCTTATTTATTATGAGTTTTGCACCCATCACTAGATTCTCTGCACAAACCAAAGGTAGACTGGTAGAGGATGCCTTTAGGCATTAAGTCCGCCGTTTTGTACATTTTTTTATGTGTGCAAATAAAGCTTAAATAAATAAATAAATAAATAACGGAAAATTCTGCGTGCTATTGACGCCGTAATAAATGGCTAAGGTAAAATATCCCGTGAATCGAAATCACAGTCGTCTCAGTACAGGGCATGGAAATAACAGGTTTGAATTCGGCTTGCGTTTATTTTTATATGTTTTTCTTTATTTATTATTTATTTATTATTTATTATTATTTATTATTTATTATTATTTATTATTTTCTTTATTTAATAAGATACTAGGGATACATTATCTGAGAAGCGACAAGAATTTAGCATTCGTTGAAAGTCACTTTCATTCATCATGGCTTATTTCATTCTCTTTTTAGTGATGTTTTTTCATTTCGTCGAGTTTCTTGAAACTGGTATCACATTTTTATCATTTTGTCTTAAAACGATATAAAAAGTCACCATAGCCGCGTGGTTAGGTGGTCGGAATTTCGAGTCAAGAGACCCGAATTCCATTAACAGGTGGCAGGCTTGTATCAATGGGTTTTTTTAAAAACTTATGTCCGAATTACAACGTTGGTTTTGACATAAAGAAAACGACGGGCTCACCACCTGTCACGTTGTCTCGAAAAGATCTTCGGTGGAAGGTGGGTCGAAGGGACTTAATTGTCTAGAATAGACCTCTGCCTACCCCTGTATTGGGAATTGCATGAAGATATTAATTTATATTTTGTCTCAAAACAAAAATATGATTTTGTTTTAATGTTACACTTACACATCAATTACACATCTTCAATGTTTACATTTTCCTTCCATTAGTCAAATAAGAAAACTAAAGTTCCGCATCGCAATTTAAAAAATATATTTTTTACGCTACCGTCGTAACGTATAATAAAAGCCTTATCCGTGTTTGTCCAGTTGTAGACCTATACTCTACAACTGGACAAACGCTTATGCTTTAAAAAGGGCTTAATATAAAAGATTTTCCATCAATTACCTAACGAAAATGATATTATGAAGATTTAATAAATAGTATAAATATGTTACAATTTACTCACACTGATATTTAGATAGATAAATATTTATATGCACATGTAAATATGGCTTGAGTCCTAACATACATTTAACATACATTTCTTACCGCATACGTCTTACATCTTCGCCGAGTGGCCGTTTGAGAAAATTTTATTACCCTCTATATGTTACATTCCTTCTTTTGAACATAATCATCCTGTACAAATCTACTGCAATACATCGGCCTCTCTTTACAGGAGCGTTTTCCATGAGCATCACGCTTTGCAAGGAGATTAGCTATCGCAGCACCAGACACCTTGCCCATTAGACGTTGCTGCCCGTCACCGGTCTGCTGAACTTTGATCTGGTATTTTTGAGATATTTATCCCGCCATCTGTCGGTGGCATTTCAAGGCTTTTACTTTAGTCGACTGTTAAGACCACCACGGAAAGGAAAGAGATGGTATATTTTTACGCTGTTGCCACATAGTACACAAATCCATGGTTATATATCGATGTTAATAATATGTGTTCATTGTGTTATGTGTTACGCTCATCTCATTATTTACGGATTTATAGAAGCAGTTATTTCTAAAATGTTTCGAGCTTCCATTTTGTGCTCCCGATTCGTTAATTAGTGGATCAGATTAATTCACAGGTTGAATTATAATTGATTAATTAATAAGAGGATATATTCTTCTCCACATATTTAAGTAAAATTTTACCATGCTTGAAATATAACAGATATTATATATAACACATTTTGTTATATTTTTTGTTAAATACATAGATAATGTCAACATTAAATACATTAATTTTATTTCTAAAGTAAGTAGCCAAAGCACTTGTATTATGGAATCGGAAACAACGAAGGTATCGCAACTGGAAACAATGAGGAATAAGCGGTTTTTATACATTGATCCGTCCCGGGAAACGAACCCGGAACCTCTGAGCTGGCGACACCTCAAAAACCAGTGTGTACGCTTCCTTCTACGGAGGTCGTCAAATTTAACAATATTAATCAAAGAAGTCACGATAGCCGAGTGGTTGGGTGGTCGAAATTTCGAGTCAATGGGTTTTTCTAAGAACCTATGTACAAATTATATCGTTGGTTTGGACATAAAGACGGCGAAGGGCTCCTGTCACGTTGTCCCGAAAATATCTTCGGTGGAAGGTGGGTCTAAGGGACTTAAATGTCTAGGCTAGACTTCTGTCTACCCCTGTATTGGGAATTGCGTGAAGATATTTTATTTCATTTTTATTTTTTCAAAAAAAAATGTTATAAATGTCTGTAATATTCAATATTGTATTAACAATTCATGGATGTGTACATATATACAACATAATTTGTGTTCATTACATGGGTGACTCGAGTACTAACATTCGTATTCATCACACAAATGTTTGGCCCTTGCAGGACTCAATCCCACAACCCTCGCTTATAGGGTCACAGGTTCAGTAACATAACTAACACTATACAACAGGTAAACTTATCTTCACTTATCGTCCCTGACGGGTTAGCCAGACGACCCTTAAACTATAACAAGAAAGATTATTTTCTTTAAATAAATATATATAGAAACGAATTGACGGTTGTTAGTCTCACAAAGACTCGAGAAATATTGAACAGATTTGGCTAATTAAGTCCAAAGAAAGTTTAAAAGGAGAGAAAATATAAAGAAATTTAAAATAGCAAACAGGGGCTAGGCGGTACGAAGTTCCCCTGATCAATAAAAATGCATCACTCTCCATCTATATATTCAGAGTAATTCAATATACGAACGATCAACATACGAGGTGAAAATAAATTTAAATAAAACCATTCTGCCAACATCGAAGCAATTATAGGAAGTAAACACCCTATTAAACTGTAGAAAAACTGAACGATTTTAAACCAATTAAGCAACCCCATTACTGACGTACCGTGTCGTTTATATAATTAAGTACCCGATGAGCCAAGCTTAATGAGCAATTATTTAATTTTTATACGCTTCAGCGAATTATCTTAGATATATCTTATCGAAATATTCTCTTTACATCATTCCTTATACTGGGGTAGGCAGAGAGTAAATCATGTCGGAGGGAAAAAATCCATAGGCACGAAATTTCTACCAGGTATCGAATGCGGGTCTCACGACTCGAATTCCGATCAACTAACCACTCGTCTACCGTGATTCGAAAATCTATATTTTACATTATCAACACACGCGACTACTTGATGTATCTCTGCTTCCTTCATTTAATTATACCGTTTAGCAAGGCAGAAGTAATAATATTTGACGGTAGCGAGAGACTGATTATTGAGAGGGAAAAATATTTTCCTACCTCCGCTAACAGATGGACAAATCTCTACCAATGAATTGACGCTGGCATATTTACTGTACTATACTCACGACCTCTGTGGTATAGTACACGCCGATTTACAACGTGTGGTCAGCTCTTAGGTCCCGGATTCGATTCCCGGACAGGTAAATATAGAAAACTAGGTTTTTCTGTGTTGTCTCGGGTCTGGGTATTTGTGATACGTTCACTGCTTCAGATTCCATAACAACGTGCTTTAGCTACTTATTTTATGCGATCTCTTCGTAAAATGTGCGGCCTTACCATGGCCGACCGATAGCGAAACGAAGAGATTCGCAATATAGCAGGTTTGAAAGATGACTTTGTCACAAAAGTAGATAAGGGCGTGCTTCGATGGTTTGGGCACGTTGAGCGAATAAGTGAAGACCGAACGGTGAAGAAAATATATAGTGCAAAAGTTAATATTAAAAGGTGTCGAGGTAGACCGAGACAAACTTTCGAAGACCATGTGAGCAAATTGCTCGAAGAGGGGAGGGTCAAGAGTACTCGGATACCTAGACGTGCATGTATGAAGAAGATGATGAATCTGAAAGAAGCGAAAGAAATATGTAGGTATCTGCCCATTCATTCCATTCAATTGTTTTGCCAAGAGATCGCCACATTAAATTAAATTAACTAAGCAAACTGTCAAGATAAACACCAACTGCACAACATGACTCCAACTTTGGAAGTTCCAACATCTTAAGTTGTTAACAACTTAAGGAGCAGTATCACAATAAGCACCTGAATAACTTTCGTGTTTACTTCGGAAGTGTTAATACAATTTGTAAATACAAATTTCATTAAATCTCTTAAACAAAATTTTTTCTTATCGTATCGTATTTTGGTTAATTTAAAAACATTTTGTTACAAGAAGTAATTATATTTTCGAATTAAAGATCTCCATAGAAGAGAGGTGTATACAGCGGTATTCACAGCGTCGTCAACTCTGAGGTCCTGGGTTTTATTATAATAATAAGTCAATCAAGTTTCTACTACTAAATACCAACGTCTCACAAGGATGCACTTATCATTTAAAATGACACAGAGCACACATACTCATATCCATAATCCATAAGTTACACATAATATGATATAAAAAATATTATCGTGCCCAATAGTGGGGTAGACAGACCAGACCATTTGTTCCATTCGACACAGCTCCCACAGAAGACATTTCTATGTGACCACTTTTTTTTTCAATTTTTTTTTTATTTTTTATTTTC